>VZQC01001365.1:278640-454943 GCA_009823505.1 Rhizomys pruinosus
AAAAAAAAAAAAAAAAAAGGAAAAGAAAAAAATAATTAATGATACACAAACTGTGAAGTGACAATCATATATATTTTATGATGTAGTTAACTTTAATATAATTATGTACAAGCTATATTTTATCGTTCCCATTTTAATTGTAAAGGAGTTGGTAAGTCTTCAGACAAGAGTGGTTTATAACTGCTTCTTTTATAGTATATTGTCAGGAATATTGGTTCTTTGGGAAATTTAATGGAAAAAAGGCTGCCTACACAAATTCCTTTGGAAAATACTACATAGTGTCCAATTTCCTACCACTGTGTTCACTGGCATTTTGTGCGTGTGTGTGTGTGTGTGTGTGTGTGTGTGTTTTAAGTCATTTATTTATTTATTTATTTATTTATTTATTTATTTATTTTGGGGCTGGAGAGATGGCCTGTCAGTTAAGAGCACCGACTGCTCTTGCAGAGGACTCAGGTTTGATCCCTAGCACCCACATGGCAGCTGAGAACTGTCTTTAACTCCAGTTCCAGGGGAATCCGACGCCCTCTTCTGACCTCCGGAGCATTGCACTACACGGGTACACAAACCTACATGCAGACAGTACATTCATACACATACAAGAATAAAAAAAATGTTATATTTATTTTTTTTTTGAGACAGGGTCTCCCTTTAGTCCCAGCAGGCCTGGAGCTCCCTCTGTAGACCAGGCTGGCCTAAACTCACAGAGATGCGTCTGCCTCTGCCTCCCAAGTGCTGAGATTAAAGGCGTGTGCTAATTGATGTGGGAGGGCCCAGCCCACTATAGGTTCTACCACCCCTGGCAGGTGGTCCTGGGCTGTGGCGCAGGCAAGAAAGGTCAAGGCAATGAGCAGTGCTCCTCCACAGCTCTGCTTCATCCTCGCCTGGTTCCAGCTCTGAGTTCCTGGAACAGGGCCTTTACCTGCTGACCCATCTTGCCAGCCCTTGAATTTATTTTAGTAAAATGCAAACTGAGGATTCAAGGTGGAATTTGCTTTTTCTAGCTTATTCTAAGGTCTCATTATCCATTATCAGAAACTTTTCTCTTTGTGCTAAATGCATTAAAATATATGTTTATATTTGTGTATTTGGGGGTATTTATTATTTGTTTTTATTCATTTATTGACTATTTTGTTCATATTAAGTATTAATCATTTTGTTTATTTTTTAGTATTCTCATTAGTTTTATTTCTTTTTTGAAATTTTTAAAATTTTAATTGATTTTGTGTATTTCTTTTTTTTGAATTTCTAATGTGTTTCATATATAATTTTTCAGACATTCTTAATTGCCATTATAACTGCTTCTCACTTGGCACACTCCCTTGACCCCCGCACCAGACCTTCTGTCACTTATACTAGGGTCCATTTTGCCAAGTTACTCTTCCAGCTCACTCCTCAGTGCCAGCTCATCCCCTGAGCTCTATCTAGCCTATCCAGAGTTTCTTTTCTAAAGAAGGCCAGGTCTTCCTCACCTGTCCACCATCTGATGCCAAAATTTCCTCAGCCAAGGTTGGGCTTTGCTACCCATTTCTGCAGTTCTGTGTTGGGGTTTTGTTCAGCTGAGCTTGTGTGAGTCTTGTTTACACTGATACCAATGCTGTAGGTTCATTTCAACAGGATCCCAGGAGCTTGTAGTATTCATTTCTATTTGCTCTTGAATCATCTCCATGGGTCTTACAATCTTTCTGCCGCCTCTTCCAAAATGTTCCTTGATTCCTGAATGGGTGAATCTGAATATAAGTAGCCTGTCCATGGAACCACACTCTGTAGACTCTCAACATTCACTGTTTGGGCATTAAGGCCCTTTTGGGTTCCTAGTCTCCTGTTGCATAGAGAAGCTTCCTTAGTGAGAGTTAAGAGGTAGTGAGTGCCTTCTTGGCATCAGTGCCTTGTTCTGTGATGCTCAGGTCATGTGTGTAGAAGCTACATTATAGATGGGTCGCTTAAGCATGAGCCGTTCACAGACCATGTCTGTGTGTGTCCAGTTGTGGGACTCTGTACTATTCTCATCTGGAGCAAAAGAAGCTTCTTTTCTGAGTGGTGTCTGAGATGTTTGTCTGTAAATATAAGGATAATTGTTTTGTAGTTAGTAAAATGTTACTTTAGCCTAGGGATGTGTCTACCTTGTGGAATTATCTAGGATCTATACCCTCTCCAGATGTGTGAATCTGGCTATGTTAACAATACCACACATTAGTTTCCTTCCACTGAGTGGTCTTTAAGTCCAATTGATTAGCCATTGATTTCTCCAAGATAGAAATGCTGCTATTGCACCAATGTCATATGCTGTGCTGGTCATTGACGTGAATATTTGTCTTGAGCTTGATGTTGGATTACTGATTGATGGTCTCCCTTAGTGGCTTGCACAGTGCTCTCCAAATCTATAACAACTAGCCTTCAGGTAAGGTGGCTTCCAGGTCAGATCCAGTTCCATTGCTCAAGACATCTGGTCTCTGAAGTATTCAGCAATAGGGTCTTACACTCAGATTCTGGGAGGCAATCAAGGGTGGTGGCAATAGCCTGTGTAATTTTGGGAGACTCTTGGGCTACCCTGACCAACAACTCAAAGGAAGGTTTCTCCTGTCTGGTACTGTTTCTTAATATGCAGCCTTCATCTTTCTATATGGACTCAGATAGAGGCATTGTGTGTGTATTTTTTTCAATACATTGTTAGACTAATATGATTCTCTCAGGTTTTTTTTTTTACCCTAGCAAGACATTATTTAACTGTCCTCTTTCCCTTTACTTGTCTGGCCCTCTCTCCAAGTCTTTTCCATGTCTTCTCCATTTAAAGTAACCCAAATTCTCCCTTAATACCACCAGTCTCCTATGGCCCCACTTCTCTTAGGCTCTTTTTTCTTCCCTTTTATCCTCCTCTTTCCTTCCATAGCTCTTCCTCTCCCTTCCCATTTAGATACCTTGATCTTGTGCATTCCTCCCTTAGTAACACCTGTCACCTACTAGCCTTTTGTCCCACTTTTCTAGTTCCTTTTCATTTACCTGGTTCCTATGGTTACATCCAGATACATATAAGGATTCGGTGCTAGAATCCACAAATGAGGGACAAAATATGTCATTTGTTTTTCTGAGTCTGTGTCACTTCATTTAGCATAACAACTTCTAATTTCAACCATTTATCTGAAAAGTTCATGATGTCATCTTTCTTTACCGCTGCATAGAACTCCACTGTATAAATGCACCACGTTTTCATTATCCACTCCTCAGTTGAGGGACACTTAGGTTGCTTCCAGGTCTTTGCTACTGCAAAAAGAGCAGCAATAAACATAGATGTGCAAGTATATCTGTAATAGGATGAATCCTTTGGGTATACAGGGGTATGAGTGGGTCAAAAGGTAGGTTCATTTTTAGTCTTTTAAGAGTTCACCACAATGCTTTCCATAGGGGTTGCATGAGTTTGCAATCCCACCAGCAGTGAATAAACATTCCCCTTTCCCCTCAACCTCTCTAGCATTTGGTATCATTAGTTTTCTTTATCATAGCCAGTCTTACAAGGGTAAGATAAAAATCTTAAATTGGTTTTAATTTGCATTTCCTTAATTATTACTGATGATGAACACTTTTTGGGATGTTTCTTAGTCATCTTCACTTTTTCTCTTGAAAATTCTCTGTTCAGATATTTAGCCCATCTTCTAATTGGGCCATTTGTTTTCTTGGTCCTTTGTTTTTTGAATAGGTTATATATGCTGTATGTTAAACCTCTGTCAGATGTGTCACTGGTGAAGATTTCCTCCCTCTCGGTGGGTTTTCTCTTCACTTCTTTGATTTTTCTTTTGCTGTACAGAAGCTTTTTAGTTTAATGAGGTCCCACTTTTTGACTATTGACCTTATTTCCTGAGCAACTACAGTCTGATTTAAAAAGTCTTTTCCTACACCTATATCTTATAGGTTACAGCCAATGATTTCTTTTAACATTTTCAGTTTCAGGTTTCACACTTAGGTCTTTGATCCATTTAGAGTTGACTTTTGTGCAAGGTGAAAGGCAGGGGTTTAGTTACATTCTTCCATAAATGATGATCCAGTTTTGCCAGCACCATTTGTGAAAGATGCCCCATCAAGTATTCTTGGCCCCTCTGTCAAATATCAGGTGGCTGAAATTGTAAGTACTCAAGTTTGAAACTTCAACTTTGGTCCATTGATCTATGGGCTTATTTTTGTGCTTGTACCATGCTGTCTTTATGACTACAGCTCTATAATATAGTTTGAAATATGGCATAGTAATCCCCCTGCATTATTCTTTGTGTTCAGGGTTCCTTTGACTATCTGAGGCCTTTTGTGTTTCCATATGAATTTTAGGATTTTTTTTTCTAATTCTGTGAAGAAATTCATGGGGATTTTGATTGTAATTATATTGAATTGATGTATTATATTAGGTAGGATGGTCATTTTTACTATATAATTCGTCCAATCCATGAGAATGGGAGGTCTTTCCATCACTGGTGTCTTCCTCAATTTCCTTCTTCAAAGACTTAAAATTTCACTGTAGAGATCATTAATGTTTTTGGTCAGGTTTGTTCTGAGTTATTTTATTTTATTTTATTATTTTATTTTATTTTATTTTATTTGAGGTTATCGTGTATAGGAGTGTCTCCATGTACTCCTTATACAATTGCTTGTTATTGGCATACAGAAAGGCTGATTTTTGTGGATTAATTTTGTAACCTTCTACTTTACTGAAACTTTTAATCATTTCTAGTAGTTTTATGTTGGAATTTTTGGCATCCCTTAGGTATACTGTCATATCATTTGCAAAAAGGGATAGTTTGACCTCTTTTTTTCCTTTGTTACTAATTCCTTTGTTACTAATTCCTTCTCTTGTCTTACTGTTCTAGCAAAATTTTCAAGCACTATATTGAAAAGGAGTGGAGATAGTGGGTAACCTTGCCAGGTTCCTGACTTTAAGTTTAATGTTTCCAACTTTTCTCCATTTAAGATAATGTTGGCTGTGGGTTTGTTGTGTATAGCGTTAATTATGTTGAGGAATGTTCCCTCCAGTACAATTCCCTCTAGGACTATAAACATAAAGTGATGCTGTATTTTATCAAAGGCTTTTTCTGCATCAATTGAGATGAGCATGTGGTCTTTATCTTTGAGTCCATTTATATAATTTATGACATTTATTGATTAACATATGTTGAACCATCCCAGCATCTCTGGAATAAAACCAAGTTTATTATGGTAGGTAACATTTTACTGTATACCTGTATGTGATTTGCAAGAATTTTTTGAGAATTTTTGTTTATTCATTAAATATATGGGTCTATAGTTTTCTTTTTGTTTGTATCATTGCCTGGTTTTGGCATTAAAGTTACGCTGTCTTCATAGAAGGTCTTTGGGAGATTTCTCTCTTCTTCTTCCTTTTGAATAACTTAATATTGGTTGTAGGTTCTTTTTTTAAATGTCTGATAAAATTCTGCTGTAAATTCATCTGGGCCTGGGCTTTTTTTTTTTTTTTTTTGTTGAGAGTTTTTTTATTACTGTTTCAATTTCCTCATATGTTATAGGTCTGATTAAACTGTTGATCTCTTCTTGGTGAGTCCCATAATTTCAGATATCATTTCTTTTAGATTTACAAATTTAGTAGAGTATAGGTTTTTAAAGTATTCCTGCATAATGTTCTGTATCTTTTTATTATCTATTGTAATGTTTCCACTTTCATCTCTAATTTTGTTGATTTGGATTTGCTCTTTCTTTCTTTTGATTAGTTGGGCTAAGGGTCTCTCTATCTTGTTTATTCTTTCAAAGAACCAGATCTTGGACTCATTGATTCTTTGTATTGTTTCTTTTATTTCTATTTTATTCACTTCTACTTTGATTTTCATTATTCTTGTCTATTGGATTTGGGATTCACTTGTCTTTCAAGTGTTTTAAGTTGCAACATTAAGTCATTTACTTGTGTTGGCTCCTTTCCTTTCCTTTCCTTTCCTTTCCTTTCCTTTCCTTTCCTTTCCTTTCCTTTCCTTTCCTTTCCTTTCCTTTCCTTTCCTTTCCTTTCCTTTCTTTTCCTTTCCTTTCCTCTTTCTTTCTCTTTCTTTCTTTCTTTCTTTCTTTCTTTCTTTCTTTCTTTCTTTCTTCTTAATGTAGGCATTTAGAGCTTTAAATTTCCCTCTTAGGACTGCTTTTAAAGTGTACCTGAAATTTTGTTCTGTTGTACTGTCATTTTTGTTTCATTCCAGAAATACTTTTATTTCTTTATTACTTTCTCTCTTGACACATTCATTGTTCACAAGCGTGTCGTTTAAACTCCATGAGTTCCTGTATTTACTAGGGCTTCTTCTGGTGTTGATATTGAGCTCTATTGCATTGTGGTCTGATAGAATACATGGAATTATTTAATTTTTTTGTATTTGTTGAGATTTGTTCTGTGCCCCAGTATGTGGTTGATTTTGGAGAAGATTCCATGGGGTGTTGAATAGAAAGTATGTTCTTTAGGGTTTAGGTGGAATACTTGGTAGTTGTCTGTTAGGTCCATTTGGAGTATTATCTTTTTCAGTTAAGATGTCTCTTTGTTTATTCTTTGTCAGGTTTACCTGTCTAATGGGCACAGAGGGGTATTGAAGTCCCCTACTACTAGTGTGTTGGAATTAATCTGTGCCTTAATGTCTTGTAGAATTGTGTTTATGAAGTTCGGTGCACCAGATTTTGGTGCATATAAATTCATGATTGTGATATCTTCTTGGTTAATTGTCCCTTTGATAAGAATGAAATGACCCTCTTTAATCTCTTCTCATTAGTTTTAGCTGGAAGTCCATTTTATGTGCTATTGAAATAGAAACTCCTGTTTGTTTTTTAGTGTCATTTGCTTGAAATATTTTTTTCCATCCTTTCACCTAAAGATAGTGCCTGTCCTTGAAGGTGAGATGGGTTTCTTGCAGACAAGACCGATTTTCTTCTTAATCCATTCTAATAGTCTATGCCTCTTAATTGGAGAATTCAGTCCATTGATATTTAAAGTTATTATTGAGAGATGTATATTGCTTCCCATCATTTTGGATTCTGGTGTATTCTTGTTCTAGGCTTGTATTTCCACAGTAGTCCTTTCATTAAGTATTTTCTGTTGCCACTTGGGTATTGTCATTCCTACCTTCTGCTTTTTATATTGCTTCAAGTATTCTCTGAAGGGCTGGCTTTCTGGACATAATTCTTTCAGCCTATTTATGTCATGAAAGATTTTCCTTTCTCCTTTGACTATACTAGACATTTTTACTGGATAAAGTATTCTGGGTTGGCATCTATAGTCATTTAGAACTGGGAATATATTTGTCCAAGCTCTTCTGGCTTTCATTGTTTGCACTGAAAAATCAGATGTAAGTCTGATGGGTTTTCTTTTCTATGTGACTTGTTGTTTTTCTTTTGCAGCTTTCAGTATTCACTCTTTGTTTTTTTTTGGGGGGGGTCTTTTTTTGAGACAGGGCCTCCCTTTAGTCCCAGATGATCTGGAGCTCACTATGTAGATGAAGCTGGCCTTGAACTCATAGAGATCCACCTGCCTCTGCCTCCTGAGTGCTAGAATTAAAGGCATGCGCCACCACAACCAGCTTAATTTGTTTTGAATATCTAGTTTTTTTTTTTTTTTTTTTTTCTTTTTGAGACAGGGTCTCCCTGTAGCCCCAGCTGTCCTGGAACTCACTCTGTAGACCAGGCTGGCCTTGAACTCACAAAGATCTGCCTGCCTCTGCCTCCCAAGTGCTAGGATTAAAGGCATGAACCACCACACCCTGCTTGAATCTAGTGCTTTTACTATGATATGGCGTGTGGAATTTCTTTTCTGGTCCTGTCTGTTTGGTATTCTATGTGCTTCTTGTATTTGTATAGGTATATCTTTCCTTAATTTGAGAAAATTTTCTCCTACAATCTTGTTGAAAGTCTGATCAATATCATCCTGGGATTCTTCTCCTTCCTCCATTCCTATGATGCATAGGTTTGGTCTTTTCATGGTGTCCCACAGTCCTTGGCTATTCCATTCTTGTTTCTTTTTATGTTCATTATCTTTGCTTGGGCAATCCAGTTCTTTCATGTTGTCTTCCAGTCTTGATATTCTATTTTCTGCTTCATCCATTCTTTTATTGAGGCTTTCTCCCATCTTTTCCAAATGGTTTGTTGAGTGTTCCACTCCTTTTTTCATTCAGCTTGAATTTTCTTACATGTTTCTATATCTTTTATTAATTCATTCCTCAGTTTATCATTATCTTACTTCCCTTTATCCCTATCTTCCTTTGCTTTTTAATTTGTTTTTATCTGTGCTCTTTAAATTCCTTGAATTCTTAGATCATGTTTATGATACTTCCTTTAAATTTGTGTCCTGAGTTACATCTAGTGGGTCCTCATTAAAGGAGTTTTCTACAGGACTGGTAGTATTTGGCAGAGGCTTATTATTTGGGTTTTCATGTTATTGTTTTCATGTTATTATGATTTTAGCATTTGGACTTCTTTTGTCATTTGTGAGTCTAGCATGAAGCTCAAGTGTTCCATTGTTGAATTGAAGACTGGCTTTGCTTGTATTCTTCAGGTGTCTTCATTGTCTTCTTATTATGTATGCAAGGCTGGTTGGTCTAGGCTGCATGTTCTCACTTCTGACTTTGTACAAGAGACACCAGTCACCCCTCACCCAACCAGCCAGGAGCTCCTCTAGAGGTCTGTGACAGGCAACAATCAGGCTGGCTTGAACTCCACACCATGTAGGGTCTGTCCACTAGTTCTCCCAGGCTGGCCATAAATGTCTGGATCTGGGTGCAGGGGCAGAGAAGTCTACACTGGAGTGGAGGGAGGGGCCCCAGGTGCTCCCCAGCTGGTGGGTAGGAGTCCATAATACCACCACAGCTGTGTAGTTGGGATCTCTCACCATGGAGCAGAAGCCAACCTCATACACTTACTGGGAGAAATGTACTCACAGATCCCCCTTGTCATGTGCAGTCTGACTCTTGGCTCTCCAGGGCTGGTTCACAATGTCTGTAGCTGGGTCCATGGGCAAGGAAGCCTGGCCCTGAGCCTAAGGAAGAGAACCAGGTATTTCCTATGTATTGTTCCACTGTTGCAGCCTCCTACAGCCTGTGAGCTGTGTTGTTTGCCTCCTGCAACTTGCCAGCCACTTCTGCTGTCCTGGATGCCTGTGAGTTGCCTATGATGCCTCCTGACCCCTGCGGAACCCTGGGAGACATCCATGTTGGAAAAGTCAAACTAAGCACAGTCCATCATCAAGGGAAGCCAAAACAAGAACGCAGGGCAGGAATCTTGAGCACAGAACACAGAGAATAGCTGCCTAACCCAAGAACCTGGTTGTCTATCTAAGCTTTATCACAGCCTCTGAGCTAGGCAGCTCAGAGAGCCCCTATCTTCTTTTAGACTATCTATAACTCCTAGTTCTTTGATTCATTTGTTTTTGTGTTCTTTAAATTCTTCAAATTCTTGGGACTGAAGAGATGGCTCGGTGGTTAAGAGCACCAACTGCTCTTGCAGAGGACCCGGGTTCGATTCCCAGCACTCACATGGCAGCTAAGAACCACCTTTAACTCCAGTTCCAGGGGAATCTGATGCCCTCTTCTGACCTCGGTGGCATTGCACGACACAGGTGCACCAACCTACATGCAGACAGTACACTCATACACATAAAAAATAATAAATAAATCAATAAAAGTAAAAAAGATTCTTCGAATTCTTTCATCATGTTTATGATAGGTCTTTTAAGTTTTGTATCAGGGGTTACATCTAGGGATTCTCCACTGTAGAACTTTTCTACAGGACTGGTAGTATTTAAGAGAGACATATTATTTGTATTTTTCATCTTATTGCTTTTTTGTTGTTGTGATTTTGACATGTGGATTTCTTTTGTTCTTTGTGGTTCTGGTATGAACTTAAAGGTTCCTTTATTGAACTGAAGACTGACTTTGCTTTTATTCTTCAAGTGACTGTGTTAACTTCTTATTAGGTATGAAAGGATGATTGGTCTAGGCTTCAGGTTCTCATTTCTGATTTTATATATGAGGGACCAGCTAGTTCTCAGTGGGCTAGTCAGGAACTCTCCCAGAGGCCCATGTGAAGACAAGGGAGGGGCTTCAGGTGTTCTGGAGCTAGTGTAGGGAGCCTGGAATGCCACCAGCACAGCGGAGTTGGGGGCTATCACCACCTAGCAGAGGTCAGCCTCCTGCACTCATTAGGAGACTCGAACCACTGCACCATGTGGGTCCACCTAATGTCTCTCCAGGGCTGGTTGCAAAAGTTTAATTACTTTTTAAAATTACTTTTTTTAAGGGAGCATCTTTGAGTAGCCACAGTGGCCTGGAACTCTCTATGTAGACCAGGCTGGACTTGATCTCACAGAGATTGGCCTGCCCCTGCTTCTCAAGTGCTAGATTTAAAGGCATGTACTATCTAGCCCAACTTTTGTTTCCTTTTCAATATAACTCAAGATATTTAAGTTGTGATTTTAAAAATCAAGTATATACAAGATAATGGTTCTTATCTGTATTTGAAAAACCCATCACATTTCCTAGAGAAAGTGATTTCTTTTTTTATTCTGATTTTTGCTGTTTCTTCCTGTCTGTTGCATTTAGGGTTCATTTGTTGTCTCTCAAGTGTTTTTAGCTGTAGTGTTAGATCGTTTACTTGTGCTCTTTCTGTTTTTCTAATGTAGGCAGCCAGGGGTATGAACTTCACACTTAGGACTGCTTTTAAAGTATCCCATAGGCTTTGTTGTGTCATATTATCATTGTCATTCAGTTCCAGGAATGCTTTTATTTCTTTCTTTATCTCTTCCTTGACCCATATATTATTCAGGAGTGCATTGTTTAGTCTCCATGTGTTCTTGTAGATAGTAGGGCTTAGCCTGGTGTTGATATTGAACTTTATTGCACTATGGTCTGATAGAATGCATGAAATTATTTCAATCCTTTTGTATTTGTGGAGGTTTCTTCTGTGTCCCAGTATGTGGTCGATTTTGGAGAATGTTCCGAGGGGTGCTGAGTAGAAAGTGTATTCTCTGGTATTAGGGTAGAATATTTGGTAGATGTTTGTAAGGTCTGTTTGGTGTATCGTATCATTCAGTTCAGATCTCTCTCTGTTTATTCTTTGTTTGGTTGACCTGTCCAAAGGGCTCAGTGGGGTACTGAAGTCCTCTACTATGAGTGTTCTGAGGTTAATCTGTGCCTTGAGGTCCTGGAGAATTGTCTTTGTAAAGTTTGGTGCACCAGAGTTTGGTGCATATATATTCATGATTGTGAAATCTTCATGGTCAATTTTTTCTTTGATAAAAATGTTATGGCCTTCTTTGTCTCTTCTGATTTCTTTTACTTTGAAGTCTAATTTGTCTGATATTAAAATAGCAACACCTGCTTTCTTTTTGGTACCATTTGCTTGAAATATTTTTTTCCATCCTTTCACTTTAAGGTGGTGCCTATCCTTGAAGGTAAGATGTGTTTCTTGTAGACAGCATATAGATGGGTTCTGTTTCCTAATCCAATCTCCCAGTCTATGTCTTTTGATTGGGGAGTTTAGTCCATTAATATTTAAGGTTATAACTGAAAGATGTGTGCTGCTTCCTTTCACCTTATTATCCATTTGCATTTTGGTCTAGGTTTCTACTTCTGCAGTTATGCTTTTATTAATTTCTCTTTCTAGGTGCTTGGGGATGGCTGCTCCTTTCTTCTATCCTTTGAATTGCTTTAAGTATTATCTGAAGGGCTGGTTTTCTGGACATGTATTCTTTCATCTTGTTTATGTTATGGAAGATTTTTTTTTCTCTCCTTCAACTATAATTGACATTTTTTCTGGGTGTAGTAACCTGGGTTGGCATGTGTAGTCCTTTAACACTGGGAATGCTTTGCTCCATGTTCTTCTTGCTTTCATAGTTTGCACTGAGAAGTCAGTTGTAATTCTGATAGGTTTCCTCTTATATGAAACTTGTTGTTTTTCTCTTGTGGCTTTCAGAATTTTGTCTTTGTTTTGGGCATCTAGCATTTTAACTATGATATGGCATGGAGAGTTTATTTTCTGATCTTGTCTGTTTGGAGCTCTATGTGCTTCTTGTATTTGTATTGGTTTGTATTTTTTTAGTTTTGGGAAATTTTTGTCTATTATTCTGTTGAAGATCTGATCAATACCATTCTCTTGGGAATCTCCCTCCTCTATCCCTATGATGTGGAGGTTTGATCTTTTCATAGTGTCCCACAATTCCTGGTTGTTCCACTTTTGTGTATTTTAAAATTTTTCATAATCTTTACTTGAGGTTTTTAGTTGTTCTGTGTTATCTTCCAGGACTGATATTCTTTTTTCTGCTTCCTCCATTCTATTTCGGAGGCTTTTTCCATTCCTTTCCTCTTGATTGGTGAGTGTTTGATTTCCTTTTTCATTTCATCTTGTGATTTCTTTAGTATTTCCACTTCCTTTTGGAGCTTTTCAATCTCTTCCTGTAGCTCTTTTTGGTTTCCTTTTCTTTTTCAACATGGGATCTTTTCAGTGTTTCCACTTCCTTCTGGAGTTTGTCATTTTCTTCTTCTAGTTCTTTCTGGCATTTGTCATTCTCTCTCTCTAGGTCCTTCTTGAGTTTTTCATTCTCTCTCAGTTCTCTGACTTGTTCTTTATATTCTTTGATTTCTTTTAATATGTCTGCAATTGTTCCTCTAAGATCTGTGTCCTGGGTCATCCCCAGGGGGATCCCACTGTAGGAATCTCCCACAGGGTTGGTAGAGCTTGGTGTGGAATTATCCTGCACCTTTCCCATGTTGTCCCTTCATCGTGTCCCTGGCATGTGGGTTTCTCTTTGCCTGTTTTCCAATGTGAATCCCGAATGCCTCTTCACTGTGTTGAAGGCTTGCTTTGCTTGCCTCCTTCAGATGCCTTTGTTGTTTGTTTGTTTGATTGATTTGTTTTTCACCTTGCTTATGGAATGTTGACTTGTCTAAGTTTTAAGCTTTCTATTGGAAGTCTAATTCACTCTTCCCTTTCTGTTCTGAAGGTTTTCCAAAGAATCCACTTGGAAACTCCCTTGGCAATCCCAGTTGGCAGGAGGTAAGTGGGGGGTGGGGGGTACTCTATGCTTCAGGTAGTCTTAGGAAATCCCTGATCTAAGCTCTGTGCACTCAAGTCTCACAGGGCAACAGGCCCACCTTTTATACCAGATAGCAGGACGACTCCGCCCCCACAGCCAGACAAGACAACGATGTAATCAAACCAATGAGAGAATTATCCAACAGGCCAGATAGACTTATCCAACAATCTGCCTGGCTGAAGCTCCCAGCTCCTACCTGTGCTTCAGGTGGTCCTGGGAAATCCCCAATCTAAGCTCTGGGCATTCTGAAAGTGATTTCTTATATTTCCATTCAGAAAAATCTCAGTGCATCCATTCACGTGTCTGTGCAAAATACACAAAGGAGAATTTACTCTGCACATAGTTACAAACTGTTTACACTTATAAAAGTCTTTAGTTAAGAATATATAGAAATTACTTCTACAATATAAACTAAAAATACTACTTTATTCTTCACAACGGTTACTGAGTATATGAGTTACTGAGTATATGTTCAATGCTGCACTCAACAATTGTACTTGCTGCATTTTAAAATCATGTGCAAGCAAACTGATGGGATAGATTCCAATAGATGGCCAGTTAGGACAAAGAACAGGTGTAATTAGTCTGGGAGCCACCTTTCATGTAAGGCACACATACAATCTTCCAACAAGAAGCTGGAAGTGTGATATCTCTCTAATATTACATGCCAAATACTTAAGCATATCAACAATGTAGAGGAAATGGTATCTTACCTTTAAAAATATGCATTTAATTTTAACAGTAATTTTTTAAAAAAATACAAAGAGACATTTGGATTTACTTCAGATGCATTTAGAAAAAAACAAACATCCCCTTCCTGAACAAGGAACACAGCAGACTGAGTGGTAGTTATTTGTGAAACAAAGAAGTACCTTTAATCATTTACATTTTTTAATTTAAATTTTTTATATTTTAGAATTTCATGAGTGCCCTATTTATATCATTTCCATTCTTTTCTGTCTCCTCTTCAACTCTTTGCACCTCCCCCTTACTCCCTTTCAGTATCTTGACTTTTTTTAAATTACTATTGTTATACACACACACACGCACACACACACACACACGTGTGTGTGTGTGTATGTGTGTGTGTGTGCCTATAAACAACGTATTGAGCCTTAGAGAGGGCATAGAAGGGCATGGGTGTTATCAAGGGGAAAATGGAAGCATGGGGTGGGAGTTATATAATTGGAGAAGGAGAGGGAGAGCAACACAGAAGGGGAGGAAGGAAGAAGAGACAATACCAAGGATCTTTGCAAAAACCCATATGGAAACATTATTTAATAAGCATATTTAATAATACACATATATTTCCAACAAAGCTATGCCATGCAGAATAGCAATCCTCTCTCCAAGAACCATAGGCTATCTAACAAAAAACTCATTATCAGGTATGGGAAATCTCCCTTCAAGTTGTAGGTCAGGATAGGCAAAGAAACTCCCAGAATAATCTAGACTATTACCATTTCTCTTGGTTGCCTCTTACCTGTTGCCTTCAGAATGGGTAAGACTCTATTGCTGAAGACACCATATACTTTGGTAATGACATATATTTTATGCAACTCACATGCCGCTTGACTTTCTTCTATGAACACTCTCCTTTCATAAAAAATGTGTGTGGGTCTTCCCTTACAGTTTTTTTTTTATTTTTTTTTATTTTTTGTATGTGTATGAATGTACTGTCTGCATGCAGGTCTGTGCACCCGTGTCGTGCAATGCCGCGGAGGTCAGAAGAGGGTCTCGGATTCCCCTGGAACTGGAGTTATCCTGGAATTGGAGTTACAGACGGTTCTTAGCCGCCATGTGGGTGCTGGGGATCGAACCCGGGTCCTCTGCAAGAGCGTCGGTGCTCTTAACCGCTAGGCTATCTCTCCAGCCCCCCCTTACAGTTTTATAAGAACTCTTTAAACATTTTAGGCACCACTTCTTGGTGTGTTGACAATTGTTGCTTTCCTCAAATCCTTGCTTCCCTTTTTACCTTGTTTATGGGCATGTTACCTTTGATGGCTATTAAAAGTTTTCTTTGTATGAAATTTTATTATTTCCTCTCTGCCCTCTGGAATTTTTGGTTTCTTGAGATCTTCTGAGTATATCATTCTCTTGATTGTTGATAAATTATAGCAGATTGTAATATTTTCTCCATTAATTATTTTTCAGAAGTCTTCTGGTTATTTTACTGGACTTATTTAGTTACTTTCCTCTTCCATATGCTTTTGGTGTCACAATGCTTATCTCACCCCCAAATCTAGGTGATGTTTCTTAATGGGAGTTTTCAAAACAATGAGGGAGAGGGAGCGAAGGAGGGAGAGATAGAGAGAGGGAGAGGAGAGAGAAGAGAGATAGATGAGGGAGAATACCAGCAATGTTGTGGAAGCAGGTGTACAGTACCAATTAATGTTGCATAACCAAGAGATGCTAACCCTAAAGAAGAATTAAGCCAAGCCAAGAAGAAGCAGCATCTTCTCTCCAGAGATTTTCCAGGGACTCAGGCAGGTTGGAAACTCAGAAGCCACTTGTACATTTTAATATAGTCTTTCCTGTTCTTAGAAGAAACCAAACAGAAGCTTGCTGAAAGGGTAACTAGGAAAGAGTGAGAACTTCGGATTATCCAGAATGAGGAGCTAACTGTATTTTCCAGATGCCTGAAGCTATAGCCCTTGTGACAGCATGAATAAGACCTGCACAAGTCTAAGTCAGACAAAACCTTAGCATGAAGAGTGTGGTGGGTAAGAAGTCCCAACCTTAGATGAGAACTCTTCGAAATTGATAGCTGCTGGGAGAGAGAGAGTCTGTGGGGAAACCACGCAGGTTGACCAGGCTCTAGGGAGTGGACCAACACTTAAGAGCTCTCAGGGAATACAAACTAGACTTAATAGGTTTTGAAAATAATAATAGAGAACATGAGGTGGGGGAGGGGATAGAGATTTGGGAGTGGATCTGAGAGGAGGGGGGGTTGGAATATGATCAAACTATATTATGTCAAATTCTCAGAGAAGTCATAAAATAATATTAAAAAATACTCCAAAGTTCAGTGTGGTGGTAAACACCTTTAATCTCAGCACTCAGGAGACATAGGAAGGCAGATCTTTAAGAGTTAGAGGCCAGCCTCTTCTATGTAGTGAGTCCCATGGTAGTTGGGGCTACAGGGAGACCCTATCTTGAAGAACAACAACAAAACCTTCAGTAACTGTCAGCTATCAAAGGCAATATCTGCTATAAACAATGTCAAGAGGAAAGCACGAATTCTGGAAAAAATATCTTAATTCTAAAAACAGTGAGCATGCCAAGAAATAGTACCTAAAATATGTAAAGAAGTCCTATATATAAATCATGGGCTGTATGGGTTTGGGCACAACTGCTTGCAAATTGGTTTTACATGAAGGATGCTTGTACTCATAAATTATTACTTATTGTTAAAAAATGAAAAAAAATAAAGAAGTAAAAAAAAGAATTCCTATAAATCTGTTAGGAAAGAGCAGCCACATTTTTGTTATGCAAGGAGAAAGTTCATAGGAGAAAACCAAGTGTCATATGAACTGCATAAATTACATTATTACCAAAGTGTGCAGTGTCTTCAGCACACTGTCATCTTTTTCATGAGTCTTGACTCAATGAACTGTGGGAAGACTGTGGAGCTTCAAGGCTATGGAGCTTGGAGACCCATGTTAGAAGATGAAAACAAGTTCACAAACTATCAAGATCAGAGGACGGTATGAACCTTCACCCTGAAAGGCCCCTGGAACAGAGAGACTGGGGAGCTCAACAGAGACACTATTACTCTCTCTGCACGAACACTGCTGGGCTTGTTTATATGCCCCATCATCCCTCTGTGCTTCGGGATAATCTCATTGTCCTCACCAAGGAGGCTCAGTCAGCTTAGGGCTTTAGCTGAATAAGCCAGGCCTTATTGACATCACTGGATTGCATTACTTGTACTCTTATTTCCACACTATTGAGGAAAAGCCGTTCCAGTCAGCAACTTCTCTACACTATTTAATAGAATCATTGGAAGTCATTTATAAGTCCTTATTGACTCTACACATAGAAGGAGACCTTCAGATAAGATGACATCACTATCTCTAGAGTAATATATACATAAGAAATTATATATGACACAAATCATTCTAAAAGATTCACATTCTTTTAATTTACAAGCAGTTTCCCTGGAAAAAGTGTTACTAACTCATTTATATCTTAGTGGTGAATCTACTTTTTCTATAATATACTTTGCAAAACATGTTGGCGTGACAATATAAATATTATTTGGCTATTTCAGACTTAGTAAAGCTTTTTGATATCTACTGTTAATGTCTTTGGATGAACTGATAAGTTTCTGGGGGAAAATGGAATTTATAAATTATTGTTATTTTTAATTTATTATTATTTTGTATTATTTTGTATTTTTATTTTTTTTTTGTCTTTTTGAGACAAGGTTTCCTTTTAGTCCCAGCTGGCCTGGAGCTCACTACATAGACCAGGCTGGCCTTGAACTCACAGAGATACACGTGTCTCTGAGTATCCTGCTGGGAGAAGAGAGGGGGAGGAAGAAGGTACCAGGGAGCCCTGAAAGAGATAAACCCAATAATGGGTGGGGAGAAATTTCACAGGGAAATGACTCGGTTTATTTGGCGATAAGTAAAGGCTTTTATACCAAAGCAACTGTGCACCTGGTGTGTGTGTGTGTGTGTGTGTGTGTGTGTGTGTGTGTGTGTGTGTGAAGGAGGGTCAGGGAGGCTCGAGTCAACATGGCTCTTGGGGGGGGGGCAACGAAACTCCCAGGTGTATTTCAGTAAATAGGAAATGTGACATTTTGTCTGCCGAGTACATCAAAAGGGAGCCCTCAGTGTATGGTGTCTCACTTAGCCATCAGGGGATCTGCCCATCATGGCTCCTCAAAGAAGCTTGTCGGATGGTGGGCGTGGAACCCTGCCGTGCTCGAACCAAACAAAGTCCCATCCTGACATACACAGACATTAGAGGATTCTCTGCTCACTAACAAACTGTGGATCCCTTTCCCTTACTTAGTTTTTTTTCTTTTTTCTTTTTTTTTTTTTTACTTTATTTCTTGTTGAGATTTTATTCTTGAACTCTTTCTACCTACTCTGCCCCTTTTGTCCTAGGACCCTATCTATCTATCTATCTATCTATCTATCTATCTATCTATCTAATCATTAAATTTTCAGACAAATTCTTGCAGATCCACAAAAAGGGGAGGCTGCACTGGAGTGAATGACGGAGTAGACAGCAGGCTCATAGCACAGTGGCCACTCCTCTGAAGAGAAATGCAATATGCTACAACAGAAAAGTTGCTGCTCTTTCTATTTTGTTGATTATGGACAAGACAAACATCATTTGATTTTATGAATTTGAATGAAGTTCTGAGAATTTGTTCATGGTGTAAAAATACCATTCATTTTAACAAATGAATTTTTGAATGGTCTATAATAACACTGTGTATGTTTCAAAGATTTTTACTTACATAATTACACTTAGCCCTTTAAAAAACTCTACTGGGGGGCTGGAGAGATGGCTCAGCAGTTAACAGCATGGACTGCTCTTGCAGAGGACCCAGGTTTGATTCCCAGCACTCATATCGCAGATAACAACTGTCTGTACTCCAATTCAGGGGATCCAGTGCCCTCTTCTGACCTCTACAGGCAGTGCAAGACCTGATGCACTTGCACAACATGTGGGCAATATATTCATTCATATAAAATAAAATTAATAAAATCTTTAAAAAATAAAACCCTCCTAGGATAAAGTCCACTTTATAGATGAGAAAAAAAGAGGCTGTGAGAAATTATACATATATATATATATATATATATGTGTGTGTGTGTGTGTGTGTGTGTGTGTGTTCATGTATATACACACACACACACACACACACACACACACACTGAGTCTAAGATTCACACAGCAGGACAGAATGCGCACTTGCCTTTTGATTGCAAAGACTTCTCTTCATTCTCCTAATGGTAACTACTCTATTTGAACATTAAACCTTCATAAATTATGAATGCACTGACAGAAGTTCCATTTGAATCAGAATAATCATTCAACAGGGAAGTAATCTAAAAAGAGAATGGATTCATACCATGTGGAAACTGTCCATCAACACTGGATATTTGTTTTTAAGGCATTTACATTTGTGAAATGCTAGAGTTAAAGTAAAACAGCAATAATACATCCAAAATTTTTGTATCATGTATACTAATCCCCCAAATTGATTTCTCAGTCCTTAGCACCATAAAAAAAGAAATGTTTCAATTTAATTATTATCATTGAATATTATATAAGTAATCAGTTTTCATACTAATATTATAGTTCAGTGTTAATTCACATATGTATTTATTCCTTTTATCTTCAACAAAGTTCTATCTCAGCTTGACACATTTAGTTTTTTTTATGTGATTCTCTTTAACAAGGTGGAGATTTGATTGTGAGGCTGTCATAGAATTCATTTAAAGGGCTCAGATGCTGAGCACCCAGCTCAAGGCCACACATAGAGAAGTCTGGGGGACAATTACGATGGATTTTACTCAAGTAGTAATATGTAGCCAACATCTTCTGTCTTGATGGTGGTCATATTTTAATACACTATCATGAGCAAGTGACCACCATGCTCTAGATAGCCAAGAACATCTGCTTTTTCAAGGTAGATGATAGGCACTAATTGTGTCATAAACATGAATGGCTCCCCCTAAATCCTCTCCATTTTATAAAGCTTCTGCTGACAGCACAGAGCATCAGGGAAGATGACACTTTGGGAAAGGACATGAAGGACCCTTCATCAAAATCATCATAGACTTTTGTCTATAGATGGGATAAATGACTCTATAGATGGGAAATCAAACTGATTCAATCTTAAAATGGAGTACTATTTTCCTGTGTAGTGAGTGATCTAGTGTGAGGTCTCATTTAAATTGTCCATGTGCAGGCAAGGGTGTCCAACTGTCAGCAGTCAGGAAACATGTCCTTGAAGAGCAAGGTGAGTAAAAATTGTGCAGTGAAAATATTCTTTGCAGGGCAAAAAAATCCCTGCTCCTGGTTAATAATCTAGTTATCACTATAATCATGATAAAATTGTGTTCTCATAGACTTTCTGCAAATGGATTTTGAGATCTATAAATTATATTTTATTCACTTAGAAGAGCAAAGATTATCTTGTTATGTCAAATTCCAGATAATGCAAGAATAATGTGTTGGCACAGGGGTCCTCTGCTTTGGTGACTTTATTCAAACCTACTCCCAACATTTATTATTTTTTATGATCTTAGCAGGTCAGCCACAATTATCTTGATTTTAGACATTTTCTTTTACAAGACCTTCTCCCCTGGCCATTAGATTATTGCTTTTTAATGGATTTCTTCATTCTTGTAAGGACACATTTTGTTTTATATAAACTCACCCATTTGTCCTTGATCTTTCTTGGTAGGTAGGACTGATTACATAGAGACGGGATTGTACCTTTTACTTTTGTGCATCCCCAAATTTCAAATTAATTGTCATTAGTATATAAGACCAATAAATAAACAACAAAAAAGAAAAAAATTGAACCCCTAAAACAACACATTAAGTCTTAAAGTTACATAAAATGAAAAACAGGAGGCAAGACAGATAAATGTTAATGGTCACATTTTCCCTGTGAAATTAATAAGCCCCTAATCTTGTCAGCATGAAGGACTTTGTGCCTTTTCTAAAGTGAATTAAGCCTGGTTCTCTATTTCAGACTGTAAGACTTTAATTATTTATATAACACTACCCTATTATAACGTGGCTCATTAATCATGTCAGATATATTAATATGTATTAAGTATCCATTGTCCACTGGAACTAGGGAAGACACTGTAGGGACCCAGAATTAAAAGTAAAGGACAAAATGTACAATTTATCCAATATTTAATATAATTTGATATCTAATAACTTAAAGTTATCCCCTGAATATTATAGACATATTACAAATAACTGAAATGATGTGAAGATCTTATAACCCAGTGGAAGAGGGAAGTTCACAGACTTGTTTTTTCTCATTTGATGACATTCTCGGATGGTTTGGCATAGCAGATAAGCAGGAATCAACCCATTCTCAATTCAGGACTGCATCACTGGCCACACAAAGAAGAGAGTGTGTGAGCCACGAATGCTTGAAAGCCTTGCAGGGAAGAGTAATTATGAGCACACGATGGGTGCAACAAGCGTACAGATGGAGAGCCCTAATTGTCTTAGAAGGAGGACGAACTAGTATAGATGTGGCTGGAGACTGACGGGCTCAGGGTCTCACTGAATTTACACTATAATTAAAGAGATGATGAACTGAACTAGGTGGTTGTGCAACTCATACTGATTCTTTCAGATCAACACAAGTGGATTGTTCTTTGCAAATATATATATATATATTGTTAATTAGCTTCATTAATGGAGTTCAGTGTTATAGTTCTATATATGCATCCAGCCTGCACTGTTGGTCAGGTGGATTCTAGTAGATATGAAATAAGTCCCTAGCATCTTTGCCTCCATGAAATGATGCCACAGCCTAGTCTGCTCTGATCTTGGGTTTGGGCCATCTTAGCCCCATGCCACCTTGATTGCAAGGGAAACTAGAGAATCCAACAGTGACTTTTTCCTGCTTCACCCTGTTGGAGATGCACATAGAACTTTCATTTACATTTCATGAGCCTCTATCATTTACATGTGCAGAGAATGGTTATCACTCTATGAATACTCTGGCCAGGAAAAGAGAGTCTGGTTGTTGCTAAAAACTCCACCATGTTAAATAAAATTTTAACTGGCATTTTTGACAATTTTTTTTCTGAGCAAAGTTATCTAATTTTTTTTTATATTTAGTAATTGTTATTGTTTAAATGTGAAATATTTGGAATAGGGTCACATATTTAAATGTTTCATTCCCAGCTGGTGATACTGTTTGGGGAAATTGTGGAACCTCCAGGGGGTGGAGCCTATGGAGGAAGTGAGTCACTGAGAAGTGGGCTTGAGGGTTATAGCCTGGCCCTACACTTCTTCCCAAGCTTTCTGCTTCCTGGTCAGTGCCATGCAACAAGTGTCTGCTGTACACTTCAGCTACCACAGGCCACACTGATCCTACCACCATGCCTTCTCCCCCGAGATAGATTGATACCCCTGAGTGCCCCTCAACTGACAAGTGGATAGAGAAAATGTGGTACAATGGAGTTCTATGCAGTGGTAAAGAAAGATGACAACATGAACTTTGCAGGTAAATGGATGGAACTTGAAGATATTATGTTAAGTGAAGAACCACAGTCCCAGAAAAATAAACAAAGAATGGTATCCCTTATCTGTGGATGCTAGCACCAAGTACCTAGTTGTAGGGCAAACTGAGCATTGTTAATGTTATATTCCTCATGATCTGAAAACAATTGTGCTCTTAGATTATGAATCCTTTAACAGGTTCTACCATTTATTTTCAGACTTTGTAATCTTGGTATATGGGTGGAGGGTATGTGTGCATATTTTAGTGTAATATAAAATCAAAATGGAAAAATACGAATCCTAAAATATCACTTGGAAATAGCATACAGTTTGTTTTCAGATGAGATTATTTTAGTATAGGTGAAATGTGTGTGTGTGTGTGTGTGTGTGTGTGTGTGTGTGTATGTGTACACATTGAAGCAATACAAGTTGGAGGGAACAGCAACAACAAAAGAACCAGGACAAAAAAAACCCGAATGAAGCAG
This sequence comes from Rhizomys pruinosus, assembly GCA_009823505.1. Lineage (NCBI taxonomy): Eukaryota > Metazoa > Chordata > Mammalia > Rodentia > Spalacidae > Rhizomys > Rhizomys pruinosus. The sequence continues at coordinate 301,414 of VZQC01001365.1, forward strand.
TGAAGTTTTCCCCCAAACAATAATCTTCTGCTTTGAAAAAAACTCTGGAAAGACTCAGAAAAATATGCAAGATATGTGTGGCAGAATGTATGAACTCTGGTGGGGTGGGGGATATGGAGAGGGAAATGAGTCTAAATTGGATTGAGAAATGATGTATGATGTATGAAAAAGTTTAATAACAATAAAAATTATATTTAAAAAAGGTGTGGTACAGTTTAATAAAACATTGAGACTAGCACATGGCACACAGCAGATATCGGCAATTAATATGATTATTTTCAATATTTTTTCTGCTGAACTGCATTTCTGAAAAGTGCCATGGTCCATTTTAAACATTCTAAACAAAGAAAAACCATCATCACTAAAGTGATTCGAAGAAAGTAGGTTTTACAAACCATTAAGCGATACAGAGTTCAAGGATTGCTGTTATGATTTTTGTTCCATTTTGTGGCACAATCAAAACATAAAAAACCCCAGCTCTCCCTCCACTTGGATGATGCACGTTGACTCCCCATATGATCACTAGTGAAAGGTTTGATGGATTTGAGGTGGGTTTTGGGTCTACTAGATTTCACAGGACATCTGGGTTACTATTAACATGATGACAGGGGTGCATGAGAGCCTTGATCAAGGTCAAGTCCTCTCATCAGGGCCACAGCCAGAGAAAAGAACATCTGCCAGTTGGCCGTAGAAATGATAGACTTCAAGGAGAAAGCAAAGGCTGAATCTGGAAATGTCGGGTGGGGGGAAATGTGTACTAGTTTAACGATTATACTTGGCCTGCGATGATTTTCCTGTCTTTCACAAATACATGCGATTTTTATTATTATTATTATTATTTTTTTTTATTTTTTTTATTTTTGAATGTGTATGAATGTACTGTCTTCATGTAGGTTTGTGCACCTATGTCGTGCAATGCCGCGGAGGTCAGAATAGGGTCTCGGGTTCCCCTGGAACTGGAGTTCTCCTGGAATTGGAGTTACAGACGGTTCTTAGCCGCCATGTGGGTGCTGGGGATCGAACCCGGATCCTCTGCAAGAGCAGTCGGTGCTCTTAACCGCTAGGCTATCTCTCCAGCCCGCGATTTTTATTATTAAGTCTCGCCAAGCAGTGGTGCTTTTTACTATTAACAGTAGCCCACTTCACACTTCGAGCTGAAGGTTTTTATTGTAACATCGTGTTTCCAACCTTGGAACTTCCTCAAGTTCAGGAGCTTTGTGTTTGTGTCTCTGCCTCATTGTAGAGTCTGTAACTAGAATTCCTACAATGTTTGCTGGATCTCTGTTGTGATAAAACACTGACCGAAAGCGACTTAAGGAAGAAAGCATTTATTTCATCTTACAGGTTATAGTCCACTATTGAAAGCCAGGACAGGGTCATAAGCAGGGACCTGGAGGCTGGAACTGAAGCAGAGGTCATAGAGAAACAGTGGTTGCTGGCCTGCTTCCCCTGGTTTGCTCTGCTGTCTTGCTTATACAGCCCAGGCTCACCTGCCCAGAGATGGCATCACCCATAGTAGGCTGGGCCTTCCCATATCAACAAGGAATCCAGAAGATACTCCACAGACAGGTCCACAGTCCAGTCTCCTGGAGGAAATTCCTCCTTCTCAGATGTTGTTGACAGCTGAAGCTAACTATGACCACATACGAGCAACTTTTAACTTATAATCATTTCAGGTATTACAATTGTGTTCATGCTCATCTTAGATTGACTCCTGGATTATTTTAAACAAGAACTTATACTCAGTAATATCTAGTGACATGTCTAGATATGTGAGCTCAGCTTCTATTCTGAGTTCCAAGAAAGAGGGATAGAATTCAGCTGAATTTTAATGGGTTATATGTTAAAAAGATGGTTAAGCGCAAAGAAGACAGCAATTTTTAGCCTAATCATGATTTGCTCCTTAGTCATAGCTATGCCCACCACCTTATGCTAACACCAGGTAGATGGAGCAGAAAACTCAGACAGCTCTGGATCTGATTAGAGAACAAAAAGAAGAGGCAAAGATATCATTGTGAATTGTGGGATGCAGATGAGGACGTTCATAGAAAAAGAAGCTAGAGAGCACTGGAGCAAAGGGCATGGAGGGGTGCCTCAGCAGGGAGAAGTCAGCACATCAAAGAAAGTGTCTTGATTGCAGCTACCTCCCAGGTGTACTGATTAATTTGGTGTGCTCTGAGCTTCATGAAATAGAGAGAATATAAGTGAAACAACATTGAACTGGAGATAATTAAGAAATTGATAGTAGTAAGCAAGTTGAGAATTTTTTTCTAAACACAGACTAAATTATTTTTAAGTACCTTATGTTGTTGCTATGATGAACATATTGTTGTAAAGAACATGGAAATAATCAGAAACTAGGTGCTTTAAGCATGTGTCAAGGAGTGTTATAGCTGGATTATATAGATCTATTTTGTTTTTTAAGACTTCACATGGGTAAACTGGGTGTGGTGGCGCTTGCTAGTAATCCCAGCACTTGGGAAGCAGAGACAGGTGGACCTCTGTGAGTCTAAGGCCAGCCTGGTCTACAGAGTGAATTCCAGGACAGCTGGGACTACAGGGAGACCCTGTTTCAAAAAGACACAGACACACACACACACACACACACACACAAACACACACACACAGACACACACACACACAGACACACACAGACACACACACAAAGAATTCTTCACATGAGCTGTAGAGATGGCTCAAAGGTTAAGAGCACTGGCTGGTCTTATAGAGGACCTAGGATCAGTTCCCAGCACCCATGTAGCTACTAACAACTGTTGGTCTGTCTGTAACTCTAGTTCCTGGGGATCTAACATTCTTTCCTGACCTCAGCCAGCATTGCATGGCATGGGAAGCTAAAAGTTTTGTGTTGGGGCTGGAAAGATGACTCAGCAGTTAAGGGTGCATTCTGCTCTTTCAGAGGACCAGAGTTTGTTTCCCAGCACCCACAGTGGGTAGCTCACAAGGACTTATAAGTTCAGGATCCAAAGGTCTCTTTTGGCCTCTGTGGGCACCTGAATACACATGCACATACCCCATACAGACACATAGACTCACACCTAGTTAAAAATAAATAAAGCTTGGATGATATGCCTAGGGAACAATCTGCGGAAGAGGGGGCGTGGTAGAATGTAAAGGCTGCGATTGGGGTGAATGGTGAAACTACAGCGATGTAGTCTGGACACTCATTTGATCAACTTGATTGAACAAACAACCTGTCACCCCCCACTGGATGGTGGGGCTGTGGGGGTTTGAGCACAACAGCCCTGCAGATTGGTTTTGCTCGAAGGATGCTTGTACTCATGGATTATACTTATAGCTAAAAAGGAAAAAAAAAAAAAGACCAAAAAACAAAAGATAACAGTTATGGCAAATACATGATCTGGGATGGAAGTGGGGGTGGGGGGAGGGAAAGGGAAAAATGCCTGAGCTGAAATTGGGAAAAATGATGTTGAAATGCACAAAGCATCAATAAATTAAATTAAAAAAAAAATTAATTAATAAAAGCTCCTGGGGCTGGAGAGATGGCCTAGTGGTTTAAGAGTGCCGACCGCTCTTACAGAGGACCCGGGTATCGATCCCCAGCACCCACAGGTGGCGAGAGCCGTCTGAAACTCCAATTCCAGGAAACTCCAGTTCAGGGGAATCCGACACCCTCTTCTGACCTCCGCGGCACTGGCAATGAACACGGGTGCACACACTTGCATGCAGACAGTACATTCATACACAATAAAGAAATAAATAAAAAATTTAAAGAAAAATTAAAAAAAATAAAGCTCCACAGCAGAACAGTGGTCCCCAGCGCGGAGGGCAATGATGGGCGGTGGAGGGTGTAAAGGCTCTGTACACAGAGATGCTCCCATTATGGTTGGGGTGTTGCTTAAATGACCAAACACATTCAGAAATCTAATCCAGTGGACATTTCAGTGATGGTTTTCACTGTGGGTTGTGGACAAGTAAGTGAAACAGAAATCCACTCACCAAGTCCTATGCATCCTAATACACCATCTCACCACCAGAAGTTCTGAATGTTTTTTAGCAGTTGTGTAATTAAAAAGACATGTAAAATTCTTAGCATTTAATAATTTTATAACATACAAGTTTTTTTTTTCCTTGTTCTTCCTGTAGCCCCTCAGCTGTTGCTGGACTTTGCCCCTCTGTAGAATAGGCTTGGTGCATGAACTTCACGGAAAGAATCTGCTTGCCCAGTCCCGAGTGCGCTTAGGATTAAAGGTTTTGTGCACACACCACGCCCCGAACCTTCATACAATTACCGTTTTTTTTTTTTTTTTTTTTTTCTTTTTAAACAAATCTTAACCCACTGTTCCCGCTCATTCCCACCCACAGAGCTTCGGTCATTTCTGCAAAGCATGCTTTCCATTCTTAAGTCGTTCTCAATATATTTCCATGGGGGAAGTTGACTGTTTTGAGCAGAAGTTCACTGTTTTTCAGTCAGTTCTTTGATGCCAGTATTTTCCTGTTTGTGTGTTGTTCCAAAAAATGCATTAATGGCCCAACTGCCTTGTACAAAAGATCCCTAGGGGCCACCTACACAAGAAACATACAAGACTGAGTAATTGGAGCAACTTAAAGCCATATCCCAGATGAGTGATTACCATGCAATCGTTTGTTTTTCTGGGACTGTGTTACTTCACTCAGCATGATGTCCTCTAGCTCCAGCCATTTTCCTGCAAAGCTCGTGATGTCGTCTTTCTTTACTGCTGCATAGAACTCCATTGTGTAGATGTACCACATTTTCTCTATCCACTCGTCAGTTGAGGGGCATTTAGGTTGGTTCCAGCTCCTTGCTATTGTGAAGAGAGCTGCAATAAACATGGCCGTGCATGTATCTCTGTGGTGGCGTAAGTCTTGAGGGTACATGCCCAGGAGTGGTATGGCTGGGTCGGGTGGCAAGTTCATTCCAAGTCTTCCAAGGGTTCTCCACACTGCTTTCCATAGTGGCTGTACGAGTTTACATTCCCACCAGCAGTGGATGAGTGTTCCCCTTTCCCCACAACCTCTCCAGCACTTGGTATCATTTGTTTTCTTGATCCTAGCCAGTCTTACTGGAGTAAGATGATATCTTAAAGTGGTTTTCATTTGCATTTCCTTAATGATTAGTGATGTTGAGCAGTTCTTGAGGTGTTTCTCAGACATCTCTAATTCCTCGCTTGTGAAGTCTCTGTTCAGTTCTTTGCTCCATCTATTGAGCGGATCACATACGGTTTTAAGAGCTACCACTGAGCTAAAATAAATCATAGTTCATAGATTACATACCTGAAGGTGGTGGGTTGGCAGAGGAAATCAGGGAAATGGGAGTGAGGATTAGTTTTGGCTCGTTTTCTGGGATTGATTGGTTGTTATTAGTGTACTCCTTTTGAAGTATTGCTGAATTCCAAAGCTTTTCTGTTGCATTGACTGAGTCATCTGGATCCATCACCCTGTGTGTCAATATGTGCACATTCAAGCTTCGCAGGGCAGTTGAAATGACATTTAACCTAAGCCATCTCGATCAGTACTTGTATGACTGTGGGCAGGTCACTTAATGTTCACTTAATTTTATTTAATATACATTTCTGTACCTTTTCTGAAAATGGATGTTAATAGGATTTAAAATTTCCTTAGAACCTTATATTTGTGAGAGATTCAAATGAAATCATTTCTGTCAATATCAAAAGGAATAATGAAATGCAGCCTTTGAGAGTTGGAGGTGCTGGCTGCTTCCTTTCCTCACATTTATTGTCTCCCAGCTTCCATCAACACAAACTCAGAGATGCATCAGGCCAGTTCCATTGATTTGTTTTTCTGTCTTAATGTTCTCACAGCCAGGGGCTCATTTTAATAATCTGTGTTATGATGTCAACTGATGAGCCTTGTGAAGTGATACCTCTTTATTTCTGACTTTTCAAATGAATAATTGGCCTTAGAAAAGATCATTAAAGTGTGGTCAACCCACTTAACACAAATGCCATTATTGCTCACAGGTTAATAGTTTGCTTTGTGTAAAACATGCAAGTTTAAGGACAAGTATGTACACGAAACACGTTTCTGTACCCAACCTATTATTACAGCGTCTCTTGAGGTTTTGTGCTCTTCTCCCACTGCCTATCAATCTGACCTTGGTTTTAACACCAGTCACTAAGCACTTTGCAGGAATTACTGTGAGGTAGACAACATGGCTGCCTCTGTATAAAACAGAAAATGGGAGCAAATAGATGTTAGCCTTTGGTAATGTCATATGGCTATATGAGGAAAAGTAATTTTGAAAGATCAAACTGATAGTCCCTATAACATGCTTTCATCTAAATCGCTTCCTGCAGGTAGATTGCATGCCTCCCAAAGCGAGGAGAGCACTTCCTCTTAGTCAGTGTAAGACCCAAAGAATCTGAGTTAGAAACCCATATTTGCAGATTATCACAGCCACAAATTGTTACTTTAAAAATATTGTATTTATTATTTTATTATTTTAATTTTATGTGTATGAGTGTATCGCTTGCACGTATGTAAGTGTGCCTATGTCATGCAATACCTGAGGAGGTCAGAGAGGTGAGGGTGTTGGATATCCTGGAACTGGAGTTGTGGATGGCTATCGGCCACCATGTTGGTGCTGGGAACTGATCCTGGGTCTTCTGCAAGAGGCTCTTCAACTAGTGCTCTTAACTGCTGAGGCATCTCTCCAGCCCCAATTTGTTATTTTTAACCGGTAGAAAATATACATGCATTGCAAGTTAGCAGTGGATGATTAAATTAATAGAAAAAGATAAATTTGTGGATTTTTCCCAAAAACTACAATGAAAAGAAAAATTTTAAGATCATTTACTCCCATAGTGTTAAATATTAAAAACCACTTGTAATGTTTACTTGGAAATTAGACACCAGATAACAGGGAGAATATCCTCCTACAGAATGCCTGACTTTGCATATACGCGAGGTAGCGGAACTCAGCAGTTAACAGCAGCTTCTAGGTTAGACTCACTGGCTTTATGTACAACCCTGTGATGTGCATGAACTTGAGATACACACTTGATATCTCTTGGCCTCAGTGTACTCATCTGTGATATGGGGAGGTGAGAACACTTTCTTTATAGGGTCCCTGTAAATCTCGAGTTGAAAGTCAGTTGCCTTTCCTGGCACAGAGCCTCATATAAATGCTTCTTAAAGTAAGACATTCTTTTTTCTTTTTAAAAATTTATTTATCCACTGGGCAAGCGGACTTCACCCATGTCCTGCAGAGCACTAACCTGCAAAAGACCAGGTGAGGCCTGTCTGCCTGGGGGCTTTGGGCACCCCTGTGCCCTGTGGAGGCCTGATATAGCTTGGGACCTTCTAACCTTCTGGTCCCAGCGTGCGACATGGGTGGAGTTAGCTGTGCACCACACAGCACAAGACCAGCGTGCATCCCACTGGGCGAACGGACTTCACCAGTGTCCTGCAGAATGCCAACCTGCAAAAGACCAGCCTAGGGAAGCAATGGTGCAAAGGATCTAGCTGTGCAGCCAATGTTGAGGCACCAGAACCCAAAGAAACAAATAAACAAACAAATCCACATGCCAAAGACACACAGAAAAAACAACATGGGAAAAACTCATAATACATCCACACCAAACTCTACCAACCCTACAGAAGACTCCTACAAGGAGATCTCCCTGGAAGGAAACCAAGACACAGACATTAGAAAAACAATTGTGGACATATTCAAAGAAATTAGAGAACTAAGGGAAGAGAATGAAAAACTCAAGAAGTACCAAGAGGATGATAATGACAATTGTTGGAAAGAACTAATGGGAGAGATTGAATAACTCAAGAAGGACCTAGAGGGAGATAATGACAAATGTTGGAAAGAGCTAAAGGGAGAAAATCACAAACTCCAGAAGGAAGTGGAAATGCTGAAAAGATCCCAGGCTGAAAGGGAAAAAGAATATGACCAACAAACAAAGGAGCTACAAGATGAGAATGACAGGCTCCAGAAGGAAGTGGAAACACTAAAGAAATCACAGGATGAAATGAAAAAGGAAATTGAACATTCATCCAATCAACAGGAAAGGATGGGAAAAAGCCTCAGAAGCAGAATGGAAGAAGCAGAAAAAAGAATATCAGACCTGCAGGGTAACATGGTCCAACTAAAATGCTCAAGTAAAGATTACGAAAAATTAAAAAAAAACACAAAAGTGGAACAACCAGGAAATGTGGGACACTAACCACATCATAGGGATAGAGGAAGGAGAAGAATCCCAAGACAACACTATTGCCCAGATCTTCAACAGGATAATAGAAGAAAATTTCCCCAAGCCGAAAAAAAAGATAAACCCATACAAACACAAGAAGCACATAGAACACCAAACAGACAAGACCAGGAAAGGAATTCCCCATGCCATATAATTATTAAAGCACAAGATGCTTGAAACAAAGATAAAATATTGAAAGCTATAAGAGAAAAACAACAAGTTACATATAAGGGGAAACCCATCAAAATCACAGCTGACTTCTCAGTGCAAATGATGAAAGCTAGAAGAATGTGCACCAAAGTATTCCCAATACTAAATGACTTTAGATGCCAACACATATACCCAGCAAAAATGTCAATCATAGTTGAAGAAGAAAGAAGAATCTTTCCCAACATGAACAAGATGAAAGAATACATGTCTAAGAAACCAAGAGTTCAGAAAATCCTCAAAGCAATCCAAAGAACAGAGGAAAGAATCAACTATCCCTAAGCAATTAAAGAGCAAAAGCAACGAAATCATAACAGAGTAAATATAAACCTAGACCAAGAATGCAAACAAAAAATAAGGTAAAAAGAAGCAACACACACACACACACATCTCTCAATAGTAACCTTAAAAAATAATGGTCTAAAGTCACCAATCAAAAGGCATAGACTGGGAAAATGGATTAGGAAACTGAACCCTTCTATATGCTGTCTACAAGAAACCCATCTCACCCTCAGGGACAGACACCACCTTAGAGTGAAAGGATGGAAAAAGATATTCCAAGCAAATGGTTCCAAGAAACAAGCTGGAGTGGCTATTCTAATATCAGATAAAATAGGTCTCAAAGTAAAACTAATCAGAAGAGACAAAGAGGGCCACTACATCCTTGTCAAAGGAACAATGAACCATGAAGACTTCACAATCCTAAATGTCTATGCACAAAACACTGGTGCACCTAACTTTATAAACACAACTCTTCAGGACCTCAAGACACAGATTAATCCTAACACACTAATAGTGGGAGACTTCAACACCCCACTGAGCCTCTTGAATAAATCAACAGGACAAAAATAAACAGAGAGACAGCAGAACTGAACAATACAATACATCAAATGGACCTCACAGACATCTACAGAATATTCCATCCAAATACCAGAGAATATACTTTTTACTCAGCACCTCACGGAACATTCTCCAAAATTGACCACATTCTGGGGCACAAAAGGAACCTCAATAAATACAAAATGATAGAAATTATTCCATGCATTCTATCAGACCACAGTGCAATAAAGCTTAATATGAACCCCAGAATAAGTCCAATTAGCTACAAGAACACATGGAGACTAAACAACACAATCCTGAATGATGAATGTGTCAGGGAAGAAATAAAGAGTGAAATAAAAGTATTCATGGATCTGAACGAAAAAGACAATACAACACAACAAAACCCTGTGGGATACTTTAAAGGCAGTCTTGAGAGGGAAATTTATAGCCCTAAGTGCCCACATCAAAAAAGCAGAAAGGGAAAAAATAAATGACCTACCATTGCAGCTAAAAGCACTTGACAGACAACAACAAATGAACCCTAAACCCAACAGACAGGAAGAAATAACAAAAATCAGAGCAGAAATCAATGAAATGGAAACAAAGAAAACAATACATAAAATCAATGAATCCAAAGTTGGTTCTTTGAAAAAAATAAACAAAAGAGACAGACCTCTAGCCCAGTTAAGAGAGAGAGAGAGAGAGAGAGAGAGAGAGAGAGAGAGAGAGAGACTCCAAGTCAATACTATTCATGATGAAAGGGGAAACATCTACAGAAAAGATCCAGACAATCATACGGGAATACTTCAAAAATCTATACTCCACTAANATTAAAAAAGAAATACCACACTCAAAATGTTTATTGTGTGAATGCATAAGGGCACAAAAAGTTTACATTCTCAGTTGTCTTAAAAAAAAGTAGCATTATCATAGAACTTTAATGTTTTCAAACTAAAGTTTTTCTTAATTTTACCATTTTAGACTCCTCTTTTAAGCCTTTTTAAAGATCTAGACATTCACATCTTTGCTATGACAAAGAGACACCAATGGATATTTCCAGATAGGATTTAAAAAAAATTTTTATTAATTTTTATTTATTTCTGTATGTGTATGAATGTACTGTCTGCATGCAAGTCTGTGCACCCGTGTCGTGCAATGCCGCGGAGGTCAGAAGAGGGTCTCGGATTCCCCTGGAACTGGAGTTCTCCTGGAATTGGAGCTTCAGACGGTTGTCAGCCGCCATGTGGGTGCTGGGGATCGAACCCGGGTCCTCTGTAAGAGCGGTCGGCGCTCTTAACCACTAGGCCATCTCTCCAGCCCCCAGTAGCCTTTCTTTACATCAACAATAAACAAGTGGAGAAGGAATATAAGAATACCTTCCCACTCACAATAGCCTCAAAAATAATAAGATATCTGGGAACAAACCTAACAAAAGATACCAAAGACCTGTACAACAAAAATTTTAAATCCCTGAAGAAGGAGATTGAAAATGACATCAAAAGATGGAAAGACCTCACATGCTCATGGATTGGGAAAGTTAATATAGTAAAAATGTCCACTTTACCCAAACTGGTATACAGATTCAACGAAATCCCAATCAAAATCCCTATGAGCTTCTTCATAGACTTGGAAAAAAAATTCTTAAATTCATATGGAAAAACAAAAGACCCTGAATAGCTAGAGCAACCCTGAGTGAAAAATGTAATACAGAGGGATTGCCCTACCAGACTTCAAAATATATTACAGGACCATAGTCATAAAGACAGTCTGGTACTGGCACAAAAACAGACCAGTTGGCCAATGGAACAAAATTGAAGATCCTAACGAGCTCATACAAATTCAGCCATCTCATATTTGACAAAGGGGCAAAATACCCTCAATGGAGGAAGGATAGCATCTTCAGCAAATGGTGATGGCAAAATTGGATCATCATTTGTAGGAGAACAAAATTAAACTTCTACCTCTCACCCTGTACAAAAATCAACTCCAAGTGGATCAAAGATCCCAACATGAAGTTTGAAACCCTGAAGGTGATAAAAAGTTGGCAACAACCTACAAGACATAGGCATAGGAAAAGACTTTCTAAATCAGACAACAGCCACACAGGAAGTAAGGTCGACAGTCTACAAATGGGACCTCATAAAACTCAAAAGCTTCTGTACAGCGAAAGTAACTATCAAGGAGGTAAAGAGAAAACCCACAGAGTGGGAAGAAATCTTTACCAGAGACACATCTGACAGAGCATTAAGGTCAAGAATATATGAACTACTCAAAAAATAAAGAAATACGAAGACAAATGACCTACTCAAAAGATGGAGTAAAGAGATGAACAGAGTCTTTACCAGTGAGGAATTAAAGATGGCTGAGAAACATCTTAAAAAGTGTTCAACATCATTAATAATTAAGGAAATGCAAATTATAACCACTTTCAGATATCATCTCACTCCAGTAAGGCTAGCTAAGGTCAAGAAAACAAAAGACAACAGATTCTGGAGGGGTTTTAGGGAAAGGGGAACACTCATCCATTGCTGGTGAGAATGTAAACGTGTACAACCACTATGGAAAGCAGTGTGTAGAACCCTTAAAAGACTCAGAATGAGCCTACCACCTAACCCAGTCATATCACTCCTGGATATATACCCCAAAGACTCATCCTACTGCAAAGATACATGCACATCCATGTTTATTGCAGCTCTCTTCACAATAGTGAAGAGCTGGAACCAACCCAAATGCCCCTCAACAGAGGAGTGGATGACAAAAATGTGGTACATCTACACAATGGAGTACTATTCAGTGGTAAATGGATGGAGCTCGAAGCCATTATGCTGAGTGAAGTAACACAATCCCAGAAAGACAAACGGAGAATGGTTTCCCTCATTTGAGGATGCTAACACCAAATCCCCCAGAGGAAAGGCAAGCTGAACGACATTGTGGTTACATTTCTGTTTATCTGAAAGCAACTATGTTGTCACAATGTGAATCTCTCAAGGGGCTCTAGAATCCACCCACCAATTATTTTCAGACTCTGGAATTACTGTACATGGGTGGAGAGTATGTATCCATATTTTAGAGTTATATAAAATTAATTGAGGAAAATGTGAATTCCTAAACATAAAAAAAATACTGAGGGGCTGGAGAGATGGCCTAGCAGTCAAGAGCACTGACTGCTCTTGCAGAGGACCCGGGTTCAATCCCCAGCACCCACATGGCGGCTGAGAACCGTCTGTAACTCCAATTCCAGGAGAACTCCAGTTCCGGGGGAATCTGACACCCTCTTCTGACCGTGCATTGCAGGACACGGGTGCACAGACCTACATGCAGACAGTACATTCATACACATAAAAAATAAATAAATAAAATAAAAAAAAATACTGAGAGAAAGATACAGGACAGTTATGGCAGAATGCATGATCTGGGATGGGGTAGGGTGTGGTGGGGGAAGGGAAAGGGGAATATGCCTGAACTGAACTGAAACATGATGTATGAAATACACAAAACATCAATAAAAATTTATTTTGTTTATTGTTTTATGTGTATGAATGTTTTGGCCACACATAAGTATGTGGACCCATGCATGTAGTGTCCATGAGGGCCAGAAGACAGCAACAGGTCCCCTGGAACTAGAGTTACAGAGGTTGTTAGTCACTATGTGGATGCTGGGAACACAACCAAGGTGCTCTGCAGCATTCATTTTTCTTACTGAATTTTTTTAGAATTTCATATGTGCGTACTACATTTGCATCATTTCCACTGTGCCATGAACCCCACCAAATAAAGAAAAAGAAATACAGCATGGCTTGTTTCTGAGTGCAGGGACACAGTTCCACCTGCCCCAGACCATAGAGCACTCAATCAGGGCATGTGTGCTACCGTACATGGGAGACAGAGAAATGGAAGTGAGCATGGGGTATAAAAGGATGAATTTTGTTTGGGACCCTGCTTCAGAGGAATATCTCTCTCTAGGTTATGGTACCAGTACTTCAATAAATGGCTTCCTGTATGTTTTAGCCTTTAAGGAAACGGGTGTGCTGTTCATCGTCGCTCATGGGGACCATACTCTTGCAGTCAGCTGTAGGATTCTAGAAAGTGGACCTTCTCACTCGTCATACAGTACATGTGAACTGAATATCTGAAGAAAGCTTTTCCAATATATTTGGATAAATAGGGTACTTCAGGATAAGTCTTATTATCCTATCCATTATGCTATGGAGATAAATAGCAATTTAAAGAGAATTAAGAAGCACTTTCAGAAGTTCAGCGGAAATCTTTTCAATATCTGCTCAATGCTAGAAAAGTTTCTTTCAATGGCAACTTTAATAGGAATTTTCTTGTATTTCTCAGATGCACTGATTACATGTACTTACTTATCTTATGGTTTCCTATGAATATTTTGATGATTTATAACACTATAATTTTCTTTTTGTAGAAAAATATTGATAGAATGAACTTCAATACATTACTTTTTGTTTTCACTTAAAAGATATTCAGTGGTATTAAATTCCAAGAGAATATGTGACAGATAGTATGGAGAAAAAAATTAATCAGGATTCTCCTTTTTTCTTTTTCTTTTTTCTCTCTCTCTTTTTTTTCCTCCTTTTTTCTTTAACTGTTAGAGGGTACATTCCCTAATAGGCAGCCTGTTACCACTGTGGAGAAAAACGAGGCAGGGTGATCCTGGTAAGGGAAAATGGCCAAGTTGATGTGGCTGAGTTTGAACAACTATACTTATGGGAAAGAAAAAAAAAAAAAACAAGACAAAAGAAACTGTATGAAATTACATATGGATGTAACAGCACCTGTCAGTCATGACGAACATGATTTTGGACTGAACAGAGGGTATCTGGGAGGCAGGCTGGGAGTGGACCCTAAGAGTCTAGCTACTCATTGGGGGCTGGAGAGATGGCCTAGCAGTTAAGAGCGCCGACCGCTCTTACAGAGGACCCAGGTTCAATCCCCAGCACCCACATAGCGGCTGAGAACCATCTGAAACTCCAGTTCCAGGGGAATCCGACACCCTCTTCTGACCTCCGCGGCATTGCACGACATGGGTGCACAAACCTTCATGCAGACAGTACATTCATACACATGCAGAAATAAATAAAACAAAACAAAACAAAACAAAAAAAGAGTCTTGCTACTCACATAATTCTATGTATGGAACATAAAGGAAATCAGGTATCTCAGTTTATAAAACCATATTCTAGATTCTCCCCTGTTCCCAGCAGACCTTTATGACAGGCCCACGTGTACTCTTCTTTCTCCTCCTCCTCCTCCTCCTCTTCCTCCTCCTCCTCCTCCCCCTCCTCCCTCCTCCTTCTCCTTCTCCTCCATTAAAACCAAGAGCACTTTATTTTTCTTTACAGGATCACTTGTTGTTGGGGCCTAATGTTCTCACTGAACAGTAGAAAGCCAAAATTTGTCATTTCTTTGAGAACTGAGTACAAAATGTTACGGAAATTAAAAGGATGAATAAATTTGCAGGTGTAAATGCAAAGGTTCCCAGCTCAAGGCAAGTTATAACCCACGGGTCAGGAGGAAAAGACCAAAACAGAAACTGGGTCCTAAGCCTCTGACTTTCCCACCCCATTAGACTGGCAGGTGCTAACTAGTTTAGGAACCCTTGCCAGTCTCAAGAAATCCTGGAACAATCAGCTCTGTTAATATCCTGCACAGATCACTACACTGTGCTCATAGAACTCCATTAGGCTGGGGATTTTTCTTCCACAACCACATGGATTTAAATCAAGAAATGCACAAGGTATTAAACATATACTTAGGGAAGAATTGAATACAGGGTAGAAAATCAGCAGCACGTTCTAATCAGATACAAGCTTCAAGGACACAATTCTTTTCAAAGGCTTATTCCAGTTTCAAGAGGCTTGAATGAGGTGCACATTTGCTAGGGTAAATTGATACCCCAGAATCAGCTCATGCAGCGAATGCCTGGCACCTGCTCAGTCCATTTAGAAGCATTTGCAGTGGACCATGGAGGGACTAGACTCATCATACTCCTGCTTGCTGATCACATCTGCTGGAAGCTGGACAGCAAGGCCAGGATGGAGCCACCAATCCAGACTTGTTCTCGGTTGGAGTATAATGATCTTGATCTTCATCATGCTGGGTGCTAGGGCTGTGATCTCCTTTTGCATCGTGTCAGCAATGCCTGGGTACATGGTGGTGCCACCAGACAGCCCCATGTTGGTATACAGGTCCTTAAGGATGTCCGAATCACACTTCATGATGGAGTTGAAGGTGGCCTCATGGATGCCACTGGAATCCATATCCAGGTAGGAGGGCTGGACCAGCGCCTCTGGACAGTGGAAAGGCTTTCTGCTAATGGCAATCACCTGCCTGTCAGGTAGCTCATAGCTCTTTTCTAAGGAGGAGGAAGAGAAGGAGGAGGAGGAGGAGGAAGAGGAGGAGGAGGAGGAGGAGGAGGAGGAGGAGGAGGAGAAGGAGGAAGAGGAGGAGGCAACAGTGGCCTTTACCTACTCAAAATCCAGTGCAACACACTACAGCTTCTCCTTGACATCATGCACAATCTCAAACTCAGCTGAGGTGCTATGTCACCAGAGTCTATGACAATGCCAGTGGTGTGTGTGCCCAGAGCTTACAAGGACAGCACCTCATTAAAGGCCACATACATGGCTGGAGTGCTGAAGGCCTCAAACATGACCTGCATCATTTTCTGTTAGCTCTGGGGTTCACGGGGTGCTCGGTGAGTAGCACCGGGTGCTCCTCGGTGGCCACACGCAGTTCGTTGTAGAAGGTGTAGTGCCAGATCTTCTCCATGTTGTCCCAGTTGGTCACAATGCTGTGTTTGATGAGGTTCAGGGTCCTTGCTCTGGGGCCTCATCACTCACGTAGAAGTCCTTCCTTCTGGCTCATGACCACCATGACGCCCTGGTGCCGGGGGTGCCTGATGATGGCCTGGAAAACTGGCCTGGGGACATGGTCACCAGCAAAGTCAGCTTTGCACATGCCAGAGCCATTGTCAACGATGAGCACTGTGATTCCTTCTTCCATTGAGACTTGAGAGGATGGAGAGACGGAGCATCGAGCGGCATTGGAAGACTAGAGGAGGACAAGTGCAGAGCAGAGGTGCCTGAGGCCGCCCGTGTTCTTTCGATGTTTGCACTTTCTTTTGTTGACGATAGTCCTCCTGCTCTGCGGCTTCTCCTCCTCGTCCTTTCTTTTTCTTTCTTTGCCTACTGTTCCTCCCTATACTATTATACTTGTACTCAGCTGCGTGAAAATGGCAGAGTTAGTTGAGAACTGAAGTTCTATATCTTCATAAAACCTGGTATTTGACAGGGGATGTAGAGATTAAAATTCTCCCACATCCATTGTATACAGATATGGTTTAAAATAACAAGATACTATGTATCTTACTTTCCAGCCCGGTAGCTGTGATAAAACACTTGAGTAAAGCAATTTAAGATAAAAAGGGTTTATTTAGCTCCCAGTAGCAGGTAACAGACCATCATTGCTGGAATGAGAAGGCAGCCTGAACATCACATCATCTCTGCAGTCAGGAACAGAGAGAAATGGATTAATGCATGCATACCTGTGTTCAGATGGCTTTATTTATTTATTTATTTATTTATTTATATTTTATATGTGTAAATGTATTGCATACACATATGCAAATTCACCCATGTCATGAAATGCCTGCAGAGAAGAAAGTGTCAGATCCCTTGGAACTGGAGTTTCAAATGGTTGTTAGCTGCCAAGTGGGTGCTGGGATTCAAACCTGGGTTTTCTTCAAGAATAGCCAGTGCTCTTAACTGCTGAGCCATCTCTCCAGCCCCAGGCCTCTTCTAATCTTATATAGTTCAGACCCCTCTGCCTAGGGAATGGTACCACCAATGGTGGGTCAGTCTTTTCACCTTAATTAACATAGTAATCAAAATAATCCCTCACAGGCATGTCCAGAGGTCAACCTAAAATAGACAGTCCATTACTAAGAGTCCTTTCCCAGGTGATTCTACATTGTGTCAAGTACACAATCAAAATTAATCATCACAACATTTCTACTGCTATTTTAGAGCTACAAGAACAACACTATCCCCTGCAGGTGTGTGAAAGTATAAAATATACCAATCTTAGTCAGGTGTGGTGGCACACACCTTTAATCCCAGCACTTGAGAGACAGAGGCAGGTGGATCTCTGTGAGTTCAAGGCCTGCCTGGTCTACAGAGTGAGTTCCAAGCCAGCTGGGCCTACAGGGAGACCCTGTCTCAAAAGTACCAAAAAGAATACCCACCTTGGGAGTGGCTTTTTCTAGAGAGATGTAAAGTTCACACCTTCCCCCAAACTAGGAAGGTACTAGTAGCCCGAAATATGGCTCAAGCAAAATCATCTTGATGAATAAAATAGTTTATTAGAGATTACTTACAGAAAAGGGATGACTACAGTGAGCTATATTTTTCCTACAGTCACCAACCCTTTATCTATCAAGCTACTATTTTATATGGGTATAAATATACAGGAGAATTGGTTCAAACCTGAGGTCAGAATGCTGCCTAGTGATAAAGCATGGAGATAACTACAGGCTCAAATAATCTCAGGTACAGAGAAAGCCAGTCTCTGAGAAAGTTCTTTGTTCATGTACACTCCATAGTACTCCTTATCTTGGATTCTGTTGGGCTAGGAAAATGATGCTCCCCCACCCCCATCCCCATGGGGAGGATGGTTTGGTTTGGTAGAAAACACAGCTGAACTTTGGTTGCTGTAACCCAGAGTTATTCTGGCTGGGATTTAAAAGCTGGTCTCCTCACTGCTTTGAGTGATTTAGTTGAGGGGACTTCTCACTAGGTAATATCTCCTAGTTTCTCCACTGCTTACTATAAAATGTGAGAACAGGAAGTATGGGAAGGGTTGTGTACAAAAATAAATCATGGCCTGCTGCCTTGGAAAATTCTCTCCAGATGCCAAGGAATGCTGAAATTAAACAATTTAGTTCAACAAATTAAAATGAAAATTAAAGTTAATTGCTTAATTGAAATCAAGGAAATATCTCACCCAAAGCACAGAGAAGACAACATGGAACAAGGGTGACAACAGGACAGTGCTGTGACGACTAAGGTGACAACAGGACAGTGCTGTGACGAGCTGTGTTCAGACCAGGGTGAGCAGGCACAGTGCTCTAGAGATTTGTGTGTTAGACAAAGGCTCTCCTCGGAAATTCAGGTGTGTCTCACTATTGCTAAATCTCACACTGAGCTTCAGAGGAACCCAAAGGCTGTTCCCTGAGGCTGTTCAGAAGGAGCTCAAAGGCTTCATTTCTATGGAATCTGGCAAACAATCTTGCAGCATTCTCTCACTCGGTTGCCATGTAGTCAAACTGCTAAATCGTGAAGACTTCTCGGAAACATAGGGATGTATTTTTTAATCTCTTAAGACTAAGCAGAGAGAAAATAGAATCTGGAAAGTGATGACACCTTCAGCTGTTTCTCGTGCTGCAGGATGCCTTCCCATCTCTGTCCCTTCATTCCTCCTGCTACGCTCAGGGAGTTCCGCCATTTTGATCCCATTAAAAGCCCAGTCTAAATAAACAAGGCAATAGAGGACACCACGGCATTCTCTCATGTTTCCAGATATCTGTTTATTCGATGCAGCTGGCTCACTAACAGTCCAAGATTAGCATCTACTGTGAGAAGATCCTTTGTGAGTAAGGATATTACTAGAGGTTGCAACGTATGCAATGAAAGGTCCTGAAGAAAGAACTGTCAGCCAGCAGTGGAGGAAGAACAGCACCTGCCACCTACAGGCCCATGTTCAGAATGTTTGCACCATTTTCACGAATCTGTGCTCTGCTTATTCAGAATCTTAGGGGCTCAAGGAGAGATGATTAATCATAGAAGATAACAGTATTTTGATTAAAATGGTGGTCATTGTGAGAAAATTTCTCCAAAGTTTCCTGAAATGACCAAAGATTTATTTTGGCTCTTGATATCAGAAGTTTCTGTACAAGGTTGGCTCCATTTGGGGGGGGGGGAGATCTGGTGCAAGGCACACTATTAAGGTGTTGTGAACATGTCATAGAGGAGGTTGCTCACCTTCTGCATGACAGCCAAAAGAGGGGGAGAAAAAGAGAGAGGGAGAAAGAGGGAGAGAACGAACATGGATAAGATAGAACCTTCAAAAGCATATCCACAGTGGGCCATTTTCTCCAACTAAGCCCCACCTCTTCCACCTCTTCATATCCCATTTAACCATGAACTTGTTAATCCATGAATGATTGAAGATAGCACCATTATCCAATTCTCTCTCTCTCTCTCTCTCTCTCTCTCTCTCTCTCTCTCTCTCCATGAACTAAGAACCAAACCTCCAACATGAGAGTCTTTGGGGGAGGTTTGACTTTCCTTTTTTGATTTCTCATGCCATGAATCTAGTAACCCCTAGAAGATCACATTCCTCATTCACACAGGGAAACAGCACTGATTGTGGCACTGTGTGCTGAGAAAGAAGTGTCAGGAACTGAGGAAACCATCTGGAGTACCTTGTTCTGATGAGTGACCTTTGGTTAATGATCCATGGAAGACTTGGAAAGCACACATAGCAAAGTCTCCCCTAATCCATACACCCAGATAAATCACACTTCACATTCCTCTTGGGGTGTGAGTGAGTGTATTAGGGTTTTCTAGAGGAAGAGAACTTATAGGATGAATGTGTATATCCATGGAAACATGGGAGCTGGGATGGAGGAACTGAAGGATTGGCTGTGGAATCTGTGGAACCTGTAGAACCTGTGGAACCTGTGGAACCTGTGGAACCTTGGCAGAGAGGGCCTCTGCTTATCACCATGGTACAAACATGAAGGTAAAAGCTATAGGCCAGGCATGGTGGCTCATGCCTTTAATCCTAGCACTTGGGAGGCAGAGGCAGGGGGATCTTTGTGAGTTCAAGGCCAGCTTGGTCTACAGAGTGAGTCCAGGACAGCCGGGACTACATACAGGGAGACCCTGTCTTGAAAAGACCAAAAAAAAAAAAAAAGCTGTATTTCCAGCCTTGCTCCAAGAGGGGCTACTAGCAGTGAACCAGGATCATTCCAATGAGACAAATGCACATGATTGATGGGATGTGTGTAAGGTGGATGTCAGAATGTGCTGTTAATTTCTGAGTGGGTAGCCTAGTGTGCTGGATAGCTTTAGTGTCAACTTGACACACCTGGGTTGAGGGAGCCTCAATTGGGGAATTGGATCCATTGGACTGGCCTGTGGCCACGTCTGGGAATATTGTCTTGACTGTCGAGCAATGTGGGAGGGCCCAGCCCACTATGGGTGGTGCCACCCTGGGCAGGTTGTTGTGTAGCATATAAGAAGGCAGGCTGGGCATGAGCCAGGGGAGCAAGCCAGTGAACAGCATTCCTCCATGGCCTGTGCTTCAGCTCCTGCCTCCAGGTTCTTGCCCTGAGTTTCTGTCTTGGGCTCCCTAAGTGATGAACTATGACCCAGGAGATGTAAGCTGAATAAACCCTTTCCTCCCAAGTTGGTGTCAGTCAGAGTGTTTTGTCACAGTGATGGAGGACAAACTAGAACACCCAGCATCCAGCTTCTACCACATTTCTACACATTTACTTAGGACATAATTCTCTACAGCAATTTAGCAATTTCATGCTTAAAATAAAGTGATTTCTTATCTAGTTAGTGAACATTATTGTTACAACTAATAATGAATAAATGTTGGAAGCATTTCATTTTAAATAATTAATGAGACAAATGTCCAGAGCACTTACTTCCCTTTTATGTAAAAATTAGAGTAAGACAAGAAAATAGAATGTGTAGAAATTGGAAAAGAAAACATAAAACTGTCATTACATTAAAATTATAGTTACTGAATATATAGACAAATAAGAATATTTAAAACTTACAAGATAGTTATTAATGCTGGTGATATCAGGCCCATCTGTTCACCACTAACAAGCTCTTCAAATATGAAATTATTTTTGAGTTAGGGTCTAACTATGTAACACTGGCTGGCTTAGAACTCAGTATGTAGAACAGGCTGGCCTTGATCTCACAGAGATCTGCCTCCCTCTGCCTCCTGAGTTCTGGCACTTTAGGTGTGTGTCACCATGTCTGGATCTCAAATATGACAATTTTTAAAAATACTAATATTTATAGAAGGAAAGAGTTGAAGGCCTAAAAGTATATCTGGCAAATAGTTGTAAAAAATAAGTGACAAGGCAAATCAAGAAGAAAGTGATGCATCATTTGAGGAAGATATATAAATAAACCTAAGTAATGTGATACCTTAGATAGGTAGTTAATATGGATGACATATGAATATTCATGAACTCAAATAAGCTTAATATGAGGCTGACCTGAGCATGTCATGATCTTAAATGAGCTAACCTTCCATTACAGGTACACTGAGAAAGGACAGGAGTGGTCAGATAGTACAGAAGGAAGATTGGTGGGAAGATCTGGCATGTTACATCTGAAGAAGACATCAGAAGATGGAAAGACCTCCCATGTTCATGAATTGGAAAAATTAATATAGTTAAAATGTCCATTCTATGTATGGCAGAAAGCATGAACAGGGATGGTATGGGGCAGGAAGGGGGGAATGTGTCTAAATTGGACTGAAAGATAACGAATGAAATACACAATTCATCAACAGAAGTATAAAAAAAAGTCCATTCTACCCGAATTAATATATAGATTCAATGGAATCCCAATTAAAATCCCCATTGAGTTTCTTCACAGACTTGGAAAAAAAAATCCTTAAATTCATATGGAAAAACAAAAGACCCTGAATAGCCAAAGCAACCCTGAGCAAAAAGAGCAATACAGGGATGGGGGGGGATCTCTATACCAGACTTCAAACTATACTACAGGGCTATAGTCATAAAAACAGCCTGGTACTGGCACAAAACAGACCAGTAGACCAATGGAACAAAATTGAAGATCTAAACTTGAGCACATACAATTTCAGCCACCTTATATTTGACAAAGGGGCCAAGAAGACCCAATGGAGGAAAGACAGCATTTTCAGCAAATGGTGTTGGCAAAAGTGGATCACAACTTGTACAAGAATAAAATTAAATCCCTACCTTTCACCCTGTACAAAAATCAACTCAAATAGATCAAAAACATCAACATTAAACCCAAAACTCTGAAGGTTATAGAAGAAAGTGTAGGCAGCAACCTATAAGACATAGGTGTAGGAGAAGACTTTCTAAATCAGACAGCAGATGTGCAGGAAATAGGTCAACAATTGACAAGTGGGACCTCATTTTACTCAAAAGCTTCTGTACAGTGAAAGAAACAATCAGGGAAGTGAAGAGAAAACCCAGAGTGGGAAGAAACCTTCACTGCTGATACATCTGACCAAGCATTACTTCTAGAATACATAAATTACTAAAAAAATCAAAGAAGTAAGAAAAATGATTCACTCTAAAGATGGAGTAAAGAGCTGAACAGAAACTTCACCACTGAGGAATTAAAGATGGCCAAGAAACATCTTAAAAAGTGTTCAACATCAGTAATAATTAAGAAAATGTAAATTAAAACCACTTTAAGTTATCATCTTACTCTAATAAGACTGGTTAGGATCAAGAAAATAAATGATACCAAATCCTGGAGAGGGTTTGGGGAAAGGGGAACACTTATCCACTGCTGGTGGGAATGTAAACTCATACAACCACTATGGAAAGCAGTGTGGATAATCCTTAAAACGCTCAAAATGAGCCTGCCACTTGACCCAGTCATACCATTCCTGGGTATATACCCACAAGACTCATCCTGCTGCAGAGATACATGCACATCTATATTTATTGCAGCTCTCTTGAAAATAGTGAAGAGCTGGAACCAACCCAAGTGTCCCTCAACCAATGGGTGGGTAGAGAAAATGTGGCACATCTACACAATGGAGTTCTATGCAGTGGTAAAGAAAGATGACATCATGAAATTTGCAGGTAAATGGATGGAAATGGAAGTTATTATAGTAAGTGAAGTAACAGTCCCAGTAAAACAAGTGATGAATGGTATACCTCATCTGTGGATGCTAGCACCAAGTACCTAGTTGTAAGGCAAGCTGAGCAATGATAATGTTATATTTCTCTTTACCTGAAAGCAACTGTGCTCTTATAATGTGAATCCCTTAACATGTTCTAGAATTAGCCTAGCACTTACTTTCAGACTTTGTAATCTTGGTATATGGGTGGAGGCCATATATGTATATTTTAGAGTAATATAAGATTAAGATATCCTGAAACATGATTTGGAAATAACAGTTTGTTTTCAGATGACATAATTTTAGTATAGTTGAGCAATATACATATGCTTATGTTCAAGAAAAACAAGTTGGAGGGAACAACAAAAGATCTGGGACAAAGAATCAACTGAAACAGTGAAGTTCTCCCCAAAATAATAATCCTTTGCTTTGAAAAATCTTCAGAAAGACTCAAAAAATGATGCAATACATGTATGGCAGAATACATGAACTCGGGTGGGGTGGGGTCATGGAAAGGGAAATGAGTCTAAATGGGACTGGGAAATGATGTATGAAAAAGTTTAATAACAATAAAAATATATATGCAAAAATAAAATAAAAAAGAAAGAATAGCCCCAACTGGGAAATATTTTTATGTCTGTATGTGTGTGTGTGTGTGTGTGTGTGTGTGTGTGTGTGTAATGTGCATGTGAGTATGGGCATGTGCATGTGAGTATGGGCTACTGCATGTGTGGAGGTCAGAGGACAACTGTTGGACATTTATTCTTTCCTTCCACTGTGGTTTGCCACTAATGGACTCAGACCATGAGGCTTGCAAGTTTACCTGCTGAGTCATCCCACTGACCTATGAAAACTTATTTTAAAGTGATGATAGTTGAGCAGTAACAGAGTTACAGCTCAGTCAAATGAACATTTGAAACAGACTAGTGGAGACTAAGATGGAAGTATTTGAGAACACTAACCAGGATAACAGAGGTGCTCTCTAAATACAGGGAAATAAGGTGATTTAGTAACTTACTTGGAGTCAATTGTTAAGCATACACACATACATAAACTTCATTCTTTACTTCAAACTGTAAAAAGGAAAGCCAGGTGTGGTGGCGCACGCCTTTCATCCTAGCACTTGGGAGGCAGAGGCAGGTGGATCTCTGTGAATTCAAGGCCAGCCTGGTCTACATAGTGAGCTCCAGGTCAGCTGGGACTAAAGAGAGAACCTGTTTCAAAGATACCAATAAATACATAAATAAATATATAATAAATAAATAAATAAATAAATAAATAAGAAGGAATTTCTGTGGGGTTAAGCTTCAGGGTCTAGCTAAAAGGCCAGCAAACATCTGATAAGCAACATTGTTTTCTTCAGTGGCAGAGTCAGTCTTGTTCAAACTTGGCCTCTTCTGGTTGCAGAAGACCTTTTTTCTCTGTTCCATTTCTCTGCATCTGTGACCAGATAAATAACTCCTCACTACTACCTGCTGGCCTCACTGCCACCATCAATACTTTCCCAGCCCAACAGCTGATTGATCTCTGAGTGTGCTCTGGGCAGGCTGGAGACCCATTTCATCATTTTGCTGAAGCTCTGTATTTCTCTTGCCTTTTTGTTGCTGTGATAAAATACCCTGATCACAAAAGCAACTTAACAGAGAGCAGGGTTTATTGGACTCATAATTCCAAGTTACAGTCCTTTATTTCCTAGAAGTCAAGGCAGAAATTGAAGGAGCTAGTCAGAGGACAGCCACAGTCACCAGCAAAGAGAGAATGAATACACCTTTGCTGGCTTGCTGCTTTCTGCTCCTTTTACCTTCTCCTCTCTTACATAGTCCCTGCCTGGCGAAATGGTGCTGCCCACCTTTGCGGTGGTTTTCCCACCAATGAAAGCAATCAGTGCAATCCCCCATAAACATGCCTGCAGCAATCTCTCACTCAGACTCTTCCACATGATCCTAGGATGTGGCAAATTGAGACTTAAAACTGACCACCAATTCTCCTGCTAAAAGCATGACTACCGTTGCTGCCCTCTTTCCCATGGAGGCTGGAGTTGACCTGCACTGCAGACCCAGAAGGGCTGAACTCAGTCCTTAAGGCCATGGAAACCTGGGAGCTTTTGTTCCCTGGAGGATGATATATCTCAATTCAGGGCTCATCTTCAATAGTGATGAGTCCCAGGACACATTTCCTGAGCCCTGGTAGGCATTCTGTGATCTCCCCTAGGCTTGTTGTCTCAGTCAAGGAGAAACAAAGCTCTGTGGGTAATCTATGCTCCTGCATGAATCACCTTGGTTCTGAGTTCTGAGTCTGTCTTATTTCTGCTCTTGGTTACTCTTCCAGTTTTTACACATACCAATTGGTATGATTTACTCATGAGAGAACAGCTTGTACAACCTAAGCTCCCTTAACTAGATATTCTTCCTTAGGTCAGCTATTAAAATTATCTTTTACAGTTTTGTTATGAGAACCTCTGTTGATTTTTGAGCCATTTCCCCTAATGTTTCAGGGACTTGCCCACACTGGCTTTCTGAAATTCAGAAGACCTCTGATATTTTCAGTCCATTTGACCCAAGCTAAATCACCATGGATACAAAAACGAACAATCCATGGTGCCTTTGAAGATGCACTCCTGAGGTTAGACTGACAGTGGTAGACACTGTGTCATGCTGTAAATTGGGGATGGCTCTAATAGACACCCTTTGAAACTATTTGATCAGAGGACAGAACCATACGCAGGTTTTGAAAAATGAATGGGAATTTTCTCAGTGTGCAGGAAAATGACAAAGCATTTGTGGTCCATGGTGTCATGGCAATGCATGTAAAGGCACCGCCATGAAAAAGCACGACTCCAGAGCAGAGAGGGGGCCATGGCTAAATGATGGGTGGGACATGACAAGAATAACATCAGGAAGATTCTGTTTCCTGCTAGAACACTCATCAAGTACAAAGGATATCCACACAAATAAGGGCATGCCAGAATTCATGTTTTAACAAGTGAACTCTAAATATTATGGTTATTTGAGGGCTTTCAAATATTTCAGATTTATGGAGCTGACAGACTGAAAGAGATTTTAAAGAAAGCAACCCAAATTCACTCACTTGTCCATTGAGTACCACACACACACTGGGTGTCCGTTTATGATTCCCCACATCATTGTGAGCCACACTTGCAATAAAATTGTAAAATATCCTAACATTTGAGCTTATTAAGGAAAATATCTAGTTTAGGAAGTTTGTGTAATTGTATAACCTATCGTTTAATGAGTTAAGGTAGCAGTGCATATGCAGGTAAGCCAAGAACAGAGAGGAGATGAGACTCCAGATTAAAGTGATTCAGGCTGGGGCATCAAACTCTCCACTGAGTTTTATTTCTCTATGAGTGACCCACCAAGACAGGGAGAGGCTGCAAAATGTCTGCCAAGGTTCAGGATATCTGTGCTGGGGCTTGTAACTACCCAAGTAGGAACACCAAATTGAGATGTAGCAGTCAGCAGATGGAACTTTTATCTCTCTCTCTCTCTCTCTCTCTCTCTCTCTCTCTCTGNAGACAACCCTGGCCTTGAACTCACAGAGATCTGCTTGACTCTGCCTCCCCAGTGCTAGGATTAAAGGAGTATGCCACCACGCCCAGCTTAAAGACTGTTCTTAGCCACCAAATGGGAGCTGGGAATCAAACCTGGGTCCTCTGTAAGAGCAGTCTGTGGTCTTAACTGCTGAGCTATCTATCCAGCCCCAACATGTGATTATTTATTATCATTGTAGATGTTCTATAGGCATGTGTTTAATGAATATATTCCATCTAATTTCTAGATTATGGCATAATGATCTATGATATTTAACTTTGGCTTTTTTTTTTTTGAGACAGAGTCTCACTTTATATCTCCAGCTGGCTGGAAACTCACTAAACAGACCATCCCGGGTTGGCCTTAATCTCACAGATCCACCTGCCATTGCCTCCTGAAAGCTGGGATTAAAGGTATATGCCACCACTCCTAGCCATCCAATATTTTATTAATGAAAGAATGTAACAACAAATGCACAAACAACCAGATTTACTGAATCTCATTCAATTCTGGTAGCAGTTTTGGGAACTTGTGAACAGATTTGTAAAGGCGACTTAAGATTCTGGCACATTTGAGTCCGGCTGGTGTGTGAGAGAACCGTGAAATTCACTTGTATTTGATCTTGAGATGTGAAGCCCTTCTTTCTTGATACAGAAGACAAGAGGGACCAGCATTTCAGGTGGAGAATTGGGATGAATTTGAAACCTAACTGAAGGGGTGAGGATTCAAGTATCCTTGAGGATGAAGAGACTTTGTAGTAGCTGTTGGTTGCATTTCTTTCATATGTTCTTTAGTACACATACATAGGCCCTCCAGACTTTGCGGAGTTAAGGACTACATTAACAGCTACAGTGGCTGAGGCTGTAAAATGAAAGAATAATGCATCTGTAAATAAAGTATGACACACAGTACAAAGAGGGAAAATGTCCTCTACAGTGTCGAGGTTTAATTAATATTGATTATTAACTCAATAAGATCTAGCATCACCACGAGACATGGCTCTGTACACACCTGTGACCTGTGAGGATTATTTAGATCAGGGTAGCCTTTGGCCATGCCTGGGATGGATTGTCTAACTGGGTTAGCCTCTGTGCATGCCTGTGAGAGCCTATCTAGATTGGGTTAGCTTCTGACCAGGCCTATGCTGGATTGTTTACATTAGATTAGCTCCTGAGCGTGCCTATGATGTGGCTAGCTTCTGGGTATACCTGTGATGGATTGTTTAGATTGGGTTAGCCTTTGACCATGCCTTTGATAGGGTCATCTAGAGTTTGTTAGCCTCTGTCCTTGCCTGTGAGGAATTATCTTGATTAGGTTAATCGAGGTGGAAATACCCATCTTAATTGTGGGCAGTGCCATTTCCTGGGCTGTACTGAAAATGAGGAAGCAAGCTGAGTGGTAGTGTCCACTTCTCTGCTTTCTAACTGAAGAGGCATTGTGTGCAGCAGCCTCATGCTCCTGTGATCATGACTTCACTAAAATAACAGAGGCTTTGCTTGAGCCAGGAGCTTAAGCATCTTTTGTCAAATGTTTCACAACAACAATGAGAAAAGCACGAAGACACTGGGTCTTCCATGTTAGATCACGTTCAATACCATTTCCTTATAGACTCAACATGAACTCAGCCACTCATGTTTGCCACAAACTATGCCTTGCTTTGAATAAAGTTAGATTTCCTCTTCTCTCTGTGATACAACCCTCCAACTTTGGATTTTACACAAAAAATCCCTTTAGCTAATCAACATTATTTTATAGAACTTTTGTTATCGAGTTGAAAATATGTGGTAACTGCCAAAGCTACACTTTCAGCTGTGTCACTGACTGGCTTGAACCAGGTGTCCACTGAGGTAGAGCCTTGTCATCTTCTACAATCATGGCTGGGGGCTGCCCATTATTGTTTGATGAGTGATGCAGATGAAAGTATGAGTAGAAAGGCCTCCGAGGACTATGTGGAATTATCTTATATTTTAATCATAAGAAAAATTATCCAGGGAACTCAGGACAGCACATCCCACATCACATACTGAGCTGACAACAAAGTCAAGACAAGATCACTAGTGTACCTGTAGTGATTTGTGGTAGACAGTGGTGTACAGAGTAAACAGCCTGAAAATATAGTTCCTCATGTCATATACCAACACAGAGTTATGGAATTGATCACATGACCCCAAGAATTAATGATTGTGGCTGTCATTTTTAGTCACTTTGCATATGCTGGGGGATTTATGTTCACCTCTAACTTCATCTTCATGACAATAGACACTTTATCCTTACTTTGTGGCTGAACACACTAGAAAGTTAATACCTTTATCCGATGCTGCATTTAATCACAGAACTAACACCATAGCCCAAGATTTATTGATTAAGAAATCCCAACCGTGGTTAATTAAGGCTGTATTCTCACAGTCAGGCTGAGCTTTGAGATGAACAGATAGGGTTTTTAGCCTGTGGGTAAATTTCCTTCCAATCTCAGCATTCGACGATTGGCTTGCACGCTTGTGTCTTTGAAAGCTATTGTTAACTCCACACTTAATACCAGTAAGACAGCATTCTTAAGAGGTTGACAGCCGTTTTCCCTCCAGATGCTACAGCCTCAAAGTTTTGCATGCAATTTTAGAAATTTCCTAAGGTCCAGTAGAGCTTTTCAGTAGCCAGAGGGGGAACAGAGGCACACTGTTCTGGGCACGGCCTGCCACTGGGGCCCTGGGCACTCTCCATTAACATTTTTACCTGGTTTTAATTGAAAGGATGCTGTACCTACCATTTTCTTTTTAAATGATGCAAGTCTCATGCTGACAAACATTGATCTTTCCGAAAGTAGTGCAAATGTATGACTTTTAATATATTCTGCCTTATTATTTTAGAGGGACAGCTAGAACTCTTTGCAGGGGATTTGGTTACCCAGTTAGTTCACTTTTTGCCCTCCTGTTTCTGTGGCTCGGTCTTGTTCGTTTCTCTTTGAACACACAGTGCTCATTAGCATGGAGCCTGCACAGGGAGGAGGCGGGGAGGTCATCTTCTCCTGCCTGCTTCAAGGCAGCTGAGTGGACCAACAAGCAAGTGAAACAAAGGTCTCGGGGAGCAGTCAAAATGTCTGTGTCTGCATGTTCATCTGCAGCCATTTTAGAAATTGCTAGCTGAAAATTTAGCTTTAACGGGTTATAGTTTCTGTTAGAAAACCAGAACATAGATTTAGGACCTCAATTGCATACTTAGCTTCATTTACTGATTTCCCAGTTTTAAATTTCTCAGTAGAAGAAATGAAATTTGAGTATTCACTTCATTAGTGTTTTCACTGGTGGTTATATTCAGAATTCAGTATTTCTCAAGCTGCCAGAGTCTGGCTCAGCTCTGAAATGAAAAGATTGGATTAGTCCCTGGGTGAGTGTCCTTCCAACCTTAGAAATTAATGCTTAAACTTGTTTCATCCAAATCTATTGTTAATTTCACTTTAATGCTGCCAGTGCCGGGCCTATTCTTTGAAGAGTTCAACTTTTCGGTATTTTTACCTTCAGTATTTGACTATATATTTAATTAAACATTTAAGACAAGTATATTCTTATAGGTTTTTCTTTTTCCATTACAGTCTGTGATTGATTAGTGGCTCTATTTCAATTCTAATAATTGCCTTTGTATTTAACTTCACTCCAGATAAAGATGAAATGCAAATGTTTACAGCACACTGTAGGATTAAGGCTCATGCAATGATTTTGAAAAAAAAAAAAAACTGGCTGTTGAGCCATAACACATTTCTCCTTGTTAAACCTTGGTTAGCTCAAAGTAACCTCGACACAGCAGAGGTGACCCTCTTCACCCTGGGAGCAGGTGTGTCACCAGGCTCCTCTGCTCCTGGTATCATTTTGCCGCAGTTCATTATTATTAAAGTCTTTCTTCTGCTCCCAGGACTGGCAGAGATTGCAGCACACCCCCGTGAAGTGCAAAATTCAGTAAAAGAAACCTTATATTCAAGCAATATTACAGAATGAGTTGAGTGTTCTCTGATTAAAATCAACAGTAGAGAATTCCGAGTGGTTCTAGTAACCAAGTCTTTCAAGTAATATATATTGACATAGGCAAATATTTCCTCTATTCATACCTTTAAGTCAACAGGGGATAATGCTAGAAATAGACGTGCAGTCAAATCTTTTGTATTGTCAAATATGTATTACTTTATCTTCCTGGACATCATTTTTATTTAATTTCAACAAACCCATCCAGGTGTATATCATTGAACTGGAATAAATGTGCATTGAGGTTTTATTTTCATTTGCTTTCTATTCCTTCTGCTTTTATAGGTTCAATGAAATGTGGCCATGGAGGGGTTTATACATGGCTGCAGAGATGTAAATGGCTATGTGATCAAGACACCAGAGGCCAGCATTCCTTGTAGGAGAGACTCCCTATCATAAAAACCTTAGAACAACAGTTGTATTCTTTATGAAAGATAACACTGCTTGAGACTCGGTGATGTCAGGATCACAGAAAAGGAAGAGACCTTACTATCATCTAACCTAATACCCTTGTTTAAGCAAAATGTAGATTCAGGGAGATAATTCCATCACGCAGGATGGTAAAGCAGTGTTTTTCAGCCAATGAAGGTTTCTAGGCAAAGCCTCCAGTTGTAAATGTAATGTTCACCCACAGCTAGTGACAAATCATATCTAGAATCTGTCCTATTAAAGCCACACACATTTGTTTCTAACTTACTGAGGTAGCTAAATCCGCACAGCAGCCAAATGCAGCTGGATTGGATGCTCAGGAAGCAGATGAATCACAGCAACCTCTTCTCTGCGTTCTATTCCATTAACATCACCAGACTTTCCCAAGTTAGAGGCTGATATTTTCAACTTAGTGGTATCTGAAGAGAAGCAAGAAACAGAATGCAGATATGTCTATGAATACTAGACTTCAATTCAAAGGATTATAGTAATTTCTTAACCAAAGCCCAAGTTTTGCTGTGTTTTTATTGGGGGGGGGGTCTTTTTGAGACAGGGTCTCCCTTTTAGTCCTAGTAGGCTTGGAGCTCATTCTGTAGACCATAGTGGCCTTGAACTCACAGAGATATGCCTGCCTCTGCCTCCGGAGTGCTGGGATTAAAGGCAGGTGCCACCATGCCCAGCAAGTTTTGCCGTTTTGATATGGGACCCCTTGACTCTTCATTTGGCTTTCTGGTGTGATGATATGCAACAGAAATTGACATGGGAAATTTACAGCTTACTGTCATTGTATTTTGTGTTATCTGCACGCTTTACCTCTCAGAATACATTAACGAGGTGAAGCTGGTGTTTCCAGGCTTTGGGCGCAAATATGAAACTGGACTTATTCTCAGTTCTTTCTAAGCTGTCTTTTTCCCCCCAGCCAGGCCTTGGGGAGAATGAGAAAAGAAGCGGGAGCTAGCAGCTGGGATCCTGAGCACCCCGTGATTCCATTGACTTAGAACAAACAATGAGTCCTCGCTGTCCTGCAAATAAACTTGCAGAATGTAAACTGCACTGTTGGGTGACCCTTGAGATGCATGAACAAACATCTGTTCACCCCAGATAGGAAATATGCAAGGAGAACAGAACAAAGTAAGGAGACCAACAGAGTCCAACTTGGCGAACCATTTGTTATTGTGGTTACTTACAGGAGTGTGGATGAGGGGTTACTCATAGGAGCAGAAATAACCCACAGACAGCTGCATCATCAAAGCCACCCCTGCATGGGTGACAGCTCAGGAAAGAAGGAAACCTGTAGCACACTGCACAACCTTCAGGCAGCTCCACAGGTTGGAGGTGTCCATTCCAGGAAGCTGAGCTGGTCTGAGCTTGTTCCAGGCACTTTGGCTGGTCTTGGCATCTCCCAGGCAGCTCTGCTTACCTGAGTGGAATACTTTGCAGTCTTTATTGCAGACCGCTGCAGTCCTTATTGCTTATATGAGCTTGTGGGGTGAATCTGGTTAGTTTCAAGGACTTCCTGAAGATACTGACTTGTTTGCTTCCTTTTAGGACATCCTGCTGCTTACTTCTCTTTAAACATCCTGTTATTTATAGGTCTTTGCTCCAAAATGAAAGTTTTAACCTTGGGGAAAACTGCTACACACCAATGCAAAAATAAGGAAAACATATGTAGAGGAAAATTACATACCCAGAATTGAAATTAATCCAAAGAAAACAATAAAAAGAAAGTACTTTTAAGTCTAAATCTGAAACTTAGTATCTAGAATGGCCAAAGAAGTCTTGGAAAGTAATAACAAATTAAAAGCAAGAATAATATGAAAGCAAGTGAGAAAAATAACACAAAGAAATAAGCTGTGTAGATCAAAACCCAATGGAAACCAATAAATAAACATGGAACAGATGAAATGCATGACACTATATAAGTGGAAAATAAGACAATGCATACTTTTGAAATCTGGGAAAGACAAAATAAGTTGGAGATTGCTAAGGGTGTGTGGGAATGTGGATGTTCTAGCTTCACTCCTTGCTGCTGGGAGCGGAGACCTAAAGGTCATTTTGGTGAGCAGTCTGTTCTTATTTAGGCAGAGTGTCATATTCAGAAGTTCCAGTCTTAGAAAAGCCTGACAAGCCCATCAGGAAACACATTCAAGAAGATTCATGGCAGCTTCTATTACAGAGTGTTGGTTTCCATCCATGTGAGAAAGAGTAGTTAGATCTGGTGCATGCAGACCGAGAATGTTACACTGCAAGTTAGAAGCAGAGATTAGAGGTGATGGATTGGATGAATACAGAAGAATACATGGATCTTTAAAGTATTTGCTTAGTGAAGAAATAGAATGAATTATTTAGTATGATGTCATTAAGAGAATTTAAAATGCAAGGATGGGTTGAATAAAAATGCATGGTTTTAAAAATACTGTGTGGACTCCACATGGTGAGGTGGTCCTGTGAGTTCCACTCTGCCAGTGAGGGCCCGTGGTTGACCTCTGCTTGGTGGTGAGAGCCCCCTGTGGGAGAGCAATCTTGGACTCAGATCTATCTTGAGTGTATGCTGGGTACCAATCTGCTTAGCACACTATGCAGAGCAAAAAATCAGGGCACATCCTGTTTTCTGCTAGCACACATTCAGAAGTCATGAGTTGGCTTGCTTGTCAGTAGGCTCCTTTTCTGAATACACCCCATGAGTTGGGATGATGTTTGATGATATGGATTAGCCACTGGGAGGGGATGTCTCACGATGTAGAGGTTGCCCACCCAGATGTATTTAAGCTACCAGTTGTGTAGAAATAAATGTAATTTACAGATTTGCACCATTTGATGTGGTCCCTGGGATGTTACTGGACTAACCCCATGCCATACCCTTTCAACCTGTTCAATTGTGGGACTGATGGCCACACAAGTGGCACCCAAACAGAGACACCTGAAGTAATCTGGTGAGTCTGGGTATGTGAACCACCATGATGAGGAATCTGTCCTCCTCCTCTAGGGAGCCTCCTCATCAGAAAGAGCAAGTTTGGAAAATTGTCCTGCAATGTGCCTCTGGCTCTCTGTTGTGAGTCTTTCCTTCTCCATTGTAATTATTATCCTCCAATGTTTGGGCCAGAAAGAGACTAATATTCCAGAGATATTGCAGGATCAAATCAAGAGTAAAAGTGAAAATATCCCTCCCTGTGTTGACTCTGGTGCCACTCTTGCTACTGAGGCTTTAGCCCCAGAGCTAGAATCCATCCTTTTGATAAATCTTAAGGCTTTTTGCGACTTTGCTCCTTCCCACAAACCTCCCCCTACCCTCTCTGACTCCCCCCCCAACACACACATGCTGTCGCTCTGCTTTACCTATTCCTACCAGGAGCTTTGGTCCTTTCATCCAATATGGAATGGAAGGTGGAGGGGCGATCATATGACTGACCCAGTTGCCGTATGCATCCACCCCCTCCTCACTATGTCTATGATAAAGCCTTTTACAATTCAGAGGTAGACTCCCAAGTCCAAGATCAAGACTCCCAGTACATCTAATTATGGGCCACTGTTCTGCTATCACCTATTAAGCTAGAGTAGGTGATCTTAATGCCCATCTGGGTGGAGCAGTGGCCACTTCCCTTGTTTAAATGTACAGCTTCAGAGTCCTCAGTTGCTGAGCAAATAAGTGCAGGGTGTATTGAACCATCCATTAGCCCTGGAACACCCCTATCTTTGTAATTCAGAAGAAATGGCAGGGGAGGTGTCATATGCTTCATCACCTCAAGGCCATTAACAATACAATGAATCAAATGGGAGCAGCCCATCCTCAGCTCCCTTGGCTCCCAGCTATACTGGTGAGCAGACACATTGCTATTCTTCATATTGTTTCTTTTCTATTCCCCTGCACCCTTAGGACAGACCTTACTTTGCATTTACTGTCCCTCTTAGGAACCACTCCTGCCCCACACAGAGATATCAATGGAAAGTCCATGCCACAAAACATGACCAACAAAAACCTGACAAATTGTGGGGAATGAAAATAGCCCCACAATTTGTCAGGTTTTTGTTGGTCATGTTCTGAAGAGGTTTTCTAAAATCCCAGGGTTATATGTCATTCACTACATGTATGATGTTCTCCTAGCCCACTGTGACAGGATGGTCCTGGACTCCCTACTCCCACAAGTCTTAGCAGCCCTTTAGGCTGCCCAGTTGAAGGTCTCTCAGGAGAAAATCCAACTTGCCCTTCCCTACGAGTTTCTGAAAGAGAATACTGAAATCTGGAAAAGAAAAACAACTAGTCACATATAAAGGAAAACCCATCAGAATTACAACTTACTTTTTAACGCAAACTACGAAAGTCAGAAGAGCTTGGACCAAAGTATTCCCAGTTCTACATGACTTGTAGATGCCAACCCAGAATACTTTATCCAGAAAAAAATGTCTACAATAGTTGAAAGAGAAAGAAAAATCTTCCACAACATAAATAGGCTGAAATAATTCATGTCCAGAAAACCAGCCATTCAGAGAATACTTGAAGAAATACAAAGAGCAGAAAAAAGGAAAGACTATACCCAAGCTGCAACAGAAACTAGTTATGAAGGTAAAACTGTGGAAATCCTAACTTAGACCAAGAATGCAAACAGAAAATAAAATGATGGGAAGCAATATACATCTCTCAATAAAGACTTTAAATATAAATGGATTGAAGTTGCTGATCAAAAGATATAGGTTAATACAATGGATTAAGGAAAAAAATCCATCATTTGTTGTCTGGAAGAAACCCATCTCACCTTCAAGGACTGGCACGATATTAAGGTGAAAGGGTAGAATAAAATATTCCAAAGCAAATTGCACTAAGAAGCAAGCAGGAGTTCTATTCTAAAATTGGACAAAATGGACTTCACACTAAAACTAATCAGAAGAGATAAAAAGTTCACTTAATTCTTATTAAAGGAACAATTAACCAAGAAGATATCATAATCATGAATACATGTGCACCAAACTCTGGTGCACTGAACATCATAAACACAATACTACAAGATTTTAAGGTAGAGATTAATCCTAACACATTTGTAGTAGGGGACTTTAATACTGCACTCTGTCAATTAGATAGGTCAACTGAACAAAGAATAAACAGAGAGACATCTGAACTGAATAACACAATACACTGAAAATTCCACCCAAGCTCCAAAGAATATACTTTCTATTCAGCACCTGACGAACTTTCTCCAATATCAACCACATACTAGGGCACACAACAAACCTCAACAAATAAAACAATTGAAATAATCCCACCCATCCTATTGGACCACAATGCAATAAAGCTTAATATCAACATCAGAAGACTTCCTAGTAACTACAAGAATTCATGGAGATTAAACAACACACTACTGAATAATGAATGGGTCAAAGAAGAGATTAAGAAAGAAATAAAAGTATTCCGGGATTTAAAAAAAAAATACAACACAACAAAAGCATTGGGACAATTTACAAGCAGTCCTAAGAGGGAAATTTATAGTTCTAAGTGACTACATTAAAAAAAAAACAGAAAACACAAATTAATGACTTTCCAGCAGACAAAAAAACACAAAAATCAGTACAGAGACTAATGAAACAGAAACAAACAAAGCAATACAAAGAACCAATGAATCTAAGAACTGGTTCTTTTGAAGGATAAATAAGATAGAACTTTATCCCAGTTAATCAAAAAAAGAAAGAGCAATTTCAAATAAAAAAAATTGAGATGAAAAGGGAAACCACAACAAACAACAAAAAGATGCAGAACATTATATGGGAATACTTTAAAAAAACTATACTGTATTAAATTTGAAAACCTAAAAGAAATGGATGAATATTTGAAATCATGGGAATCACCAAAGCTTAACCAACAGCTTAAACAGACCCATAACATATAAGGAAATTGGAACAGTAATACAAAACTTCCCAATCAAAAATATCCCAGTGACAGATTTACTGCAGAATTCTACCAGACATTTAAAGAGAACCTACAACCAATATTTCTTAATTTATTAAAAAACATAGAAACAGAAGGAATCCCCCACATTCACTCTATAAAGTGAGCATCACTCTAACATCCAAACCAGGCAAAGATATAACCAAAAAAGGTAACTATAGACCCATATTATTTTAGGTCTTTGTGAGATAGGTTCTCCCTGTAGCTCTAGCTGTCCTGTAACTCACTCTGTAGACCAGGCTGGCCTTGAACTCACAGAGATCTGCCTGCCTCTACCTCCCAAGTGCAAGGATTAAATGCATTCAACCACCACACCTGCCAAATTTTTAATCATTATAGATGCAAAAATTCTCAGCAAGATATTTGCAA
The DNA here is from genome assembly GCA_009823505.1 of Rhizomys pruinosus. Classification (NCBI taxonomy): domain Eukaryota; kingdom Metazoa; phylum Chordata; class Mammalia; order Rodentia; family Spalacidae; genus Rhizomys; species Rhizomys pruinosus. The sequence goes on from VZQC01001365.1 coordinate 338,921, forward strand.
ACCACATACAGGCAGAGATCAAATGGTCTTCTAGAATCTTCAATTCAGATTTATCCAGAGATTCAGGGATGGTTCAACACTCATAAGTCATAAATGTCATAAATCATAGAAATGAACTCAGACAAAAACCACAATTGATGCAGAAAAGAGCTATGATAAAATTCAGCATGCCTTTATGTTTATAGTCCTAGAGGAAATTGGACTGGAGGGAAATTTCGTCTACATAATTAAAGCTATATACAGCAAACTTGTAGGGAGAAAGAGGCCCCCTGCAGCTACATTGTGCTAAATTACCTGCTTGTCTATTTACACTGAAAACTGGCCCTAGGTGGCATTTGCCTGCATTAGCAAACCCGTGAGACAACACCTTGGATTAAACACTCTAAGGAGAACTTGTGCCATTTACAGAACATGAGGCAGGGGTTCTGAAAGCAGGCCCTGAGATATGAGGTCACTCTGGGTACAAAAACAGAACGCTGTGAATGAAAAAATGGATTCTTTTCACCATCAGACATGAATCTCTGGTCCGTTATTTTCATGTGTGTATTTAACCCATCAGGCTTGAGTGGTGTTTGCTAGTGGAATTTGGCTGGGGAAATTCAATCAGATGGCAGCCTGAGAAGTACAGTGAGTGCAATCAGCACAATGACTGGTGTGTGGTGAGTCTGTGCCAGAGGAATTTAGGCTGAGGAGTGCTGATCGAGAAGTTGCAATAGGGAACTGCCTGGTGTAGATGTTAGGTGGAAACAGGCTGGCTAGGGGAAGGTTATCAGCTATTAGCCCTAAAGTTTAAAGAAAGCCATTGGCAGCTGCCTATTGTAGAGTGCTTACCCCCTCACCTGCCAAACATGCTTAACCTGTTTGCACACCTTTAATCCTAGTACTCAGGAAGCAGGTGGATCTCTGTGAGTTCAAGTCCAGCCTGGACTATGGAGTGAGTTGTAGGCCAGCAGTGGTGGCACATGCCTTTAATCCCAGTCCTTGTGATTAAACTCACTCTGGGTGTGGTGGCACATGCCTTTAATCCCAGTCCTTGGAAGGTAGAGGCAGTCCCGAAAGTTAACCATGGCAAGAGCTGAGTCAGTGACCTGGGCCAATGAGAATTCACCCAATCGCATATATACCCCTAACCTCCCCTAAATAAATGAGTCTGCAGCAGCTTGCTATCTGCTTGCTTTCACCAGACTCCCATTGTCTGTGTGTTGACTCCGAGTCTCTCACCCCTACTTCTTGGCTGTGACTCGAACCCCTCTGGCTGGACTGGAGAAGGTTACAACATTTGGCACCCAACGTGGCCTGCAGGACCCCTGGCATTTGAGAGATGCTCCCCAGCATTTGCAAGATGCCTCCCCCTGTTGTTTGCCAGACACCTCCCTGGCATTTGTGAGACAACCCCCAGTGTTTGTGAGACACCCCCTCTATGGTTTTGGTGAGTACACCCTTTTCTGTTTTATGTGCTTATGGCTGTGCGAGGGTGAGTGTTTGGCCCCCTTCCCTTTACTTTTAATTTTTTTGTCTTACTGTTCGTTCATCACTAGGGAGGTACGTATCACCTGCCGTGCTGTGCCAAATAGCAGCAGCTGCTCCACCTCTTGGTTTGTCCCGGAGAGTCCACATAAGAGCTGATCCACTCAGGACTTGGAACCCAGCCCTGGAGACACCTTGCAGGCATATGGCCAAAGGGGTAATAGCCCTTGGAAGTTCCCCACTAAGCACAGGTCACTTCTGGATCTGACACACACTCTGTCTGTCCTAGTTCCATTCAGGCACTCACCTGCCCACCCCCTTCCATGCTATCATGGGCCTTAAAGGCTCCTCAGCAGAGGATGTTCTACATGAACATAACTCGGTCTTTCACAAAAGCACTGAAGAAAAACTGGCCCTTTGTGTACCCAATTTCCTACCGGATGAGAATCCCCCTCCTGGTCCCGACCCACAAAATCTCCCTTCAGGTGCCCCTGCTATGGATATTCTTTCACCCCTGTCAGTATACCCTTGGAGGGAGGCCCAGGAAGCTCTCTCCCACATTCCCCTTTCTCCCTCAGCTCCTCCCTCATTCCATTGCTCTCAGAACCTATTTCTTTGTCCACCCCCAATTCTACAGGCCACTGCTCTCCTGACCCCTCCCCTCAAATGTGATATCATGGACACTATATGAGTTGAACAGTGGCCTATACTTGAACCTAAATTTTCCATCCTTAAATCCCTGGTTGATGAACAGTTTACCCTAGGACATATTGAACTCTCCCTTAGCCCCCATAATACCCCTCTCTTTGTCATTAAAAAGAAAGCTGGTAAATATAGACTTTTGCAAGAACTCACACAAATCAATCTACATATGAAAAAGATGGGCTCCCCTCAAAGGGGCCTTCCCCCCAGCTTCAACCCCCCTGATTGGCATATTGTAGTCATTGACCTCAAGACTGCTTCTTTGGTATTCCCCTGGCTGAACAGTATCGCCCTTACTTTGCTTTCTCCATCTGGGAACCTAACAAGGTATCAATGGAAGCTCCTGCCTCAAGGCATGAAAAACAGCCCTCCCATATGTCAAAATTTTGTGGCCTCCCCCTTCCACATTTTACCCTTGTCCTGTAAATACATACATTACATGGACGACATCCTCCTGGTCCAGCCTTCTCCCTGTGAACTTAATGTCCTTCTTTTGATTTGATTTCTTCTTTACAGTCCCTCAACCTCCATATTTTGCCTGACAAGGTACAACTTACACAGTTCTATCAGTTTCTAGGCTTCCACATCTCTATGTAACCCTTGACACCGTCTCCAAGTTTGCCCATGCTGTGGCCTTGTCAGGTGAAACCGCCTCTCATGCCATCAAGGCACTAAAACTGGCCATGCAGCTCATGGGGGTTCCTTGGGAACTCAAAACTGACAACAGCCTGGCATATACCTCTGGCCCCTTCAATGCCTTTCTTTCCTCCTGGAACATTAAACACTCCACTGGCATTCCATATAATCCTCAGGGCCAGGCCATCATTGAGCGATCCAATCGCTCCATTAAGGAACACCTTTACAGACTCAGGCCTTTCTCCTCCCCTTCAGACCCCCACCTCCTCCTTGCAGAGTCCCTCTTTACACTAAACTTCCTTACATTCAACCAGCATGGAATTTCATCGGCATATAAGCACTGGGGCTCCCTTCCCCACTCCACTCCCCTGCCTCTCATCAGATGGAAGGGCCCTCTGTCTTCACAGCGGAGGGGCCCCAACCCCCTATTGACATAAGGCCAAGTCTTTGCTTGTATCTTTCCAGAATCCTCTCTGGGAAGCCAGTATGAGTGCCCTTGAAAAATGTTCGACCCTGTTTGGACACAGACACTTGACCCCTGTGGCAGCCATGGTTTGCTATAGGAGAAGAAGGGGATGTACCTTTTCCAGATTTAAAGGTGGTAACTATGTCTTATGTTTATGGTTGCTGTTCTTCCGTGTGTCTAAGATTCATGTAGTCATGCTTGTCGTGCGTCTAAGTTTTTCTGTGTATTTGTAATTCAGTCATTGTAATTGTCTTATGTCGGTTCTGTCAAACAAAGTGGCCACTGCAAGTTTCCAGTTTTTATGTGCACAGAATCATTCATTTTGGTATGCCAGACTAAATACACATGTACAAACTTTAAAATATGGATATTTTAAAAATGCATTTAAAGGCCTAAAGTTTGGATACCGTAGACATCTTTTTATCAAATGCTTCACAACAGATGGTAATTGTTTATAGGAGTTATCCTCTGAGTTGACTGTTTAAAGGATTCTATTTTCAGATGACTTGTGTGTGTTTGAGTCTAAAACTATAGAACCTCAGTTCAGCTTATGGGTAGGAATGTATTGGGAGAGCGTAAGTGCCTTAAGCCCTCATATTTAGTGAGATCTTATTCAGGCATGCCTGATCAGAAATATAAATATTTTAATGGTATAACCTGGGTACCCTAAAAATACCTTTAAATATCCATTATTCTACAAAAGTACTACTTGTTTATGCACATGCGCTCAATGAAAGTCCTAGGCAGTAGAATCTAAAAACCATCACATGACTGGTCTATTTTAATGATTTTAATGTAAAATTATGTGTGTTTGGATAACTGTTTTAATAAGTTTTACTTATTTTTAATTTGAAGTCTCTCCCAGCACTTGGGAGACAGAGGCATGTGTATATCTTGTTCTGTTTGGATGGAGAAATGATACCAGAATGGCCAGAGCCAAGCCCTGGGCTAGCCCTGTTTCTTGCCTCCAGGGGTGGGAGAGGAAAGCCTGGGCTAGCTAATGGGCTTTATTGTATTTCTGCAGGGATTTCCTATCTGTTTCCCCCACCCCCTTCCTCTTCATAGGAAGCAAACATACCCCCTGGGCTTGAACTGCTGTCCAGCTGGTCTGGCCACTCCTGGAAGTTCCCCAACCAGGTGTGGGGAGCCACACCTTTAATCCTAGCATACCTTCAATCCCAGCACAGCCAAGGTTTAGAGTAAGGTCATAAACACTGATTTCTGAACAAAATGGAGTTTATCTGGCCCATCTCATTTTCCATCTCTTATTAAGTTGGAAACCCAGTTATGGATATTTATTACATTTATGAAATAGCTCTAAAGTTTTGGTTTTAAAACTAGTTTGTCATGATATTGTGTCTGACCACAGTATTTGTTTTGTGAGAGTGCTTCTTCACAACTAAGGGTCAATAAGCTTAACTTTCTGAGGCTCAGTCAACTAATATTTAAGAATCAAAATGTATATCTAGTCAAGGTTTAAGACTGTTTAGTTTTTGCTTAAGCTTTATCTACACATCTCATGGCACTTCAACATTCAGTAAATGGATAAGATATACAGAATTGTTGTTAATTTCCAGTCCACTCCCGATTTGCACATGACTCCCTGTTCCTCTCCTGGTTCCCTGCATAGAAATTATACATTCAAGGCCTCTATATGAGTTCGTATGCAAAAATGAAGACTTCTTATCAAGAAACAGTACCAGACATGAGAAACATTCCTTTGAGTCATTGGCCAGGGTAGTCCAAGAGACTATCAAAATTACATAGGCTATTGCCTCAGCCTTTTATTGCCTCCCAGAAACTGAGGATAAGACCTGAATGCTGAGGACAGGACATGCTTTGGATCCAGGATCTTAAGCACCACCCCTAAAGGCTAGGTCTCATAGCTGTGGAGAGTACTATGCAAGCCACAGAAGAAAAACATCAATTAATGATCCAACATCAGCCTCAAGACCAAATATCCACCTCAATGACCAGCAGAGCATATGACGAAGGTGAAAGAGAGGAGCACACATACACACACATACATCAATTAAAAATTTAAATGTTCAAATAACAAAACAAAATTGATGATAGTGTGCTAGGCCAGAACAACTGGGTCAGAATGTTAGCCTCCCACTTAGCATTTCTCTGCTGGTTCCTTCCTCTCTCCTCCCTTCCTTATCTCCTCCTCTTCTATTCCCTTCTCCTCCTCTTCCTCCTTTGTTTTCTTCTTCATCATCTTCTTTATCTTCTTTCTCTTCATTGTTGAAGGGCATGGCCCTCAAGTGGTTATAAGCACAATAAGAACTACCACCGAAGAGAATATAAAAATTAACATTGTATAGAATGTCTCCAATGGCTTTTTTCTCTTCCTGAGCATTCACACAGGAGTCTGACTCCCATGTGAGAGAATCCAGTCACTATGGCAGTGATGTTGTCTCGCCACAGATAGCTGATATTGGAGCCCCCTCAGAATCTGATCCCAACATAAAGTTGAGACCAGATCTTTCAACCCAGCATGATACAGATTACTGCATTAACAGTTGGTCCCCACAAACTCAGGATTTGTTTTGTTGCACTTAAAGTGATTATCTGACACTGTTGTGTCCATAACTTGGACTTCATTGAATCCAGAGGGTTTAAAATGAGCATTATTTGGAACTTTGTATGGAATTTCAGGTTAGGCAGATATTCCTGTGGGAATGTTTTTCTGGGAATGTTTTTTCTTATGAATGAGAATTTTACTTAATCTTATAACCAAAGTTAATTTTCTATTTTGATGTCATTTCACTCTATTCAATTTGCTTTGGTACTGTGTAATTAGCTTATATAAATTTAACTAGCCTTTAGGAAAACATTGTAACTAGTCTTAATTAGCCTTGGGCTCCCCTTGTAATCAACCTTTAGAAGCTAAACTAGACAAACAGCTTTAATCTTTGATTATGTTCACTATTACTTCCTTCCTGGCCCTGACCCAAAATAATGTATGTATGTATATTGAGAAAATATTATTGCTGAAGGCAGCAATGTTGAAAGCAACAAATTGTCTCCAGTTTGTTTGGCATACAATTGATGGGAGAAGATTGACAACATCTGTGGTTGTATGTGCTGTTCTGGGTAAGTAGGGTAAGAAAAGGGAAAAAATCCTTCTCTGATAAGACAAAGTTCCTTATTCCTTTTCCCATCCCTTGATGGATTTACTGTTTAAATAAAAACAGAGAAAGTCCTTTGTTCTGAGGAATAGTTCAGAGAGGTGTCACAAGGAACAAGTTTCTAGAAAACATTGGGCTCCCTCTTGGTGTAAATGTTTCTGTGAGTTAGGCTGTTTTTCTCAGGCACTGCTGCCCTGTGGTATCCACCACAATTTCTGTTCCTGCATGTCTGTACTGCATTATAGTGATGATTCATCATGTTGATGAAAAAAAAAAAAAAAAAGAAAGAAAAGAAAAGCCAGGCGTGGTGGCACACGCCTTTAATCCTAGTACTTGGGAGGCAGAGGTGGGCAGATCTTTGTGAGTTCAAGGCCAGCCTGGTCTACAGAGTGAGTTCCAGGACAGCTGGGGCTACAGGGAGACCCTGTCTCGAAAAGACCAAAAAAAAAAAAAAAAGAAAAAAAAAAAGAAAGAAATGGTCAAGAGAACCTACCTTAGGAAACCATTCGTATGGAGATATCATCCCTAGTCTTTCAATTTTCTCTCATGCTCCCTGACCAAATTCTTGAACTTCTAACACTGATGGGGCTCATTTTGCATGGGTCAGTTCCCAGTCAGGCCACAAGTTATTGATCATGACTTTGTGCAATGGTCCATTTATTTACTTCACATACTTCTAATAACATATGCATCTTGCTATCTGCAGCTGATCTTCATCAAATATCCACATCCTTAATTTTATAAAATGGGGAAACTAAATCACTGTAAATAGAAAAGCTGTGTATACTTCTCACCCTCAGATTTCCTCTGAGGGTAGAGTGTGTAGCTTGGGAATGATCTGGAGCCTGGCACACACAAATATCTAGGTTCAATCCCCAGTACCACAAAATAAACAAATAAAATTAAACAAATAAATTGCTCTCTGAGTTTATTTTTACTTTTAAAATATATAAAATTTAATATACCAAGTAGCCTAGTATTTCCAACCATTATTGATTCAGTATTACAATGTATCACATGCACTTGTTCCAGTTTATAACATGTACATCTATGTATAGAGTTGCCTATGTTTGCATAGATGTGCTATATATGTTTGTGTACATATGATATGCATTTGTATATATACATACACACATTGCTGTGATACCTAAGAAATAAAACAAAGCACAGAAAACTCATGAAACCTATGTCATCCATATCCTCCAGGACAGTTACAGTTCAAGGGGAATAAATTTATCAAAACCAAACTAAGAAGGTAGACACACATTCAGAACTTGAGGTGCTTTAGCTGTTGAAATGTTCTGTGGTCATATCTCTGTGTATTTGTGAGTTTGTGTGGAAAAACTGAACATAGGAATGGATATAGAACACAATTGTATACTAAGCTGGCCATGGTGGCATACGCCTGTAATATCAGTATTCAGTAAATGGTACAAGGATTGCCACAAGCTAGAGGCCAGCCTGCTAGATGTGGTAAGTACCAAACAATGAGGGTCTCACAACAAAACCCTGTCTCAATAAAAATAAATAAATAAATACAAATTTTTAGAATATCCTTTACCAACTGACTCCTTTCACTCCATGATTTATAGCATTAAACTTTTGCATTTTTCATTTGAAAATGTTTCCCTATCTTTTAAAAATGTTAGCATACTTTTGTTTAGGCACTGGGAGTTCCGATGAAACAGCCTTCTAATAGCTTCTCCACAAGTACACATTTCCTCAACACAAAGTAAAATTGTAAGCTAAGCTGATTTTCTTTTTTTTTTAATTTAATTTTTATTGATGCTTTGTGCATTTCATACATCATTTTCCAATTCAGATCAGGCATATTTCCCTTTCCCTTCCCCCCCACCCCCACCCCATCCCAGATCATGTATTCTGCTGTAGCTGTCTTGCATCTTTCTCTGTTTTTTTTTTTCATTTTTTAGCTATAAGTGATAATCCATGAGTACAGGCATCCTTCGTGCAAAACCAATCTGCAGGCTGTTGTGCACAAACCCCCACAGCCCCACCATCCAGTGGGGGGTGACAGGTTGTTTGTTCAATCAAGTTGATCAAATGAGTGTCCAGACTAATCGGCTAGTTTCAACCATTTCACCCCAATCGCAGCCCTTACATTCTACCATGCCCCCTCTTCCAACAGATTGTTCCTAGGCTTAGAAAAGGGGTTACTAAAACTTGCAGCAGTAATTTTCTTCTCTTTCTTTTCTTGGGCACTTTCCCCATATCAAGGAATGGAGACATGTTTTAGAAAACCTAACTCCACTGCTTATGTTAATCTAACTAAAATAAAAAATAAAAAAACATAACTAAAGGTAAGTCCTCTGAATGGCATGTTTACAGGTAAAATTGCTTATTGTGTACTAACTCAGACATATAAAGAAAAGACCCCGCGGTGGTGGCATCACTTTATCCTAGCAACTTTGGAGCAGAAGGCAGGTGCAAGTCTTGTGTGAATCAAGGCCAGCCTGGTCTAGCAGAGTGAGTTCCACAGGACAGCTTGGGGCTACAGGAGACCCTGTTCAAAACACAGAAAAAAAAAAAAAAAAAAAAGAAAAGAAAAGAAAGTAAAAGGTCAGTAAGAAACACTCTATAAAAGCAGCGCTTCTATAGGAGATATCATCCTGAAACGCAAAGAATATAAATGGTATAATAAAGAGACTTATTCGGCATGGGGCAATGCCCTTAATCCCCACCACTCAAAGGCGAGGCAGGAGACCCTGTGAGTTCAAGCCAGCTGGTCTACACATGATCCAGCCCACTAAACTATAAAGATATCCCCGTCTCAAAAAGACAAAAAAAAAAATAAAGAGCTTAAAAAATACTGCATGTGAGTTTAAAGGAGAATAAAATTAAAAATCAATTCTAAACATTTTTGGATACATCAAACTAAAGATAAATCTAAAACTAATTTATCTCAAGCTTTCTGGGACCTTTGTATTTCATTCTATGTCCAACACAAAGTTCTATACACAATAATTTGGCCGCTTAAATCAAAAGCTACCAATAGAATAGTAAGGAAGGAAGAATGAAGAAGAGAGAGAGGAGAGAGAGAGAGAGAGAGAGAGAGAGAGAGAAAGAAGAAAGAAGAGAAAGAAAGAAAGAAGAAAGAAAAGAAAGAAGAAAGAAAAGAAAAGAAAGAAAGAAAAAAGAAAAGGATACATTCGCATGATAATCCACACTTGCCTTGGAAACCTACTCTACTTGTAAATCTCAAATTTTCCTGCCTACAGCTAATCTTTGCCTTAACTTTCTAGCTGAGCCCGCGTAAATGTAATTATCAAGCATCCTAAAATTTCCATTCACATACTGACGCCAGATCTGGTTGGTTGAGCAGTTAGTCCTATAACTAGAAGAAATCCTTTGGGGTCCTACAGCATACCACCGTGGCAGCTATGTCCAGTCACTCACTGAAGATTCCAGGCTCTATCTGTTCCTGAGATCCTTTCTTAAGCACCATTGGTGAGTCTCCTGTCTGTCACTCCTTTGATCTAACTTGCTAAGCAAGGCTTGCATGTTACTTCTGATTCCTTTGCTTCTGGTTTTCTGGTCATTGTCTCACTTGAAAATCCACAACCATCATGCTCTTGGTACCCTGAGGCAAGAGGAAGTGTGGTTTTCTGGCGTACAATCATGAAACTGATCCTCAGTGGCTAACGCACATCTCTTCTCTGAGAGCACTTAGTCTGAGACAAAAATAACCTGCAGGCAACCTGTTCAAGAATAACGCTTTTCTCTATTTATTAAATGAAGTCCTGAAATAATCGTCCTCTGCCTGTCCTCCTAGTCACTCTATTAAGAATGCTAAAGCTAGACCGCAGGAGACCTCTGTTTGCTTCATATGTATGGCATCCTCCCTGCAAGTATCTAGCTCTTGAAGAGAAGGGGGCTGGAGAGATCGCTATGCGGTTAGGAGCGCGACGCTCTTGCAGAGGACCCTGGTTCGATCCCCAGCACCAGCATGTTGGTTGAGAACCGTCTTTAATTCCATTTTCAGGGGAATCCGAGACCCTCTTCTGACCCGCGGCATTGCAACGACACGGGTGCACAGACCTGCATGCAGAACAAGACATTCAATACACATAACAAAAATAAATAATAATAAAAAAAATTAACAAAAAAAAGAAAAAGATAAAGAGAACTACCCTAACACCATGACACCTCACCTGTTTTGCATCCGGTCCACTAAACTTTCTGTAGCTTAGGGACTTGAATATAAGCTTAGAACCTCCCCCATTCTTCATAGCCCTAGATTTAGTAATTATCAATCATCTGTGTGGTGCAAAACATTTTTAATGAACTGATACTATTAACTATTTCCTCACTCTTTTTTATGATAAAAATATATTTAAGCTGCCCAATTAAATGGCAGTATGTGTTACGATTTTAAAATGATAATTTTCGTTGATAATTAAAAAGCTGATATACCACTGCTATAAACATGGGTAAGTCTGAATATCTGTAAAATATTAAACATGTCTTTTGTGGTCCTATCAAGTTGTTTAAATAAAAACCTTTAAACTGCCTAATTGTTTTACCAAAACAATGTTATCACAATAAATAAATATATATTTCGTTATGTCATAAAATTAATTTATTTTTTTTCTAAACTTAAAAAAAAAAAATTTTTTTATCATTTTATTTATTTTGTATTGTCATGAATGTACTGTTCGCAGTGGCTTCAATTTGTGTACCCGTGTCTGCATGCTACGGAGGTCAGAGAGGTCTCGGATTCCCCTCGGAACTTGGAGTTCTCCTAGAATTGGAGTTACAGACGGTTTACCCGGCCGTCCATGTGGGTGCTGGGGATCTGAACCCGGTGCTCCTTTGCAAGAGCGGGTCTGCGCCTTAACCGCTAGGCGCATCTCTCCAGCCCTCAAGATGTACTTTAATATACTGTGATTTTTATGGGATTTCCTTCCAAAAGTTCTAAATAACATATATAGAATATAATCAACTAAACTGTTTATTCAAGATCTTGTTCTGCTAAAAATCTATTTATGATGATTATGTGTATTGCACTGAAATGTTGTTTTTTTTTTCAAAAATAATTAGCTTTTATCAAACTGGACTATGTAAGTGCTGGTAATTGTTAAAATTAGCACATCTTTTTTCCGATCAACAGTAAACTAGATCAAAAATTTAAGGGAAAAAGTCCGAACTCGAACAGCTTAGTTAGCTTGGCCATCATTTAGTCACCTGTCAGGTTTGCCAGCTGAGGCTATTAACTCAATGCTAACACTTTGAAGAAACCAGAGGTGACTCATGATCCTAGATTCTTTTGAGAAAATTAACATGAATTTTTAAGTTTAAATATTAATAAAGGTAAGATATACTTCGCTGGAGTCCAGCTCCAAGCAGGTTTCAGTTCTCCTGGAATTGGGTGGGTCGCAGAAAGCGGAGAAAAAAATTATACACTAAGACACAGAATCCTCTTTTTCTCATGACCCGAGGCAGCATCTACTTTCCCTGCTCGCTGTGCAAGGACGTCTTCTGGGTTCTTCACCCTGCCGATTTTTGAACCCTATAGGATCACAGACAATTTGCCTGTCCCTCTGATGCCTGTTGCAAGAGGCCCTCCAATGCTTGCCGACTCTGCGAGATTCCCTGGACCTGAAGGATGAGCAGAGTTTTTTGCCATTCTCTGATCCTGTGCAGAGGGCTTTCAGGTTTGCCACTCCGCTTTCTTTTTTTCTTCTCTCCCCCCCCCAAATATATCAGATTTTAAAAAATCAAAACTTATAATCCTCTTTATTACAATCCCACAAAATAAAATAAAAAAAAAAAAAAAAAAAAAAAAAAAAAAAAAAAAAAAAAAAATTCACACCTGAAATCATTAACATAAAGAACAGTAACACAATCAATAATGGTACAAAATCATGTTAGTTGAGACATAGAAAGGTGAAGACAATAATAGTACAACCTCAGCGTAAGCATATTTGAGCAATTTGGCAGAAAGCAGTTCAATTATAAGCTTAACTCGAAAGACTCCATTCTTTAAACTGTGGTTACATTGGTGCTGGACAGTGTAAAAAAGCTTTAACAATAGAGAACTTTATTCGTTTCTTCACTTTAGTTCGCTTGTTGGCTCCGGCTGTAAGTCATGTTGTGGCTGGAGTAGCCTTTGCATTCATGTCTGTTTTTATTCGTGATCATTCTATCTTTCCCGCCAGTGTTCTGTTTTTACACTCTTCTGGCTTAAGCGTGATTTTAAGTGGCTGCTAAAGCTTTGCAGTTAGATAACTAAGAACTCACTGTTTTATGGAATGCTAGTTTTCACGTTTGCCCCTTTAATCTGCCTTTTAGTTAACCGACCATGAAATCAATATTCTTTTCTTTAGTTGGGCATCTGTTGCATGAACTTTCTGTAGAAGGTTGTATTAATACTGTAATATGCAACTTTTTAATGTGTAACAGTGCCATTAAATTTGCTCTAACAAAGTTACTCCATGTCGTCTAGAAAAGGCAAAGTGTCAGTTACTTTCCTCGAGGCAGAAGCAGGTACCCCAACTGCTAGAAAGCTGAAAATCAAGCAGGCCAGAAAAATAAGAATGTAATGTGATAAGAAATTTATTTAAAACTCAAGTGTCATCGGAGAGCAGGACTTCATCCAGATGAGTCAGGTCACTGGAAGTTTGTCAATCAGTGTACCTTTCACAAATGGCCCCACCAATGGCAGTCATGTAAACAGTTCGGTCAAAAATGTTAATAGATCCTTGATTCCTTGTCCTCTATTGTCTACAATCCTGGTTTCCTGTTTTGCTTGAGGATATAAATGTATTATAAGAGATGAGATACTCCGCTAGCAGGGTGGCAGGCATTTTTTTTTTTCTTTTTTAGCTTTTTAAAAATGCCTGAAATTCCTTATTTCCAAGGATTAATAAATCCCAATTGCTCTATTAGTTTAGATATAGATTTCTATGTATATTCAAGTTATATTGCATACAGTAAGCATTTAAGGCCTACTATGCTCTTTAAAAACAGCAAACAATGGGGCTGGAAAGATGGCTCAGAGGGCAAGTTAAGAGCACTGGTTCCGTCTTTTGCAGAGAGACCTGGGTTCAGTTCCACAGCGACCCAACAGGGCAGCTGAACAACCATCCTAACTCCACGTTCTTGGAGATTCAAGAGATTCTTTGTGACCACCCACTTCAGGAATTGGATGACGGATGAATGCTACCGCACACAGCAAAATCATAACACATAATAACAGTAATTTTACAAATCAACTACATAAAAACCGAACAAATGGTGTTTGTCAAGGTCATATTTAAGGCCCATAGCCATAATGTGTAAACAATACAGCTCTCACGACGATTGAATAAAAGAAAGGTCACTTAAAAAAAATTTGGGCTGTTTCACTCGGTGGAGGCAGAGATACCAGATCTCTGTGAGGTTCAAGGCCAGCCCAGTTTACAAAGTGAGTTCCAAAACAAAGAAAAAAAAAAAAAAAAAAAAAAAAAAAAAAAAAAAAAAAAAATACCAAAAACAAAAACAAAAAGGAAAAAAAACAAAAAAAAATCTGCGGTGGGTCTGCAGAGACTTGATGCAAGACATTAAAAGTTTGGCTCGAGGTAGATTTGTGTGGGGCTGTTTTTGTTGTTATCAAGTAACTTATACATAGATCATATTATGATATAATATATAGATTTAATATTCAACCCTTGTTTGGAATTATAAAAAAATTGGTTTAAAATATTAGGGCTAAAAATGATTATATTCATAATTTCTGACAGGTGCAAAAAAAGTTTATTAAAAAGTGCCAACATTTTACTTCTGGATTTCTAAACAGGCAAGAAGTGAAAGTTGTCGTTTGTAACAAAAAGATATACATGTAAAGCTACCGTGCCATAATTATTCACAACTCTAATGAAATTGTAGGGTTAATATTGGCAAGGGAAAAAGACAGACTCAATAATATGTTGTTCTCAACTGTATTTAGTACCATCGTAGGTAATATTAAGATACCCTGGAGTAATGATGTTTCTTGTTTGTAATAAGCGCTCCTGGTTTCATCAAAAGTTCTCTATCACTAGCTAAAGGTCTTTTCTAAAGATTATATAAAAAGATATCAAGATAAATGAAATAGAGACCAAGAGATTATATAAATATATGTAGTTTGGACGGCTGTGTAGAGTAGTTGTTTAGAGTATATATATAATAAGTATAGGTGCTGTGTGGTGTGTGCTGTGTGTGTTGTGTGGTGTGTATAGATGCGCAGAAGCGAAGATGTAGAAGGGTATGTTTTTGGTATTTAAAAAGCGTACTTGTTCGTAAGAGTAAAAATTGTTCCAAGGTAATGAAGATTGGATGAAAAATTTGTTGTAGGAAGATTGTGGCAAAGGATCTGTAGAAGAGATGTTAGAGAAATGTAAAGCAATGAAAAGCAGATAAGGCGTGATAGGTTGTTAAGTATCTAAGTTAGATTAGGGAAATGTAGAATGGATAATGTAGCTGTCTGTTTGTGAAGTGTTTTTTTGATCTCGTTTTATTGAGAATTCGTGTGCATCTTCTATAAATCACATCCAGTTCAAGGTCCAGAACGGCAGTGTTCCCCCACCAACCCCCCTCCCAAGTTCATAATCTGTCCTATACATGGTCTTTTGTTTCCGCCTTCTGAGTTCTTTTCAAGAAATTGGTCAAAGCAAGAAGATTATTCTTGTTTTATTGGGAGGGCAGAATTCATGCGCTTCGGCCGTTCCCGTCATGTCCGCAGTTTTTGTTGTTGTTCCTTATGCATGATGTATGTCACACATGTCTAAGAATCAATGTCCATGAATAAAAAGTAAACTATATGTAATTCCAAGATCATATTTCAGGAGTCCACAATTCCCATTTTAAATTAAATATGTTCTAAAATACAAACATTACCCTCTATCCGCTGTACCAAAATTAATAAGTCCTGAAAATAGGTAAGTTAATTCTAGAGTCAATTAAGAGATTCATCTAAAGATACGTTGCTTTTAGAAATAAAGCAAAAATAATAACATGAATGTTACTTCAGTGCCTTACTTGATCCCATTCATTGCTTGTTTTCTGGGGACTGTGTTACATCAATTAGCATACTAGTCTAGTTCTATCCACTTACCGTGCAAAGTCATGATGCATCTGTCCTGTTATTGCTGCATAAAACTCCCATGTGTAGATGTACCTCAGACATTTCCTCGTATCCACGTCTGTGGTGAGGGCACTTGGTTGGTCAAACTCTGCTAATTGTGAAGAGAGCTCAATATCAACACATCATGGCTGTCATTTATCCTGTGGTCAAGGATGAAGTCTTGTGGGTATATACCCAGGAGTGGTATGACTGGGTCGAAGTGGTAGGCTCATTTTGAGTTTCTAAGGCATCTCCACACTGTTTTCCACAAAGGTTGTAAGAGTTTACATTCCCATACAGCAATTGGAAGTGAGTGTTCCCCTTTCCCACAACCCTCGCACGGGTTTTGTGTCATTTTGTTTTCTACGGTCCTATCCAATCTTATTGGAGTAGATGATATTTCAAAGTGGTTTTACTTTGCATTTCCTATTAATGAGTTGGAATCCAAAGACTTTTTAAAGAATTTTCCTCAGCATCGTTTTATCTTTTTTCTTACTTGTGACGCTCTCTGTTCAACTCTTTAAGCTCCATCTCGCGTCATGGTTGTTTCGTTTTCTTTTGTTTTTTGATAGTTTATATATTATGGCTGGAGAGGTTAATGCTTGTGTGTGTAGTTCTGGTCAGTGAATGTATTATGGTGAAAGTTGCCTCGCGCACTCTGGGTGTGGTTGTTTGTGCTTGGCACTTCACTGATTGTTTTTTTTTTTTTTTTTTTTTTTTTTTTGAGTTTAATGAGGTCCCGACTTGTTGATGTTGACCTTATTTCCCAAGCAGCATCTTTGTGTGATTTTTTTTCCTAACACGCTTACTGTAGGGTTCTCCCATTTTTCGTTCAAAATTTTCGGCGGATCAGAGTTTCAGGTTTCACATTGGATCTTTAATGGTGTCCTTTAGACTGAGTTTTGTTACAAGGTAAAATGTAAGGTTGTTTAAATTCCTGTGATATTATGATGCAATGAAGTACAGTACTGAAAGGATACGGTTTTTTATTTATTTATTTATTTTATTTATTATTATTTTTAATAGTTTTTTTTTTTTTTTTTTTTTTTTTTTTTTTTTTTTTTTTTTTTTTTTCAGGCTTATTTCCCTTTTCCGCTCCCCCCCCTTGCGTCGCCATCGCCAATGCCCACCCGTCTGATTCGCATAAATGTCCCGCTCTTTCTCTAGTTTTTTTTTTTTTTTATTTTAGGCTATGTGTACAGTGAGTACTATGATTTAACGTAAAAATTAAGTTTGTTTCCCAAGTTAATCATATGTAGTCACCCAAAACAACATGGGTGAATTTGATGAAATCTGTGCCTTGATTCCACCCTATAGTTATGTATAATACAACTGTCTTCTGGAGACTCATGGGTTAAAAAAAAAGGGGGGGGATACAGACAGACATGAAACCTTTTCTTCGCTAAGCTGATTTTCAAACTGTTCTTAAGTCTGTGTTTCAGGTTTCCTTGAGCAGGCTGCTACTTAGGACTCCAGTGGCGCTTCATGTCGTAGCTTCTCTTGCTAAGAGCAGGTACAAGGCAGTCCTGCTAAAGGAAGATGAGCACAGTGCCTGCTTGCTGCCACTGTAAAGAACCGACCCCTTGGCGCAGAGGTCAGTTGGTTACTTTTGTAACCCGATCTGAGAGGTACTTCCAACTCAGGTCCTTAGCCTGAGAAAACAGAACATTTCCCATCTGGCTGTGCTTTCCCACCTACCCAAAGACTGCTGGTCTCTGGACAGGAATTTCAGGCTGATGGCTGATGGCCTAACTTCAGCCTATATCCACTCACAATTCACTTCACAGCTGGTGACTTGATAGGTCTCCATCCAGCCCCACACTAGATTACCAGGTTGGTGGTCTGATGGACTGCCATCCAACCCACTGGCCAGGACACTCGAAATCCAGGCCTGCTTTGGCTTGTATGCACAGAGAAATAATGGCCAGAAATTCTGTGTAATGATGGTAATAGAGAATTGGCTTTATTGTCTGTTGCAACTCACTTTTATAAGCAAAATGACCTCAGCTCCCAGAGCCAATTACAGTTACACACCATGGTATACTACTGCTCTGCCTAGCATCATGTGCCTAGGCCACATTGCTTGCTCCCTCTTGGGGCAGGGTCAGAGGAATCGCATGACTCCCACATGGTGCCCTGAGGGGTGCTAGCTGAGAACTAGCCCCTAATTCAAACTGGATCTTCCCATACCTTCATCCATACTTCTAGACTCAGAGCCTTGCATGGCTTTCTAAGCAAGTGTTTCATTTCTTGAGAAGGCTTGTGAATACTTTCCCCCACTCCCCATGCACAGCAGCAGATTAATATTCATGGGAGTGATACTGCCCCTACTTTGTTTCTACAGAATTTATTGCAATCTTTTAGTAATTTTGGCTGAAAACCTGAACAGGTGTTAACTCTTCTTTCTCATGTACTTATGCTCTCATCACTGAACACTTAGTTCCAGATTTGCAATTTTCCTTCCTGATAAGCAAAATGAAGCAGGAAGTAAATTCATAGTGTTGACCTAATAATCCCAGGTGGGTAGAAGCAACACATAGAAGTGACAGGGGAAGGATTTCTGCTGTAGTCTCTTGCACATGACAGTGCTGTTTTTGTTTAGCTGTGGTTACAAATTTTGGGCCCATGCTGGAAGTGTAACTCCTTTTATTTGATCATTTCTAAAATAATTTTGAAGTTTCAACTATGTAAACATGTTTTGGGGTACTTTTCCCTGAGATACTGTTTCCTTGGAATAAATGTTTAGAAAGCACTTGAACTTTCTCTTGGCAAACCGAGGTCTCTGTTCTTCGAGTGGCAGTTCTAGCTGTTACCATTCTGAATGAAAATTCCCAGAAAACTGTATCTTAAAACCAAACATTCTACAAAGGCTGGACAACTGATTAGAACTTGAGTGACTGTGGACAGTTGGACAGTTGCATGTCCAGATTATAAATACCATTGTATTGGGTCATATTAACCCCCCCAAATAACCACTTTGTACCCACCTTTGTTTCCGATTTAACATCCTGTGACTAACAGATAAAAACTTTTTGGAATGTATTAATCTATGAGACCAGCAGCTTCTACCAAGCAAAAGGCTGAATGCTGTCAGATAGCGTCTGAGCCCTATAGCTGAGATTTATTTTTCTGTAACCCCTACTTAATATTTCCACCAATGTATTTGAGAAATGTCTTGAAGTATGACTTTTCTTTGTTCTGTTACCATAAAAAAACAAGAAACTGTTACCATTCTGGAACATGGAATTTGGAGTGACCTAGATCTGTGTTCCCAGGCCATGATCACTCATGCTTGGCTCCAGAATAAACTATCTCTTATCCCCTTTGAGATGAGTTGTGCTTTTGCATCAACAGTCATGAAACCCAATGTGGGATCCCAGGGGTGAGCCACTATTCATGCAAGGAAGCAGGTACCGACATGGACCTATAGAGTCCAGCCATGTGATGTCTTCTCAGGTGGATTATGGTGAATCCTTTCTCAGGCTCTCTTGGACCTCCCTTGGTTTGGTCGGTAGACCATTTGTTTATTCTGAGCTTGTTGTTTAAAGATCCTATTTGGTAGATACCTTTTTGGTTTTGGTTTGCTTTCATAGTATTTGTTTTAAGGCATCTATTTTGTTTGTTTGATTTGAAATTATTTTGGTCTGACATTTGGCTTGGTATTTCTTTGCTTGAAGGCCTCTAAAGGTGTGTTTGATTCTTATTGTTTATTAAAACTTGCTAGCAGTAATTTTTCTTCTCTTTTTCTTTTTCTTTGGGCACTTTTCCCATATCTAAGGAATGGAGACATGTTTTGAGAAAACCTAACTCCAGCTGCTTAATTGGTGTTAATCTAACTTACAAATTAAAAATAAAAATAAAAACCTAACTAAAGGTAAGTTCCTCTTGATGGGGAATGTTTACTAGTGTAATTGGCTTATTTTGTGTACTTAACTAGAAGTATTAAAGAATAAAGTTATCCGGGCGTGGTGGTGCATGCCTTTAATCCTAGCACTTGGGAGGCAGAGGCAGGTGGATCTTTGTGAGTTCAAGGCCAGCCTGGTCTACAGAGTGAGTTCCAGGACAGCTGGGGCTACAGGCAGACCCTGTCTCAAAAAGACCAAACAAAAAAAAAAAAAAACAAAAAAAAAAACAAAAAAAAAAAGAAAGAGATAGCAGCGCAATAGTTCCCCCCGCCAACATCCAATGGGGGGCCATCTGCTTTCAAACCATTGAACTGTCCACATCATCAGGTCTGCACCGCAACGCAGTTATCACGATTGGGTGAGTGACGAACACATGGAGGCGCTTTCGTTAGGCTCATGGTGGCACATGCCTTTACCTCCTACCCCCCCTCACGAGGCAGAGGCCAGGAGGACCTCTGTGAGTTCAATGCCATCCTTGGTCTCAACAGTGAATTCCAGGCCAGCGTTAAACTAGAAGGATACCCTGTCTCAAAAAAGCACCAAAAAAATAAACAAAGAGCTTTAAAAGATACTGCATGTGAGTTAAAGGGAGATATTAAATAATATAAGAAATCATTATTTTTGAAGATTACATCAGAACGAAAGAAATGTTCTATATACTAATTGTATCCACTTTCTGGGACATGTCTTTCATTCTTATGTCCGAACAGCAACGGTCTAATATGCAAAAAGAAGATTTTGGCCCGTGTTAAAAGAAAAAGGCTAGCCAAAAAAGAAGGAATAAGGAAGAAGTAAGGAAGAAAGAAGAGAGAGAGGAGAGAGAAGAGAGAGAGAGAGATGAGAGAGAAAGAAAGAAAAAAGAAAAAATAAGAAATCATAAAGAAAGAAAAGAAAGAACATGAAAAAAGAAAGAAGAAAAAAGAAAAGGATACATTCCATGATTTTAAAGGCCACTTGCCTTTGGGAACCTACTCACTTGTATATATCTCACATTTTTCCTGCCTAGAGCAACTCTTTGCCTTTAACTTTCTAGCTGATGCCCGCAGTAAATTGTCATTATTCAAGCTATTCCTAAATTTCCATTCAGCAACTGAAGGCCAGATCCGGGTTGGTTTGAGCAGAAGGCCCCCTAAACGTTAGAAGAACTCCTTGGGGTCCTAAGGATGACCACGTGGCAGCTATGTCTCAGTCACTCCTGAAGATTCCAGGGACCTCTCCTGAGATCCTTTCTTAAGCACCATTGGTGAGTCTCCTGTCTGTCACTCCTTTGATCTAACTTGCTAAGCAAGGCTTGCATGTTACTTCTGATTCCTTTGCTTCTGGTTTTCTGGTCATTGTCTCACTTGAAAATCCCCTAGACTCATGCATGCTTTGGTACCTGGAGGCAAGAGGATGTGGATTTTCTGGGGTACATCATGAGAACTGATCCCTCAGATGGCCTAAGCCCATCTCTTGCCTCTGAGAGCATAGTCTGAGACAAAAATAACTGCAACCTGGGGAAATAACTGCGTCTGCGGATGTAGGATGAAGCGAAGTCCTGAAATATCTCCTCTGCTGTCCTTCCTGTCATCTCTGATTTATAGAATGCTAATAGCTTAGACGAGGGAGCTCTGTTGCTTTCATATGTACTGGCATCTCTCCCTCAGTTATCTAGCTCTTGAAAAGAGAAAGAGGGGCTGGAGAGATAGCCTAGCGGTTAAGAGCGCGACAGCGCTTGCAAAGGACCCGGGGTCGATCCCCAGCACACCACATGGCGGCCGAGACCGTCTGACACTCCAATTCCAGGAGAGCACCAATTCCAGGGGAATCCGAGACCCCTCTTCTGACCTCCAGCGTTGCACGACACGGGTGCCAGACCTCGCATGCAGACAAGACATTCATACACATACAAAAATAAATAATAATAAAAAAAAATAAAAAAAAAAAGAAAAGAGAAGAGGATACTACCCCTTAACTACACATACACCTCAACCTTTTTGCAATTCCGTCGTCCACTGCCTTTCCTTGTATCTTAAGGGACTTGAAATATAAGCTTTCGACCTCCCCCCATTCTTCATGCACCTAGATTTTATGTAATTATATCATCTGTGTTGTTTGTGTCAAAACAATTTTTTAATGAACTGTGACTACTTTAAACTATTTTTCCTCATTCTTTTTTATGTGATAAAATAGATAGCCTGCCCAATTAAATTGCAGATGTGGGTAGAATTTATTAAATGTATTTTGTTGATATATTAAAAAGCCTGATAACGCCTTATAAACATGGGTATCTGAATATCTTAAAACCTATAAACAATGTCCTTTGTGTCTACAAGTGTTTTTATAAAGCCTTTAAATGCGATTGGTTTAGACAAAACATGGTTTATCACGATAAAAAATATATATTTCGTTATGTCATAAAATGTAATTTAGTTTTTTTGAAACTTAAAAAAAAGTTTTTATTAATGTTTTATTTATTTCTGTATGTGTATGAATTACTGCCTGCATGCAAGTGTTGTGCACTCGTGGTCGTGCAATGCCACGGAGGTCAGAAGAGGGTCTCAGATTCCCCTGGAACTGGAGTTCTCCTGGAATTGGAGTTTCAGACGGTTCTCGGCCGCCATGTGGGTGCTGGGGATCGAACCCGGGTCCTCTGTAAGAGCGGTCGGCACTCTTAACCGCTAGGCCATCTCTCCAGCCCCAAATGTAATTTATATACATTGATTTTTATTGGGATTTCCTTCCAAAACAAGTTCTAAATAAACATATATAAATATATATCAACTAAACTTTTTATTTCAAGATCTTGTTTGCTAAAAGTCTATCTTATGTATGATTATGTGTATATGCACTGTATATATGTTTGTTTTTTCAAAAATAATTTACTTTTTATCAAACTGGCCTATGTAAGCTGTAATTGTTAAATTAGCCCATCTTTCTTTCTGATCACAGTAAAACTAAAAATTTAAGGGAAAAAGTCCGAACTCGAACAGCTTAGTTAGCTTGGCCATCATTTAGTCACCTGTCAGGTTTGCCAGCTGAGGCTATTAACTCAATGCTAACACTTTGAAGAAACTAGAGGTGACTCATGATCCTAGATTCTTTTGAGAAAATTAACATGAATTTTTAAGTTTAATATTTAAAAAGGTAAGATATACTTTGCTGGAGTCCAGCTCCAGCAGGTTCAGTTCCTGAAGTGGGTGGTCGCAAAAGCGGAGAAAAAAAATTAATCAACTAAGACACAAGAATCTCTTTTTCATGACCCGAGGAGCATCTATCTTCCCTGCTCCTGTTCAGAGGACCTCTTGGGTTCTTCACTCTGCCGATTTTTTGACCTAAGGATCACAGAGCATTTGCCTTCTCTGATCCTGTGCAGAGGCCCTTGCCAATTTGCCACTCTGCCGAATTCCTGACCTAAGGATCAGAGAGTTTTTTGCCTTCTCTGATCCTGTGCAGAGGGCCTTTTGGGTTTGCCACTCATTCTGCCCATTCCTTTTCTTCTCTTTTTTCTTCTCTGCTCCTCAGGTCCTAAAGTTAATTTTATATGCCCTAAAACTAATACATGTTATGCAAGTCTAAGCTAATGATGAAAAAAATAACCCAACTTCCCAGTAAATATTTTTCAGAAAATTCACACCTGAAATTATTCTTAACATCAAAAACAGTAAAACAATCAATAATGGTACAATCATTTAGTTGAGACATCAAGAAAGTGAAACAATAATAGTACAGCCATTCAGCTAAGCAATTTAGCAATTTTGCAGCAAAGCAGTTAATATTAACTTTTAACTCTAAGGACTCCATTCTTTATAACTTGTGGTTACATAGGTGCTGGACAGTGTAAAAAAAAAATGAGCTTTAACAATAGAGAACTTTATTTTTCTCACTTTAGTTCCTTGTTTGCTCGACCTGTAAGTCATTTTGTGGCTGGAGTAGCTTTGATTCATATCTTGTTTTTATTCTGATCATCATTTTCCTCAGTTTCTGTTTTTAACACTTTCTGCTAAGGTGATTTTCTAAGGGCTACTAAACTTTGAGTTAGATCACTAGAATCCACTGTTTTACTGGACTTAGTTTCACTTTGCCCTATAATCTTCTTTTTAGTTTAAACCTGACCATGAAATCAAAATTCCTTTCTTTAGTTGGGCATTCTGTTCATGACACAGTTTCTGTAGAAGTTGTAATTAATACTGTATTATACTTTTAAGTTGTGTACACAGTGCCATTATTTCTCACAAAGTACTCATTTCTAGAAAAGGCAAAAGTGTCAGTTCCACTCCTTGAGGCAGAAGCAGGTACCCTAACTGCTAGAAAGCTGAAAGTCAAGCAGGCCAGAAAAATAAGAATTAATGTGATAAGAATTATTTAAAACCAAGGTCATCTGGAGAGCAGACTTCAACCAGATGAGTCAGGTCACTGGAACTTTGTCAAGCAATGAACCTTTCACAAATGGCTCTGCCAATGCTTCATTATACAGTTCTGGTCAAAATGTTATATCCTTGATCCTTGTCTCTATTCTTGTTCTACAACCTGGTTCCTTTTGCTTGAGGATATAAATTTATTATAAGAGATGATTACTCCTGCTACAGGGTGCAGGCATTTTTTTTTTTTTTTTAGCTTTCAAGATGCTGAAATCCTTATTTCAAGGATTAATAAATCACCAATCTCTATAGTTTAGATATAATTTCTATGTATATTAAGTATATGCAAACATAAGCATTTTAAGGCCACTACTGCCTCTTTAAAATCAACAAACAATGGGGCTGGAGAGATGGCTCAGCAGTTAAGAGCACTGTTTCCTCTTTCAGAAGACCTGGGTTCAGTTCCCAGCACCCACAGGGCAGCTGACAACCATCCTTAACTCCAGTTCTTGGAGATTCAAGACCTCTTTGCACCACTTCAGGATTGGATGACAGGAATGCACTACAGCACACAGGCAAAACATTCAAACACATAAAATAATAACAAAGTATATTTAAAAAACTACATAAAACCAACAAATAGGTTTGTCAAGGTCCATATTTTAGCCAAGCCTATGTAAAAATAGCTCTACACATTGAAAAAAAAAAGGTCACTTAAAAAATTCTGCTTTTCACTCGGGAGGCAGAGATAGCCAGATCTCTGTGAGTTCAAGGCCAGCCTCGTCTACAGAGTGAGCTCCAGGAAAGCTTGTACTAAAAGGAAGACCCTGTCTCAAAAATACCAAAAAAAAAACAAAAAAGGAAAAAAACTAAAAAAATCTGCTGCAAGACTTACAAAGACATTACAAAGTTTATCGATAATCTTTTTTTATCAATAATCTTAACATATTACATTATAATAATATAGTTGAGATAAGTATTCACCCCTGTGCTTTGAATTATAAAAAAATTGTTTAAATATTTACTAAATGATTTTCATAATTTCTACAGGTGCAAAAATAAGTTATTTAAGAAGTGCCAGCATTTTATCTTCTGGATTTCTCAAACCCTAATGAGAAGTGAAGGCTTTTTAACAAAAAATAATTGTATACTACCTGCTAATTATTTCACTCATAATTGGTTTAAATTGGCAAGGAAAAAAAGACTAATAATATGTTTCAACTGTATTTATTACCATTAGGTAATATTTAAGATACTATGTAAATGTTTTCTATGTTTTAAATATAGCCTCCTGGATTTTCATCAAAATTCTCTATCCTATTAAAATGTTTTCTAAATTTATATAAAAAGAATCAAGATAAAGAATATAGAGACCAAGAGATTATTATAAATAATACTAAATATATTATGTATATAAGGTGATAGTAATAGTAGTGTGTGTGTGTGTGTGTTGTGTGATACGCTGAATGGAAGATCGTTAAATTGTTATTTTGGAGTGGTTAAAATATATTTTGAATGGTAAAATGAAGATTGTTCCAAAATGGAAATGGATGAAAACATTGTTAAAGAATTAAAATTTCTTGTAGAAAGATTAAGAAATTAAACAATAAAAGCAGATAGGATTTTAACTAAGTTAATTAGAACATAAATGTTATTAAAACTTTTTTGAGGTTTTTTTTTTATCTTTTATTGAGATTTTGTGCATTTCATACATCACTTCTCAGTTCAATCCAGACTCATTTCCCCCCCATGCCCCCTCCCCTCCCAAGTTCATGAAGTCTGCCATACATGTCTTGTTTCCCCTTCTGAGTCTTTTCAAAAAATTTCAAAGCAAAAGATTATTTTTTTGGGAGGGGCAGAATTCTACCGCTTCAGGCCGTTCCCTGTCCCAGTTTTTTTGTTGTTGTTCCCTTATGCATTTATGTATGTCACACATGTACTAAAATCATGTCCTCTGAAAATAAACTATATGTTATTTCCAAATCATATTTCAGGATCCACATTTTTCCATTTTAATTTTATATTGTTCTAAAATATGCAAACATACCCTCTACCCTTGTACCAAAATTATAAAGTCCGAAAATAGGTAGTAGGTTAATTCTAGAGTCCATTAAGGGATTCACATTCTAAGAACACAGTTGCTTTTAGATAAAGAAAAATATAACATGAATGTTACTCAGTTTGCCTTACTTGATACCATTCATCGCTTGTTTTTCTGGGACTGTGTTACCTCAGTTAGCATAATATAGTCTAGTTCTATCCATTTACCTGCAAAGTTCATGATGTCATCTTTCTTTATTGCTGCATAAAACTCCATTGTGTAGATGTACCACATTTTCTCTATCCACTCTGTTGGTTGAGGGGCACTTGGGTTGGTTCCAACTCTGCTATTGTGAAGAGAGCTTCAATACACATGGCTGTGCATGTATCTCTGTGGTAGGATGAGTCTTGTGGGTATATACCCAGGAGTGGTATGACTGGGTCAAGTGGTAGGCTCATTTTGAGTTTTTAAGGATTCTCCACACTGTTTTCCATAGTGGTTGTACAAGTT
The DNA here is from genome assembly GCA_009823505.1 of Rhizomys pruinosus. Taxonomy (NCBI): domain Eukaryota; kingdom Metazoa; phylum Chordata; class Mammalia; order Rodentia; family Spalacidae; genus Rhizomys; species Rhizomys pruinosus. The sequence continues at coordinate 365,222 of VZQC01001365.1, forward strand.
TACATTCCCACCAGCAATTGGATGAGTGTTCCCCTTTCCCCACAACCTCTCCAGGGTTTTGTGTCATTTGTTTTCTTGATCCTAGCCAGTCTTATTGGAGTGAGATGATATTTTAAAGTGGTTTTAATTTGCATTTCCTTATTAATGATGTTGAACCCTTTTTAAGATTTTTCTCAGCCATCTTTACTTCCTTACTTGTGAAGTCTCTGTTCAGCTCTTTACTCCATCTCTCATTTGTTTTCTTCTTTGTTTTTTGAGTAGTTTATATATTCTGGAAGTTAATGCTCTGTCAGATGTATCAGTGGTGAAAGTTGCCTCCCACTCTGTGGGTTTTCTCTTCACTTCACTGATTGTTTTTTTAGCTGTACAGAGCTTTATAGTTTAATGAGGTCCCACTTGTTGATTGTTGACCTTATTTCCCAAGCAGCATCTGTGTGATTTTTTTCCTACACCTATATCTTGTAGGTTACCACCAATGTTTTCTTCTAAAATTTTCAGAGTTTCAGGTTTCACATTGAGGTCTTTAATCCATTTAGGACTGAGTTTTGTACAAGGTAAAATGTAGGGGTTTAATGTCAGCTGTGAATTAGATGCTAATGAAGTAACAATGTACTGAAAAAGGATACGGTGTTTTTATTTATTTATTTATTTATTTATTTATTTATTTTTAAATTAGTTTTTATTGATGCTTTGTGCATTTCATACATTTTTTCCAATTCAGTTCAGGCTTATTTCCCTTTCCCTCCCCCCCCCCACCCCCACCCCATCCCAGATCATGCATTCTGCCATAACTGTCCTGCATCTTTCTCTCAGTTGTTTTTTTCATTTTTAGCTATACGTGATAATCCATGAGTACAAGCATCCTTCATGCAAAACCTATCTGCAGGCTGTTGTGCCCAAACACCTACAGCCCCACCATCCAGTGGGGGGTGACAGGTTGTTTGTTCAATCAAGTTGATCAAATGAGTGTCCAGACTACATTGCTGTAGTTTCACCATTCACCCCAATCGCAGCCCTTACATTCTACCACGCCCCCTCTTCCGCAGGTTGTTCCCTAGGCTTAGAAAAGGGGCACAGGTGGATGAGAGGTAAAACAGTCCACTCTCTCTGGAGCTGTTGACTTGGACTCTGGTCAATTCTGGCTGTTTCCTTTCATGGGCTGACAGTTTGTCCAGGAATAACCTTTCGATCCTACTAATGAAGAACAAGCATTTAGATATATAGGTATTTAAGCAGCACTAATAGTTATGGTAGGTTACTTTAGCATAGACACATGTTTGGATATGTTAATCCATGAATTACAATTTTCCCCCCTGTTAAATATGACAGGGTCTTACTGTGGCAGATACGGTGTTTTTATAACAGAGCATACAAAAATCAAGGTTATATGGGGATAGCTTTACACAGTAGAAGCAGCAAATAAGAAATTACTGATAAAAGAAAGCTACAAAATTGTAGTTACACAAGATAAGTAAACTCTGAGACTCTGGTAGACAACACGGTAACCACAATAAACAATTTTGTATTGTATGTTTACTTCATTCTAAGAGGGTTGACTTTCAATGTTTTCACCAAAAAGAAAGAAAATGGTAACAAAGTTACATAGTGATTGATTAAGTTTTTGTGACCAGAGCAACTTTCCTCTGTAATTGTTTAAAGAAAAATAATCCAAAATAAATAAAGAAAGAAAAATAATCTGATTTTTGATAATATAATGTTTAAGGTAACTTTAGAAGTCATAATTAGCATCAATGACAACTATGTGTATATAGTATTAATGTTATTATTTGATTTAAAACATATTCAATAAAACATGTTTAAAAATATTAATTGGCTTAGCGAAACAAGAACATTTAAATATAATTACTAAAATTCAGAATTAGTGACAGAGTTTCACTATTGGAATAATAATAATAATATCAGATGTCTTCTACTCAAATAAGAGACATCAGATCAAACATTCCATTCAACTGAAGGAAAAAGACTGTACCCAGATAACTCTAACCTGCTTCTGGACTACAAAATTCAAGGAGATAACCTTTGAAATTCTCATGTGCTAACTTCATCTAAGAAGTCATCCATGTAGATTTTAGAGATGCTGAAAGAGACTCAGCTTCCACTAATTAACAGGTAACTGAACATTTCTCTTTTTTGCTTCTTAAACTCTTTCATAATTAGATATTGTTAATGGTTTCTGATATTTAATATTTTACTTGGTATATTATTAATGATAAAAGAATATTAATTTTTTTGAACTAAGTTATAAGTGATATTTCTTTTCATTAATTATGTTATTTTTTGGTCTGATTAATTGCTTTCCCTGAAACCCTACTTTATTCAACTAGTTTCATGTTTAAAAGATGCAAATTTTCACTCTTTGTAACTATGTTTATTTCTCATTATTCAGTGTAATTTGGATTTTAAAAGTCTACTTTTAAAATTTTGCTTATTAGTATATATGTTTATATGTATGTATGTGTATTAACTGAATCCAACCAATTAGATTAAATACCTTATAAGATGTTAAAATGTTTAACAAAGTATCTGAAATCCTATTTTCTCTAGAGATATGCAAATATTTGGGTTAAATTTTCTTATCCACATTATACGAAAGACACAAATCCCCAATAACAATAATATTCATAATATTTTATTCTTCAACTACTTTTTTTTATTAAATGAGTATCTAAGTTGTCCTAAATAGTACAATTAGCTGAGATTTTTAGAATTAAGCAATATTTTATATTTACATTTATAGTTTACTAGAGTCCCATTTCCATTTCAAGTCATTAAAATTAAAAGAAATATTTACTTATATTTACAAGACCTATAAAATTTTGATTTCTAACAGTTTTGGTCTTTGTTTCTATTAATATTATTTGGCATGTAAGTGAAGACATTTTCATAAAAATATTTGCAAAATACTATAATTTATTTAATTTCCTTTATAATATGTTTTTCATTTAGTGTTCCAATCTAAATCTAGTATGATACCAATATAATAAGACAGATGGGGGGCTGGAGAGATGGCCTAGCGGTTAAGAGCACCGACCGCTCTTGCAGAGGACCCGGGTTCGATCCCCAGCACCCACATGGCGGCTGAGAACCGTCTGAAACTCCAACTCCAGGAGAACTCCAGCTCCAGGGGAATCCGACGCCCACTTCTGACCTCCGCGGCATTGCACGACATGGGTGCACAGACTTGCATGCAGACAATACATTCGTACACATACAGAAATAAATTTAAAAAAAATTAATAAAAAAAAAAGACAGATGAAGTCATCATCCATTGGTAAGAGCTACTGAAGTTACAACTAGCCATTGCACATAAGGTTATAGCTATAAGGTCTACCTTTCAAAAGAAAAACCCAAAATTAGAGGATGATATGGTGTTTTAAATATTCCAAATATGAATAAAATTGTTCATAGAGTACAAATGAGTGAAAATTCACTGGGAAACATAGTCAACATCATTTTTTGATGTTTGTTTCCTTAATCTCTTACATTCACTCCATTTGGCCAAGCAATGCTCTTGATGTATTTTGATTTTAAGTGTAACAATCCTACTATATGTCACATGCAGATGTTACATCAGACGCAGAGGACAAAAGAAAAGAAAGAAAATCTGATCCAGATTGGTCTTAGTTTTGATACGATCCGGAAATTCCCTCCTTACTGGCTTTACCAGCCATTCCTCTCTTCTGAAGACTGTTCTCCCTGCCTGCTTCTCAGCCTCAGATCCTAGGAAGCCTTTCCTAGCAAGGGAGGTAATAAACACGTGTTGGGCATCACAAAATGTGATGCCAACAAGAGGAACAGTGCATGAAAGCTCCCAGAAAACTGCATAGAAACACTGAACATTCTATATAGGCTGACCAATGGATTAGCCTTTAGTGACTGAAGAATTTGGAATGTTGCAGGTCCACATTCTGATTACCATTGATCTTGGGCCCTCTTTAGATCCCTGAATAGCCACTCCTCGCCCACCTTTGTTTCTGACCTGTGACTGACAGATAAAAACCATTTGGAATGTTATTAACTTAGGAGACCACCATCTTCCACCAACCAAAACATTGAGTATCTTCAGATAGCATCTGAGGCCTATAGCTGAGATTTCTATTTTCCTGTAACCACCTACTTTAATGTTTCTACCAATGTATTTGGAAAGCGTCTTGATTTATTACTCCTGTTTCTGTTTCTACAAAAGCATTATGAAACTGTTACCATGTTGGAACATAGAATTGGGGGTAAACTGAATCTGGTCCTGGTCACTCATGTTGGCTACAGAATAAGCTATTTCCATTTTGAGATGAGAGTTGTGCTTTTGCATGAGCATTATCATAAGCAAAGGTGTGTTTCGTGTTCTTTGTCAGCTTACTGACAGACAGGAACACTCAGTGCTGCTAGTGCCCAGGGTCACGTGGTGACTTTCTGAAAGTTCTATGTTCACATAAGTTCAAAGAGACAGAGACCTCTGCCCTTTCTCTCATCCCTTAGGCCAAAAATTCACATTGCTTCATAGCACAGTCACCAGTCACCACCTGATCCCTAGAATTAAGACTGGCATTCTTTTTTTTTTTTTTTTCAATTTTATTTATTTATTTATTTATTTATTTATTTATTTATTTATTTTTATTGGTGCTTTGTGCATTTCATACACCATTTTCCAATTCAGATCAGGATATTTCCCTTTCCCTTCCCCCTACCCCAACCCCATCCCAGATCATGCATTTTGCCATAACTGTCCTGCATCTTTCTCTGCTTTTTTTTTTTTTTTTTTTTTTTTATTATCATTTTTATGTGTATGAGTGTACTGTCTGCTTGTCGGTCTGTGCACCTGTGTTGTGCAATGCCGCAGAGGTCAGAAGAGGGTGTCGGATTCCCCTGGAACTGGAGTTAAAGATGGTTCTCAGCTGCCATGGGGGTGCTGGGGATTGAACCCTGGGACACTCTGCAAGAGCAGTTGGTACTCTTAACTGCTAGGCCATCTCTCCAGACCTGAGGCTTGCATTCTCTTGTGGCTTTCATCAGCTCTGGTAGCTCAAGTATTACAAAATTGACTGAGCTGTCTCTCATTCTCCCCCTTTTGGCTTCATTTATCAACAACAGCAAGAAGTAGGTATTCTGACCAGGGATGAAGACATAAGTGGTCAATATAGTTGAGTGGGGACTGTGGAAGGGAGTTAGTATTAGCCAGGATATAGGCCCGACAGACACTGTTCTAGTTGCTTTCATCACTGTGACAAAACACTCTCGGCCAATACCAATGGGGGAAAGGGTTTATGTTATTTATATCTCCTAGTTGCAGTTCATCACTTACAGGAATCCAAAGTAGGAACTCAGGCAGGAACCTGGAGGCAGGAGCGAAGCACAGACCATGGAGTGAATGCTGTTTACTGGCTTGCTCTCTGCTCCCCCATGGTCAGTCTTTTTTTTTTTTTTTTTTTTTTTTTTTTTTTTTTTTTTTTTTAATTTCTTTATGTGTATGAATGGTACTGTCTGCATGCAGGTTTGTGCACCCGTTTTGTGCAATGCCGCGGAGGTCAGAAGAGGGGCCTCAGATTCTCCTGGAACTGGAAGTTCTCCTGGAATTGGAGTTTCAGACGGTTCTCGGCCGCCATGTGGGTGCTGGGGATCGAACCCAGGTCCTCTGTAAGAGCGGTCGGCGCTCTTAACTGCTAGGCCATCTCTTGGGCTGGAGAGCTGGAGCAGCCGTTAAAGGCTTAGGCTCACAACCAAAAAGACAGCCTGCTTTCTTATACAATACAGAGCAACCTGATCAGGAGTGGCACCACCCACAGTGTGCTGGGCTCTCCCACGTCATTCATCAATCAAGAAAATACCCCACAGATATGGCCAGGAGTCAATCCAATGGGGGAAACTCTCTAACTGAGGTTCCCTCAACTCATGTGTGTCAAATTGACACTAAAGCTATGCATCACAGAAGAGCCTGATCTCTCCCTCCTGACTGAAATGAATCTATCAGGACTTCTTTTTACTGGAACTTAATGAGAAGCCAGCTGGAAAAACAGCACCCAGGACCAGAGGAAAGGAAAAGCCTGACTTGGAGTCAACAGGCCAAGGCCAGCACTGGCAGAACATATTTGGTTTGTGGTACTGCAGAGCATCTTTATTCTGTGTAGATCTGTGCATTCAACCTAGGGTCTGCATAGATTTCTCTGTTACTGTGTTCAATCCCCAGACCCATGTGGGTCTAAAGTCTGTGATGTTTGCCTCCCTCCAGCTACTGGGATTTCCATAAAGTTTTCATTTTTATTCTAATTCTATTTTTCCCATTACAAAAGATACAGTGTGCAGTTTTAAAAAATTAGTGGAACCAAGAATTATATAGATAGGCCCTAAAATTACCCTAGGGCCTTAGGATGCTTTTTAGATTATAATTTGAGATATTTCTTTCTCCTTTGGCTACTTTCTGTTATTTGATCTGTTTTCCTCTTCTCCTTCGAGGCGTCTCATTACTCACCACTAATCCCCTTTAATATCTTTCTTCTGGGCCATTCTCATTATTTCTTCCACAATTTCCATACTATGTTGCTGCCGTTGGGATTTATCTTTTTCTATTTGCTTTTCAGAATTAGGATTTTCTGTGAGGTTGTGTATTCTTTCTATATTCAAACATAATGTTTAGCTTATGACAGATGATTAGTAAATATTTGTTAAATAAAGGAGCACATAAATAAATTACTCACAATTGTTCTCAGCTTAAAGATTTAAAAATACATGTACACAAGTGTCTAGGCTGTACGATCTCTGAACAGGAGGTAGTCCTCTATTGTTTAAGAAAGCACACTGATGCTGGGTATGTTGGGGCATGCCTTTAATCCCAGCAGGCCAGCCTGGTCTACAAAGTGAGTGCCAGGACAGCGGGGTCTACTGGGAGACCCTGCCTCAAAAAGACTAAAAAAAAAAAATGAAAGAAAGCAGGCTGAGCATGGGCCAGGGGAACAAGCCAGTAAGTAGCATTCTCCCATGGCCTGTGCTTTAGCCCCAGCCTCCAGGTTCCTGACCTGAGTTCCTATCTTGGGCTCCCTCAGAGATGAGCTGTGACTAAAGAGATGTAAGATGAATAAACACTTTCCTCCCCAAATTGGTATTGGATTGAATGTTTTGTTATAACAAATTTGAGCACCACACATGCACATATGCATGCATACACATATATCCATATCCACAACAGGCATACAAATGCATACACACACAGACACACACACAAAAGTTGCAACTGCACAATGATATATATCTAATCCCTTATTTTGTGGTTACATATTAGTTACAATGGAAAAACACTATTGTAAAAAATATTTTATTTATTATTTATTTATTTATTTATTTATTTATTTATTTATTTGTGTGTGTGTGTGTGTGTGTGTGTGTGTGCACTCACAGGCCATGGTACATATATGGAGGTCAGAGGACAGCATTTGGAGAATTGGTTCTTTCCTCTTCCACATGGGTCTGGGGATTGAACTCAAATTCTCAGGCCTGGCAGCCAGCACCTTTATCTGCTGAGCCATCTTGACGACCCATAACAGCCTATTTTAAGTGGATAACAACTTACTTTGGGCACAGAAGATAATTCTATCATTGGGTGTAACATGCCTTTAATTCCAGCACTCAGGAGGCAGAGGCACATGGTTGGTCTTGAACTCACAGATGCTGTCACAAAAGGACCCTCCCCCCCAAAAGATAATCCTTACTTCACTCTATGCCACCGCCATGTTTTATGTTTTTGAAGTCATATTTACTGCTGATATTGAATGTTTTGACTCAGCAATCCCACAATGGATATGTAGGTCAAAACATAAGTAATGCAACACAAATATATGTAATTTTCACTTAAACATAAGTTTAAAAATATATACATATTTTAATTTTAAATATTTTAATTTAAATATTATTAATATTTATTAAATATTTATTTATTTATTGTGTATGAGTGTTTGCATAAATGTACATAAGTGCACCTGGGCATCCAATGCCCACAGAGCCACAAGAAGATGATGATTCCCTTGAACTGGACTTATGGTGCTGTCATGTAGGTGCTGGGAACTGAACCTGGGTCCTCCGCAGGAGCAGTCAGTCCTCTTAGCCACTGAGCCATCTCTCCAGCTCCCCCAAATATGTAAATTGTGCTTGTCAGTTATAAATAGATAAATAAATAAATAAACAAATGATCCTGTTCATGTTTTGATTTTTCAGTGATGTGGAAGCCACCAGATTTCTGCAGAATCCATCCTTCAAGCACTGAATTCTGGACTTTCCCCGAGGTATGAGAACTACTCATACCACTGATCAGGAGCTCCCAATCAGCCATGTCATCACCATGGAAACCAGATGCTCTATAGTGAGTTGCTAAAATGGGATGCTCAGTTAATTGGGTGTATTAAGGTTTATCAAGACATATCCCATTCACAACACATGGACATCTGTAAATAATTATGTGATTTTCCACGTGCCGAAATAAAATGTGTTTGTGTGTGTGTATATGTGTGTGTTTTACTAGTGTTAAAACAGAAAACAACTCCATAAGTTTGCCTTCCCTATAATTAAATTCCAATGAGATGTTTAGAACTTGTATATTTTTCTTTACATTGTCCTGTGAAAACAAATAGAAATAAAACCAAGGCAGAGGCAGGAAGATCTTTGTGAGATCAAGGCCAGCCTGGTCTACGTAGCGAGTTCCAGACTAGCTGGGGCTACAGGAAGACCCTGTCTCGAAAAGGCAAAAATTAACTCATTAATTGATTCTGCCAAATATGGCTCTAATTAGAGACTAGGGATGGTGACTAGGAATAGTTAAGGCAAAAAAGCATCAAGACTAGCACATGACTGTCACAGCCCATCCGTGAGCTTCCTCAGTCAGCCTATGGGCTTCCTTTGTGAGACTGGGCTCGTTCTGTTTTGTGAATCAGTTTATTCAAGGTGGTACTTTACACTGGCAGCTTTTTTTTTTTTTTTTTTTTTGCATGACCTCACATCTTTTATTAGGCTGTGTTATCTGTTACCCATCATTTTTTTCTTAAAGAGGATGCACTTAACCAGTGTCTCAGCTTGCATTGTGTTGCTGTGGTAAGCACCAGGACAAAAAGCAACTTGGGGAGGAAATGGTTTACTTCCTCTTACAGGTTGCAGTCCATCATTAAGGGAAGCCAAGGCAGGAGCTCAAGTCAGGAACTCAAGCAGAGACCATGAAGAACACAGCTTACTGGCTTGCTTCTCCTGGCTTGCTCAGCGACCTTTCTAATATAGCCCAGGCCCACCTGCCAAATGATGGTCCTGCCCAGAGTGGGCAGAGTCCTCCCAAGTAAATTTGTAATTAAGGAAATGCTTCACACACATGACCAAGATGGTGGGTTCCTCTGTTGAGGTTCCCTCTTCCCTTCAGCTAACAACAGGCAGAGTGTCAAAGTGAGACATGAACTTATACACTCCAGCTCTTACATTTAGATCACAGCAGCCTGTCTTCTAGAAGATACTATCTGTATTTGTTGAGATTTCCTTTGTGCCTCAGCATGTGGTCGATTTTGGAGAATGTTCCTTGACGTGCTGAGTAGAAATATATTCTCTGGTATTTGGGTGGAATATTCTGTAGATGTCTATGAGGTCATTTGTTGTATTGTATTGTTCAGTTCTGATGTCTCCCTATATTTTTTGTCCTGTTGATCTATCCAAGGGAAGTGCCCCACTGTTATTGTGTTAGGATTAATCTGTGTCTTGAGGTCCTGCAGAGTAGTGTTTATAAAGTTAGGTGCTCTAGAGTTTGGTGCATAAATATTTAGGATTGTGACGTCTTCATGGTTAATCGTTCCTTTGACAAGGATGTAATGATCCTCTTTGTCTCTTCTGATTAATTTTACTTTGAGATCTATTTTGTCTGATATTAGAATAGCCACTTCAGCTCGTTTCTTGGTACCATTTGCTTAGAATATTTTTTTCCATCCTTTCACTCTAAGGTGGTGTTTGTCCTTGAGGGTGAGATGGGTTTCTTGTAGACAACATATAGAAAGATTCTGTTTCCTAATCCATTCTCCCAGTCTATGTCTTTTGATTGGGGAGTTTAGACCATTAGTATTTAAGGTTATTATTGAGAGATGTATGTTGCTTCCTTTCACATTTTTTGTTTGCATTCTTGGTCTAGGTTTGTATTTACTCTGTTATGCTTTTGTTGATTTCTCTCTTTAATTGTTTAGGGATAGTCGCTCCTTTCCTCTGTTCTTTGGATTGCTTCGAGGATTTTCTGAAGTGTTGGTTTCTTAGACATATATTCTTTCATCTTGTTCATGTTGTGAAAGATTTTTCTTTCTCCTTCAACTATGATTGACATTTTTGCTGGGTATAGCAGTCTGGGTTGGCATCTGAATTCATTTAGCACTGGGAATACTTTGGTCCACATTCTTCTAGCTTTCATAGTTTGCACTGAGAAGCTAGCTGTGATTCTGATTCTTATATGTAACTTGTTTTTCTCTTGTGGCTTTCAGTATTTTGTCTTTGTTTTGAGCATGTAGTGTTTTAACAATTATATGGCATGGGGAATTTCTTTTCTGGTCCTGTCTGTTTGGTGTTCTATGTGCTTCTTGTGTTTGTATGGGTTTGTCTTTTTTCAGCTTGGGGAAATTTTCTTCTATTATGCTTTTGAAGATCTGGTCAATAGTGTTGTCTTGGGGTTCTTCTCCTTCCTCTATCCCTGTGATGCAAAGGTTTGGTCTTTTCACAGTGTCCCATATTTCCTGGTTGTTCCACTCTTGTGTTTTTTTTTTTTTTTTAATTTTCATAATCTTTACTCGAGCAGTCTGGTTGATCCGTGTTATCCTGCAGGTCTGATATTCTTTTTCCTGCCTCTTCCATTCTGCCATTGAGGCTTTTTCCCATCCTTTCTTGTTGATTGGATGAATGTTCAACTTCCTTTTTCATTTTATCCTGTAATTTCTTTAGTATTTCCACTTCCTTCTGGAGCCTGTCATTCTCATCTTGTAGCTCCTTGGTTCGTTGGTCAGTTTCTTTTTTCATTTCAGTATGGGATCTTTTCAGTGTTTCCACTTCCTCTGGAGGTTGTCATTTTCTCCCTTTAGTTCTTTCCAACGTTTGTCATTATCTCCCTCTAGGTCCTTCTTGAATTTTTCATTCTCTCCCCTTAGTTCTCTGATTTCTTTGCATATGTCTCCAATTGTTCTTCTAAGGTCCATGTCTTGGTTTCCTTCCAGGGAGGTCTCATTGTAGGAATCTTCTGGCCACACGCTGATGTTGTGTGGGCTGTGGGTGTATGTCCACTCACTCCATGTGTTGAGTGCACGCTGGTGTTGTGCTGTCTGCAAGTCTAACTCCACCTACGCTGTATACTGGAACCTAAAGGTTGGACAGTTCTGGGTGATTTCAAGCTTCCACAGGCAAGGAGAAGTGCACAAAGCACCAAGTCAAGTAGGGCTCACTTGGGCACATGCTAGTGTTGTGCAGGCCATGGGTGTACATCCACTCATGCCACATGCTGGGCTCACACTCATGTTGTGCTGTCCACAAGTCTAACTCAGCCCCAGTAATAAAAATTTTAAAAAATAAAATAAAGTCTTTGAATTCTTTGGAAAAGAAGAAATATTAAAATGCTTTATGTATAGTTTTAATTATAAAATATGAGATAAAGTTGATGGAAATAGCTTATCTAGAAATCAAGAGGAAGACAGAATGTCATCTTCAAAACTCCTAACAAGCTAATTAGAGAAGAGGAGATGGCATATAAATGTAGGTGGTAAAAGCAAATGTCAAGGTTACATAGCCACTGTGACTAAGCTGCTCTGATCACAACCTTAGTGAAATAAATCTAACACTGAGCATTTAACACGGTAACATAGGCTTGCTCACAAGTGGCTGATTATCTCTACCCTGTGCTCTATTAGGAGCTAGTCTCATTCTTCGCATCCTGGCTTCATGGGGTGGCCAGGATGGAGACAGCAAGCCTCTGCTCATATTGTTCAGAGAAAGTCAGATCACAGCCCTCCTGTTCATTTTGATGGGTGGCCGAGGGCCATTCTGGGCACTCTGCTGGTGACTTACTTCTCCAGGAAAACAGGACTTCTGTGGTCTGTTCCTACACATACCCCATTCCCATACAAGACTGAGAAGAGGGGATTTTCTAAGCAATGCAAAGTGAATTTGGCACAAGGGTTGTCTATTACTAGAACAGGCTCAGGGTGGAAGGTAGATAGATGCTGTGATCTGCCTGATCCAAGGCCATGGTTTACCACTATGTTGTTCATGCCTCTGTGGAAATGTCCTTCAGTAGACGCTCTGGAGAAACCAGGGACCATGCACACCTGGCAGAGCCAGTGTTCCAGCAACTTAGTCCTGACTCTGTCTCCAGTCTCTGATAATCAGAGGGTAGCCCCACAATCTGATCTCAACAACCCCTGATTTAACATCTCAGCTAGAATGCTCAGAAGTGCCTTGTGTGTACATGTTGGGACAACTGCTGGAACCATTGTCATTTAAATTTTTCTCATCTGTACATAGTCTTTAATTGTCTTAGCAACACTGTAATATTTTACATTTGCTGACGTACCTGTAACCTCATCATAGTGTGCTGAATAGCTCGTGGGATTTTCTGTGGAAACATACAAGGTGGCGTTTAACTGAGGAAAGCAGACAGCTTCTGACTCCATTCCCTCAATAGATGAAGCCTTCAAAGTCTGCATGCCTCATCTCATTTCCAAATCTCTCCTGGATTATTCTACCCAACTCCTCCTGGCTTCCATCAACATTCATAGTGTTTTCTGCTGAATGGCTCAACTCAGCCCTACAGAGTTCAGTGTCTTGGTTGATGTGAAGAGAACATCCTTGGGGTTGTTTTCTTCCTTGAGCCTGACTCAGGAGCCATGCTGGCACTTCTGGCAGAGGGGCCTAAAGTATGTGCTGAATACAGATGATTCTCCCGGCTTGCTGGAATGTCAGAGGAAGTTACCAGGTCATCCTTAGTGTTCTCACATACTCAAAAAGACTTATAGTCACAATGCCTTACTTAGGGGACCACATCACATGACCAGCAGTTATTGCTTTCATTTTTTCATCCTTTCTGACTTTCACTGGAACCACACGGTAGTGCTGGTATCTCCCAGAAGGATACTGTAAAAGGATGCTCCTAAGAAGAACCCATCTTAGAAAGTGTTCTTCCCTTCAGAGCTAGGGCACTGCAATGGGCCAAATGATGAGTTCTTTCAGAGGTCCACTTAATTAGACCATCATCTCAAGGTTTTGTAGCTACAAATTTCTACACTATAAGAAAATATAACTAGTAAACTCAGTGGGGTATTTTCTTGCCAAATTAATGGTACCCTTTAAGTTCAATAATTTGCATGCTGTGTCATAAGTGAAAGAGGGTCTGAATTACCTTTGGGGATAGATACATAAATTAAGACTCTGGACTTATGTGCTGGAGAGTTGGCTCAGTGGTTAGGATCACTGGCTCCTCCTGTAGAGGACTCGGATTTGATTTCCAGCCCCATATGGTGGCTAACATCTAACTCCATTTCTAACTCCAGTTCCAGGGGATCTGACACCCTCTTCTGACTTCTATGGGCATTGCACAACATGGATACATTCACATATATACAGGGAATACACACACACACACACACATACACACATATATATTTATATTTTAATATATATATATATTAAAAATATAAAATCCTAGACTCTTGGAACTTCCTTAATATAGAGTGGTGACCAGAAGCTCAAGTACTGAGATGCCATTAGAATACAGCTATGTTCAAAAAAAAAGAAAAGAAAAAAGAATACAGCCATGCTCAAGAACTCCTTTACTTGCTTGACCCACATATACCCATGTACCTTGCCTCGACCCCTGGATTTAGCAGATCTTGGCTATGGATGGCCCAGACTTGCCTCAGGTGTGGCCCAGGGGTGGCTTTGCTAATCCCATTCCAGGTCTGTGACACAAAGATCTTATAAATGGTTGCCTTGGCATCAATAGGAAGCATTTCTTGGGTCTCAAGAAATCAGCTCTATTAGAGAGGAATTGTCCAGGGCTAGACTCTGTGCTATCTATCCACTCTGACCAGTGGATGAAGGCAGGCAGGGGCCTTTCCTGTACCAGTGACATTCAGAAGCATTCATTCACTAATGACTTTAAATGTGGATGTAGCCAGTGTCGTGCTGACTGTGGCCATACCTTGTGAAACTGGATGATCTTCTGACATGGTTTCAGCTCTTTAATGGGACACTGGAATTTCAGGTTGATGTTACTTTTCTGAGAAATGAAGAAGAGGAAAGGTCTCGTTGGGATGAACCTACATACTTCCCCCAGATTCCTGGTAACTGAAGAAGGCCATATCTAGAAAGAATTGACTCAAAGGTCCATTTCATTTTCTGCTCCCACAGAGTTCTCTGTAGGAAATTGAATACTCAAAATTACATTTTACTTCTCCAGCAAGTGCAACAATTTCTTAACCCCAGGAACAGGATTGAAAGTTTTGTGAAGATCTGTACAGTAGGCAAATTCAGCTGTTAGATAGATGTCCTTATAAACGAAAAATGACAAAACAATCCTTATCCTACTAATGACTCCTGAAGCCCAGCAGATGAGGGACCAGCAAAGTGTTCAGAAGTGTTCAAGAGGGCAGACGTTGATATAAAACACTACTTAGTTCAGTTTTCTATTGGAAAAGCTTAGGGACTTTATTTTTTAATTTTTAAAAAAATTTATTTTTGTATGTGTATGAATGTACTGTCTGCATGTAGGTTTGTGCACCTGTGTTGTGCAATGCTGCGGAGGTCAGAAGAGGGTCTCGGATTCCCCTGGAACTGGAGTTCTCCTGGAATTGGAGTTACAGACAGTTCTTAGCCGCCATGTGGTTGCTGTGGATTGAACCCAGGTCCTCTGCAAGAGCAGTCAGTGCTCTTAACCGGTAGGCCATCTCCCCAGCCCGTTTAGGGACTTTATTAAGAAACAAATAAATCATGAATAATAGTTGAAAGCCTAGTTTTTCTTCAGACACATTTTAGAATTATTTTGTATTTTTTTATAGAGCACAATTGTTCTATAAAGGTTTCCTGTAAATGTTGACATATCTAAGAATGGCTTTAAACGAAGAATCTCAAAGACATTGGTTCAAGACCTTAGAACATAAACTTATTTGAAATAAAGGACCAGCAGACATAATTGAGGTAAAGTCCCAACAGTGAGATCAACATTGTTAGTGGGGGACTTTATGAGATAGAAAATGAGAAACATGGGGAGAAGAGTCTAAGAAGTAAGGCAGACTGGGAGCCACCAGCGACTGTGGGACAAGCAAGGACTGTCCCCAGGAGCTTGAGAGGGGATGGGGCCCTACATACACATATTGGCTTCTCTGGAACAGGTAGAGATAACTGTGAAAGAAATTTATATTGCTAGAAGAATTTCATTAGAGCAGAGCTATGAAGCTAATTCATGCTGTAAGTTATAGGTATCTTTCATGTGGGAAAGCCACAGGAAGCCATGAAATCACTTCCTGACAAGGGCTGATATTTGAAGGAATCAAAATTATGGCAAAAAATATTTCTGAAGAGTACCAAACACATAATCCTGCAACTGCCTTCAAGTGTTTTTACCCAAGTCTCAGGAACATGCTGAAGAGGCTCTTTTGAGCTGGTGCTCTCAAATGAGGAAGTTAGGCGAGATAGCCAATTTGGTAAATGCCAATTCTGGAAATGTAGTATGCCAAACAAAGAAATGCCCTACCTGTGGACAGGAACCAAGTAAATTCTAAATTCTGTAAGAAACAGTTTAACAGTGTGAGCAAAAGTTTCCAGACAAACCTTGTATCCTCCAACTGGATCATCTTCTGCAAGATTAACTTCCTTCTTATTATTAACTGATTAGAGCCCCAGAGATTGTGGAGAGTCTGGAATGTTGCAGGTCCAGAATTTAATTGCCATTTATCTTGGGCTCTCTTTAGTCCCTAAATAGTCATTTCCTTGCCCATCTCTGTTTGCAACCTAACATCCTGTGACTAAGAGATAAAAACCATTTTGAAAGGTATTTATTAATAAACCACCTGTTCCCACCACCCCAAAGGCTAAGAATGTTATCAGATAGCATCAGACCTATAGTAAAATCCCCCCACTTTGCTATGACCTGCCTATGGGATGTTTCCACCAATACATTTGAAAAGTGTGATGATTTATGACTTTTCTTTGTTCTGTTACTATAAAACCATGAAACTGCTTCCGTGCTGGAACATGCGATTTTGGATAACCTGAATCTATGATCCTGAGCCATGATCATTCATGTTTTGCTCTAGAATAACTATCTTTTATCCCCTTTGAGGTGAGAGTTACACTTCTGCATCAGCAGTCATGGTGCCACAAGATGCATCCCCAAGAGGGATTCAGTTTTCATCAGAGGAGTAGGAGGATTGTGGTGAGTTGTTTCTGGGGTTCTCTGCAACCTCTCTTGATTTGGTTGACTCTCCATTTGTTTACTCTGAGCTGTTTGTTTAAGGATCCTATTTGTTAGATAGTTGCTAGCTTGCTTGCTCACTTTCAAAGTATATGCTTTAAAGTATTCATTTTTGTTTGCTTTAGAAGTATTTCCCTTCTGATGGTTTGGTATGTTTTCTTTAGTATGGGTGGCTTCTAGATCTTGGAAGGCATTTTGGTTTTTGTTTATGGTCTGTCCTAGTTTTGTTTGTTTTTGATATGTTCTGACTTAGTTAGCATTTGTCTACAGATACTCCTCCAGTACCTAAATCTGCATTTTCTCCTTGTGACTTCTTCTGTTTCTTGCTGCCTTTAGCTTGGGAATATGAGTACCTGATCATGAAGAATCCAGAGATCATAGAGGCACTTGTTCCTTCCAGCCTTTTGGAGTGGAGGTGTCAGAAAGAGTACCCCATGACTTGTAATAGCCTCATAAAGAAACCCTCTAAACATATGCCTTTCCTGGGTCAGAGGGAAGTTTGAGTCACCTGGGAAGACACACATACGTGCTTGATCTCCCAGTGACTTGAGCCCACTCAGATTTCCATCAACATTCGGGATAACCCCAAGACCTAGTGTGAGAAGACAGTCCCAGGGTGAAAGCCTAGAAAGTCTATCCCAAAAGCAACACATAAACCACATCCAAAACACATATTCCCCAGCTAGCAGAGAAAGGTTTGCAATTTTACTGATTAAAGAAAAAAAAAAAAAGGAAGGAGAGAAAGAAAAAAAAAAGTAGAACCATTTTTTCAAAAAGGAGGAAGTGTTTAATGATAACCCAACATGAGACACTCTAGCCGGCTTTATATCTGATAATTATGGCCTTTTAACTTGCAAGTATTTTGGTTTTCCAAAATTGGCAGATTTTGCATGCTTAGCTAGAAGTCCTAGGTAATACATTTAAAATCATCACATGCGCAATCTGCTCTAATGGAAATGTAAAATCATCTGTAAAGGCAAAGGAAGTTACAAAATTGTTACTTTACAATAATAAGAAATCTAAAAATAACTATGTGTGAATAAAGGGCAATATTAAAATTTCGGAGTCACTGCTGCTTAATAAAATAAAATAAAGAAATTGAAATTTTTTTAGAGATGGTATCGGAGCTGAAGACAAATTCTAACACTGGTTTTCCTGTCTCGTCTGTTTCTGACCTTGCCCTTTGTTCTGTATTAGCTTTCATAAGGTCTGATCCCCAAGACATCCTAACCCAGTCTCTGGCCTCCAGGAGGACAGCCTGAGACAAAACGATATAAGTGCAACATGTTCTAATAATTACTTTTCACCTTTATTTATTCTGAACTTGAAGTCTTAATATTTCCTTACTGCCCTTTCTGTTGGCTCTAACTTATGTAATGCTAATAGTTTAGACCGAAGAAACCCTGCCGGTTTCATATGTGAAGGCATGTCACCCTAAAGAAGTATGAAATATTAGTCTTTTAAACCCTGTAAAACTTAGAACTTGGTTTATGATAAGGAATTCTAATCTTTTAATCCAATCACTCCCTGTAAGACTTTTGTTTAAGTAAAATCTCTGATGTATTCCGGAACCTGATGGCCTAGGGCAGTGGAGCTCTTCTCTCTTTGAGCTGATTCTTTTAAACTATATTTGTCTGACTATGCAATGCACCCTTAAGCAAAATAAAGTCTGCCTTGACAAATTACTTTTGTTTTGTCCATGTGTTCTTTTTGAAGTATTGACAGGGTCCTTGGATCTCTGGTTTTCTTTATAACACCCATCAGATATTTAGCTCAGATAAAGAGAAATATTTGTACCCAAGTCTACATGGCAAACTTCAACTTTTCTACCTTTAGGCCACTAAGCCTTTTTTACATTTTAAAGAGCTATAGGTACAGGCTTTCTGTCTTCTCCCACTCTTCAATGCATATAGATTTTTGTGTTCTGCGTGTCTATGATAATTGTTTTCATGTAATGTTTGTGTCAACTATTGTTTATTTATTATTTTTATGTTATGTGTTTCAGTGTATTGCCTGCATGTATGTAAGTGCACCCATGCTGTGCAATGCCCATGGAGTCAGAAGAAGGCAAAGGATTCCCCTGGAACTGGAGTTTCACACAGTTGTTTTCCGCCATGTGGTTTCTGGGAATCAGGGTTCTCTGCAAGAGCAGTCAGTGCTCTTAACAACTGACCCATTTCTTCAGCACATTGTGTCAACTATTTATTTAATGAACATGGCCACATCAGTTGTTTTGTCTCATTTTTAAAAATTGTGTACTAAAATTATTTGTTTTATTTTTCTTTTTGGCATGTCCAATTAAAATTCATACATGCAGATTTATAAATGAATTTTGCTAGACGTGTTAAAAGGTCTGATAAATACATACTGTTTTATAAACTTGGGTACTCTGAACATCTTAAACCTACTAAGCAATACCTTTGTGTCTATTAAGTATTTCACAAAACCTTTAAATACTACTTGTTTATACCAAACTGCATTCCTTACAATCAAAAGAAACATTTCATTAAGCTACAAAATTTAATGTTTTATACAGAGAGATTTTAATTAGGATTTTTTAGTCATGGATAACAATCATTTCTCTTTCAAAATATTCTTAATATGAAACCGTTAAATGGAAGGTTTTTATTAATACTAGACTACATGTAAAATAATGGATATATATGTTTGCTAAAGATTTTTTATTGTTTCCCTTTCACAGTGAGGCATACAGGTGGTATACCATAGCAAAAAATAACTACAAGATCTTGGTTGTTAAAAATCCACATTACATATGACTGTTAAAGCACCCTCTACATGAGTGTATGTTAAAAAATATTTTGCTTGGTACCAAATTGGCTTATAAGTAAGAATACACGTACCGCAGAGCTGTTAAATTAGCCCAGCTTCTTTTGGCCTCACAGTAAAACTAAAATTTTAAGGGAAGAGGTCCCAACTCCAACCACTTAAGTTAGCTTGGCCACATTCCAGTATGCCTGTTGAAAATATTAAATTAATGTGAACAATTTAGCAAAACAAGTAACAGTGGCTAATGTTCTTAGATCTTTTTTTCTAGAACCTACCATGAGTTTTTCAGTTTAAACATTTAAAGAACTTTGTTATNATTCAATAGTGCCTTTTAAATATGTTTTTCATTTAGTGTTCCAATCTAAATCTAGTATGATACCAATATAATAAGACAGATGGGGGCTGGAGGGATGGCCCTAGCGGTTAAGAGCCCGAACCGCTCTGCAGAGGGACCCGGGTTCGATCCCCAGCACCCACATGGCGGTCGAGCAACCGTCTGAAACTCCAACTCCAGGGAGAAAACTCCAGCTCCAGGGGATCCGCGCCCACTTCTGACCTCCGCGGCATTGCACGACATGGGTGCACGACTTGCATGCAGGACAATACATTCGTACACATACAGGAAATAAATTTAAAAAAAATTAATAAAAAAAAAAAAAGAAGCTGAAGTCATCCATCCATTGGTTAAGAGCTCCTGAAGTACAAACTAGCCATTGGAACATAGGTTACGCTCTAAGGTTACCTTTCAAAAGGAAAAAAACCCAAATTAGAGGATGATATGGTGTTTTAAATATTCCAAATATGAATAAAATTGTTCATAGAGTACAAATGAGTGAAAATTCACTGGGAAACATAGTCAACATCATTTTTTGATGTTTGTTTCCTTAATCTCTTACATTCACTCCATTTGGCCAAGCAATGCTCTTGATGTATTTTGATTTTAGTGTAACCAATCCTACTATCTGTCACAGCCGAGATGTTACATCAGACGCAGGGACAAAGAAAAGAAAAAGAAAATCTGATCCAGGATTGGTCTTCGTTTTGATACGATCCGGAAATTCCCTCCTTACTGGCTTTACCAGCCATTCCTCTCTTCTGAAGACTGTTCTCCCTGCCTGCTTCTCAGCCTCAGATCCTAGGAAGCCTTTCCTAGCAAGGGAGGTAATAAACACGTGTTGGGCATCACAAAATGTGATGCCAACAAGAGGAACAGTGCATGAAAGCTCCCAGAAAACTGCATAGAAACACTGAACATTCTATATAGGCTGACCAATGGATTAGCCTTTAGTGACTGAAGAATTTGGAATGTTGCTCAGGTCCACATTCTGATTACCATTGATCTTGGGCCCTCTTTAGATCCCTGAATAGCCACTCCTCGCCCACCTTTGTTTCTGACCTGTGACTGACAGATAAAAACCATTTGGAATGTTATTAACTTAGGAGACCACCATCTTCCACCAACCAAAACATTGAGTATCTTCAGATAGCATCTGATGCCTATCGCTGAGATTTCTATTTTCCTGTAACCACCTACTTTAATGTTTCTACCAATGTATTTGGAAAGAGTCTTGATTTACTCCTGTTTCTTGTTCTAAAAGCATTACTTGAAACTGTACCATGTTGGGAACATAGAATTGGGGTGGTGGTAAACTGAATCTGGTCCTCGGTCACTCATGTTGGGCTACAGAATAAGCTATTCCATTTTGGTGAGAGTTGTGCTTTTGCATGAGCATTATCATAAGCAAAGGTGTGTTTCGTGTTCTTTGTCAGCTTACTGACAGACAGGAACACTCAGTGCTGCTAGTGCCCAGGGTCACGTGGTGACTTTCTGAAAGTTCTATGTTCACATAAGTTCAAAGAGACAGAGACCTCTGCCCTTTCTCTCATCCCTTAGGCCAAAAATTCACATTGCTTCATAGCACAGTCACCAGTCACCACCTGATCCCTAGAATTAAGACTGGCATTTCTTTTTTTTTTTTTTTCCATTTTATTTAATTTATTTATTATTTATTTATTTATTTATTTATTTTTATTGGTGCTTTTGTGCATTTCACACCCATTTTCCAATTCAGATCGGATTATTTCCATTTCCCTTCCCCCTACCACAACCCCATCCCAGCATCATGCATTTTGCATACTGCCTGCATCTTTTCTCCTGCTTTTGTTTTTTTTTTTTTTTTTCATTTTTTATGTGATGAGTGTACTGTCTGCTTGTCGGTCTGTGCACCTGTGTAGTACAATGCCGAGAGGTCAGCGGAAGAGGGGTGTCGGATTCCCATGGAACTGGAGTTTTAAGATGGTTCTCAGGCTGCCATGGGGGTGCTGGGATTGAACCCCTGGGGACACTCTGCAAGACAGTTGGTACTCTAACTGCTAGGCCATCTCTCCAGACACTTTTTTTTTTTTTTTTCTCTTGTGGCTTTCATCAGCTCTGGTAGCTCAAGTATTACAAAATTGACTGAGCTGTCTCTCATTCTCCCCCTTTTGGCTTCATTTATCAACAACAGCAAGAAGTAGGTATTCTGACCAGGGATGAAGACATAAGTGGTCAATATAGTTGAGTGGGGACTGTGGAAGGGAGTTAGTATTAGCCAAGGATATAGCCCGACAGACACTGTTCTAGTTTGCTTTCAATCACTGTGACAAAACACTCTGGCCAATACCAAGTTGGGGAGGAAAGGGTTTATTTAGTTTATATCTCCTAGGTTGCAGTTCATCACTTAAGGAATCCAAAGTAGGAACTCAGGTCAGGAACCTGGAGGCAGGAGCTGAAGCACAGACCATGGCGAAGCTGTTTACTGGCTTGCTCCTCTGCTCCCCCATGGTCAGTCTTTTTTTTTTTTTTTTTTTTTTTTTTTTTTTTTTTCCTTTTTTTAATTTCCTTTATGTGTAGAATTGTACTGTCTGCATGCGGTTTGTGCCCCGTGTTGTGCAATGCCGCGGAGGGGTCAGAAAGAGAGCGTCTCGGATTCCCCTGGCACTGGCGCTCTCCTGGAATTGGAGTTCAGACGGTTCTCGCCGCCATGTGGTGCTGGGATCGAACCAGGTCATCTGTAAGAGCGGTCGGCGTAGCTCTTAAATGCTAGGCACTCTCTTGGGCTGGAGAGCTGGAGCAGCCGTTAAAGGCTCAGGATCACAACCAAAAAGGGACAGCTTGCTTTTTTATACAATACAGAGCAACCTGATCAGGGGTAGTGGCACCACCCACAGTGTGCCGGGCCCTCCCCACGTCATTCATCAATCAAGAAAATAACCCACCAGCTATGGCAGGGCAGTCAATCCCAATGGGGGGAAATTCTCTAACTGAGGTTCCCTCAACTCATGTGTGTCAAATTGACACTAAAGCTATGGCATCACAGAAAGAGCCTGATCTCTCCCTCCTGACTGAAATGAATCTATCAGGACTTCTTTTTACTGGAACTTAATGAGAAGCCAGCTGGAAAAACAGCACCCAGGACCAGGGGAAAGGAAAAGCCTGACTTGGAGTTCAACATTCCAAGGCCAGCACTGGCAGAACATATTTGGTTTGTGGTACTGCAGGGCATCTTTATTCTGTGTAGATCTGTGCATTCAACCTAGGGTCTGCATAGATTTCTCTGTTACTGTGTTCAATCCCCAGACCCATGTGGGTCTAAAGTCTGTGATGTTTGCCTCCCTCCAGCTACTGGGATTTCCATAAAGTTTTTTTTTTTTCCCCATTTTTATTCTAATTCTATTTTTCCCATTACAAAAGATACAGTGTGCAGTTTTAAAAAATTAGTGGAACCAAGAATTATATAGATAGGCCCTAAAATTACCCTAGGGCCTTAGGATGCTTTTTAGATTATAATTTGAGATATTTCTTTCTCCTTGGCTTACTTCTGTTATTTGATTTGTTTTCCTCTTCTCCTTCGAGGCGTCTCATTACTCACCACTAATCCCCTTTAATATCTTTCTTCTGGGCCATTCTCATTATTTCTTCCACAATTTCCATACTATGTTGCTGCCGTTGGGATTTATCTTTTTCTATTTGCTTTTCAGAATTAGGATTTTCTGTGAGGTTGTGTATTCTTTCTATATTCAAACATAATGTTTAGCTTATGACAGATGATTAGTAAATATTGTAAAAATACAAGGAGCACATAAATAACATTACTCACATTGTTCTCAGCTTAACGACTTAAAAATACATGTACACAAGTGTCTAGGCTGTACGATCTCTGAACAGGAGGTAGTCCTCTATTGTTTAAGAAAGCACACTGATGCTGGGTATGTTGGGCATTTGCCTTTAATCCCCAGCAGGCCAAGCTGGTCTACAAAGTGAGTGCCAGGACCGCGGGGTCTACTGGGAGGACCTGCCTCAAAAAGACTAAAAAAAAAATAAGAAAGAAAGCAGCTGAGCATGGGCAGGGGAACAAGCCAGTAAGTAAAGTACAGCATTCCTCCCATGGCCTGTGCTTTAGCCCCAGCCTCCAGGTTCCTGACCTGACCTGCGTTTTCCTCTCTTGGGCTCCCTCAGTGATAAAACTGTGACTAAAGATATGTCAGGCTGAAAAAACACTTTCCTCCCCAAATTGGTCTTGGATTGAATGTTTTGTTATAACAAATTTGAGCACCACACATGCACATATGCATTGGCCATTACACACTATTATTCATATCCACACACAAGCATACAACTGCATACACACACAGACACACACACAAAAGTTGCAACTGCACAATGATATATATCTAATCCCTTATTTTGTGGTTACATATTAGTTACAATGGAAAACACATTATTGCTAAAAATATTTTATTTATTATTTTTATTTATTTATTTATTTATTTATTATTTGTGTGTTTTGTTTGTGTGTGTGTGTGTGTGTGCACTCACAGGCCATGGTACATATATGGATGTCAGAGGACAGATTTGGAGAATTGGTTCTCTCCTCTTCCACAGGGTCTGGGGATGAACTCAAATTCTCAGCCTGGCAGGCAGCACCTTATCTGCTGAGCCATCTTGACGACCCATAACAGCCTATTTTAAGTGGATAACAACTTACTTTGGGCACAGAAGATAATTCTATCATTGGGTGTAACATGCCTTTAATTCAAGCACTCAGGAGGCAGGGACACGTGGTTGGTCTTGAACTCACAGATGCTGTCACAAAAAGTACCCTCCCCCCCAAAAGATAATCCTTACTTCACTCTATGCCACCGCCATGTTTTATGTTTTTGAAGTCATATTTACTGCTAATATTGAATGTTTTGACTCAGCAATCCCACAATGGATATGTAGGTCAAAACATAAGTAATGCAACACAAAATATGTAATGTTCACTTTAAAAAACATAAGTTAAAAATATATACATTTTTAATTTTAAATATTTAATTTTAACTATTATTAATATTTATTAAATATTTATTTCTTTATTGCTGTATGAGTGTTTGCATAAATGTACATAAGTGAACTGGGCATTCCAATGCCCACGAGCCACAAGAAGATGGATTCCCTTGAAACTGGACTTATGGATGGTTGTTTGCTGTCATGTAGGTGCTGGTAACTGAACTTGGTCTCCGCCGTAGCAGTCAGTCCTCTTAGCCACTGAGCAATCTTTCCAACCCCCCAAATATGTAATTGTGCTTGTAGTTATAAATAGAAACTAAATACAATAAAAACAAATTTCCTGTTCATGTTTTGATTTTTCAGTGATGTGGAAGCCACCAGATTTCTGCAGAATCCATCCTTCAAGCACTGAATTCTGGACTTTCCCCGAGGTATGAGAACTACTCATACCACTGATCAGGAGCTCCCAATCAGCCATGTCATCACCATGGAAACCAGATGCTCTATAGTGAGTTGCTAAAATGGGATGCTCAGTTAATTGGGTGTATTAAGGTTTATCAAGACATATCCCATTCACAACACATGGACATCTGTAAATAATTATGTGATTTTCCCTGCCGAAAATTAAAATGTGTTTTGTGTGTGTATCTGTGGTGTTTGTACTCGTGTTAAAACAGAAAACAACTCCATAAGTTTGCCTTCCCTATAATTAAATTCCAATGAGATGTTTAGAACTTGTATATTTTTCTTTACATTGTCCTGTTGGAAAACAAATAGAAAATAAAACCAAGGCCCGAGGGCAGGAAGATCTTTGTGAGATCAGGCCAGCCTGGTCTACGTAGCGAGTTCCCGACTAGCTGGGGCTACAGGAAGACCCCTGTCTCGAAAAGCAAAACACACATTAACTCATTAATGATTCTGCCCAAAATATGTGCTCTTAATTAGAGACTAGGGATGGTGACTAGGAATAGTTAAGGCAAAAAAGCATCAAGACTAGCACATGACTGTCACAGCCCATCCGTGAGCTTCCTCAGTCAGCCTATGGGCTTCCTTTGTGAGACTGGGCTCGTTCTGTTTTGTGAATCAGTTTATTCAAGGTGGTACTTTTACACGGCAGCTTTTTTTTTTTTTTTTTTTTTTTTTTTGAATGAACCATCCACATCTTTACTTAGGCTGTGTTATCTGTTCCCATAATTTTTTTCTACGAGGATGCATAACCAGTGTTCAGCTTGCATTGTGTTGAGTGGTAAGCACCAATGGACCAAAAAAGGCAACTTGGGGAGGAAATGGTTTTACTCCTTCATTTACAGGTTGCAGTCCATCATTAAGGGAGCCAAGGCAGGAGCTCAAGTCAGGAACCTAGAGCACAGACAATGGAATAACACAGCTTACGCTTGGTTGCTTCTCCTGGTTGCTCAGCGAACCACCTTTCTAATAAGCCAGGAACACCGCCAAATGATGGGTCCTGCCCAGAGTGGGCAAGAGTCCTCCCAATAAATTGTAATTAAGGAATGCTTCACACACATGACCAAGATGGTGGGTTCCTCTGTTGAGGTTCCCTCTTCCCTTCAGCTAACAACAGGCAGAGTGTCAAAGTGAGACATGAACTTATACACTCCAGCTCTTACATTTAGATCACAGCAGCCTGTCTTCTAGAAGATACTATCTGTATTTGTTGAGATTTCATTTTGTGCCTCAGCATGTGGTCGATTTTTTGTGGAGAATGTTCCTTTGACGTGCTGAGTCAGAGTAGAAACTATATTCTCTGTTATTTGGGAGGAATATTCTTAGATGTCTATGAGGTCCATTTGTGTATTGTATTGTTCAGTCTCTGATGTTCTTCCTATATTTTTTTCCTGTTGATTCATCCAAGGAAGTTGCCCCCACTGTATTGTTCGGCTTTACTCTGTGTATTGAGGTCCTGCAGAGTAGTGTTTATAAAGTTAGGTGCTTCAGAGTTTGGTGCATTAAATTATTTAGGATTGTGACGTCTTCATGGTTAATCATTCCTTTGACAAAGATGTTTTGTTTGTAACGATCCTCTTTGTCTCTTCTGATTACTTTATTACTTTGAGATTATTTGTCTGATATTTAGAAAGCCCATTCAGTCGTTTTTTGTTACCATTTGCTTAGAATATTTTTTCCCTCCCTTTCACTTCTAAGGTGGTGTTTGTCCTTGAGGTGAGATGGGTTTCTTGTAGACAAATATCGAAAGATTCTGTTTCCAATCCCATCTCCCTGTCTATGTCTTGATTGGGGAGTTTAGACCATAGTATTTAAGGTTATATTGACTGAGAGATGTATGTTGCCTTCTTTCACATTTTTTGTTTGCATTCTGGGTCTAGGTTTTTATTACTCTGTTAGGCTTTTGTTGGATTTCTCTCTTTAATTGTTTACGGGATAGTCGCTCCTTTCCTCTGTTCTTGGATTGCTTCGAGGATTTTCTGAAAAGTGTTTGGTTTCTTAGACATATTTCTTTCATCTTGTTAATGTTGTGAAAGATTTTTCTTTCTCCTTCAACTATGATTGGACATTTTTTGCTGGGTTTATAGCAGTCTGGGTGGCATCTGGAATTCATTTAGCAATGGGATACTTTGGTCCACATTCTTCTAGCTTTATAGTTTGCACTGAGAAGCCAACTGTAATTCTGATAGGTTCCCCTTATATGTAACTTGTTTTTCTCTTGTGGCTTTCCGTATTTTGTCTTTGTTTGGAGCATGTAGTGTTTTAACAATTATATTGCATGGGGAATTTCTTTCTGGTTTCCTGCTCTGTTTGGTGTTCTATGTGCTTCTTGTGTTTGTATGGGTTTGTCTTTTTTAGCTTGGGGAAAATTTTCTTCTATTATGCTTTTGAAGATCTGGTCAATATTGTTGTCTTGGGGTTCTTCTCCTTCCTCTCTCCCTGTGATGCAAAGGTTGGTCTTTTCAACAGTGTCCCATATTTCCTGGTGGTTTTTCCACTCTTGTGTTTTTTTTTTTTTTTTTTAATTTTCATAATCTTCACTCGAGCATTGTTGATCCGTTGTTATCCTTGCAGGTCTGATATTTTCTTTTCTGCCTATTACATTCTGCCATTGAGGCTTTTCCCATCCTTTCTTGTTGATTGGATGAATGTCAACTTCCTTTTTCATTTTAACCTGTAATTTCTTTAGTATTTCCCTTCCTTCGGGGAGCCTGTCATCTCATCTTGTAGCTTCCTTGGTCTCGTGGTCAGTTTCTTTTTTTCATTTCAGTATGGGATTTTCAGTGTTTCCACTTCACTCTGGAGGTTGTATTTTCTCCCTTTCGTTCTTTCCAACGTTTGTCATATCTCCCTCTAGGTCCTTCTTGGATTTTTCAATCTCTCCCCTTAATTCCTGACTTTCTTTGCACTTGTTTTCTGAGGTCCATGTCTTGGTTTTCCTTCCAGGGAGATCACATAGGAATCTTCTGGGCCACACGCTGATGGTGTGTGGGCTGTGGGTGCTATGTCCACTCCACCTTCCATGTGCTGGGTGCACATTGGTGTTGTGCTGTCTGCAAGTCTAACTCCACCTACGCTGTATACTGGAACCTAAAGGTTGGACAGTTCTGGGTGATTTCAAGCTTCCACAGGCAAGGAGAAGTGCACAAAGCACCAAGTCAAGTAGGGCTCACTTGGGCACATGCTAGTGTTGGCAGGCCATGGGTGCTACATCCACTCAGCCACATGCTGGGCTCCACTCATGTTGTGCTTTCCACAAGTCTAAAACTCAGCCCCACGTAATAAAAATTTAAAAATCATAAAAGTCTTTGAATTCTGTGGAAAAGAAGAATAGAAAGAACTATTAAAATGCTTTTTGTCTTAGTTTTAATTTATAAAATATGAGATAAAGTTGATGGAAATAGCTTATCTAGAAATCAAGAGGAAGACAGAATGTCATCTTCAAAACTCCTAACAAGCTAATTAGAGAAGAGGAGATGGCATATAAATGTAGGTGGTAAAAGCAAATGTCAAGGTTACATAGCCACTGTGACTAAGCTGCTCTGATCACAACCTTAGTGAAATAAATCTAACACTGAGCATTTAACACGGTAACATAGGCTTGCTCACAAGTGGCTGATTATCTCTACCCTGTGCTCTATTAGGAGCTAGTCTCATTCTTCGCATCCTGGCTTCATGGGGTGGCCAGGATGGAGACAGCAAGCCTCTGCTCATATTGTTCAGAGAAAGTCAGATCACAGCCCTCCTGTTCATTTTGATGGGTGGCCGAGGGCCATTCTGGGCACTCTGCTGGTGACTTACTTCTCCAGGAAAACAGGACTTCTGTGGTCTGTTCCTACACATACCCCATTCCCATACAAGACTGAGAAGAGGGGATTTTCTAAGCAATGCAAAGTGAATTTGGCACAAGGGTTGTCTATTACTAGAACAGGCTCAGGGTGGAAGGTAGATAGATGCTGTGATCTGCCTGATCCAAGGCCATGGTTTACCACTATGTTGTTCATGCCTCTGTGGAAATGTCCTTCAGTAGACGCTCTGGAGAAACCAGGGACCATGCACACCTGGCAGAGCCAGTGTTCCAGCAACTTAGTCCTGACTCTGTCTCCAGTCTCTGATAATCAGAGGGTAGCCCCACAATCTGATCTCAACAACCCCTGATTTAACATCTCAGCTAGAATGCTCAGAAGTGCCTTGTGTGTACATGTTGGGACAACTGCTGGAACCATTGTCATTTAAATTTTTCTCATCTGTACATAGTCTTTAATTGTCTTAGCAACACTGTAATATTTTACATTTGCTGACGTACCTGTAACCTCATCATAGTGTGCTGAATAGCTCGTGGGATTTTCTGTGGAAACATACAAGGTGGCGTTTAACTGAGGAAAGCAGACAGCTTCTGACTCCATTCCCTCAATAGATGAAGCCTTCAAAGTCTGCATGCCTCATCTCATTTCCAAATCTCTCCTGGATTATTCTACCCAACTCCTCCTGGCTTCCATCAACATTCATAGTGTTTTCTGCTGAATGGCTCAACTCAGCCCTACAGAGTTCAGTGTCTTGGTTGATGTGAAGAGAACATCCTTGGGGTTGTTTTCTTCCTTGAGCCTGACTCAGGAGCCATGCTGGCACTTCTGGCAGAGGGGCCTAAAGTATGTGCTGAATACAGATGATTCTCCCGGCTTGCTGGAATGTCAGAGGAAGTTACCAGGTCATCCTTAGTGTTCTCACATACTCAAAAAGACTTATAGTCACAATGCCTTACTTAGGGGACCACATCACATGACCAGCCGTTATTGTTTCATTTTTCATCTTTTCTGATTTCACGTGGACACCACACGGTAGTGCTGGTATCTCCCAGAAGGATACTGTAAAAGGATGCTCCTAAGAAGAACCCATCTTAGAAAGTGGTCTTCCCTTCAGAGCTAGGGCACTGCAATGGGCCAAATGATGAGTTCTTTCAGAGGTCCACTTAATTAGACCATCATCTCAAGGTTTTGTAGCTACAAATTTCTACACTATAAGAAAATATAACTAGTAAACTCAGTGGGGTATTTTCTTGCCAAATTAATGGTACCCTTTAAGTTCAATAATTTGCATGCTGTGTCATAAGTGAAAGAGGGTCTGAATTACCTTTGGGGATAGATACATAAATTAAGACTCTGGACTTATGTGCTGGAGAGTTGGCTCAGTGGTTAGATCACTGGGCTCCTCCTGTAGAGGACTCGGATTTGCTTTCCAGCCCCATATGTGTGGCTAACATCTAATCCCTTTTAACTCCAGTCCAGGGGACTCTGACACCCTCTTCTGACTTCTATGGGCATAGCACAATGTGGGCTCACTTACATACATGCAAGCAAAAAAAAAAAAAAAAAAAAAAAAAAAAAAAAAAAAAAAAAAAAAATATATCTATATATAAAAATATAAAATTCCTAGGACTCTTGGAATTCCTAATATCGAGTGGTGACCAGAAGCGCTCAAGCTACTGAGATGCCCTAGACATACAGTCTATGTTCAAAAACAAAAAGAAAAGAAAAAAGAATACAGCCATGCTCAAGAACTCCTTTACTTGCTTGACCCACATATACCCATGTACCTTGCCTCGACCCCTGGATTTAGCAGATCTTGGCTATGGATGGCCCAGACTTGCCTCAGGTGTGGCCCAGGGGTGGCTTTGCTAATCCCATTCCAGGTCTGTGACACAAAGATCTTATAAATGGTTGCCTTGGCATCAATAGGAAGCATTTCTTGGGTCTCAAGAAATCAGCTCTATTAGAGAGGAATTGTCCAGGGCTAGACTCTGTGCTATCTATCCACTCTGACCAGTGGATGAAGGCAGGCAGGGGCCTTTCCTGTACCAGTGACATTCAGAAGCATTCATTCACTAATGACTTTAAATGTGGATGTAGCCAGTGTCGTGCTGACTGTGGCCATACCTTGTGAAACTGGATGATCTTCTGACATGGTTTCAGCTCTTTAATGGGACACTGGAATTTCAGGTTGATGTTACTTTTCTGAGAAATGAAGAAGAGGAAAGGTCTCGTTGGGATGAACCTACATACTTCCCCCAGATTCCTGGTAACTGAAGAAGGCCATATCTAGAAAGAATTGACTCAAAGGTCCATTTCATTTTCTGCTCCCACAGAGTTCTCTGTAGGAAATTGAATACTCAAAATTACATTTTACTTCTCCAGCAAGTGCAACAATTTCTTAACCCCAGGAACAGGATTGAAAGTTTTGTGAAGATCTGTACAGTAGGCAAATTCAGCTGTTAGATAGATTGTCCTTATTAAACGAAAAATGACCCCAAAACAATTCCTTATTCCTACTAATGCCTCTGAAGCCCCAGCAGATGGAGGGAACCAGCACGTGTTCAGAAGTGTTCAAGAGGGCAGACGTTGATATAAAACACTACTTAGTTCAGTTTTCTCTTGGAAAAAGCTAGGGGACTTTATTTTTAATTTTTAAAAAAATTTATTTTTGTATGTGTATGAATGTCCTGTTTTGCATGTACGGTTTGTGCCCTGTGTTGTGCAATGCCGCGAGGTCAGAAGAGGGGTCTCGGATTCACCTGGAACTGGATTTCTCCTCTAATTGGCGTTACCGACAGTTCCTTAGCCGCCCTGTGGTTGCTGGGGATTGAAACCCAGGTCCTTGCTACGAGCGTTCAGTGCTCTTAACAGGTAGGCCATTCCTCCAGCCCGTTTAGGGACTTTATTAAGAAACAAATAAATCATGAATAATAGTTGAAAGCCTAGTTTTTCTTCAGGCCCATTTTAGAATATTTTGTATTTTTTATAGAGCACCACAATTGTTCTATAAAGGTTTCCTGTAAATGTTGACATATCTAAGAATGGCTTTAAACGAAGAATCTCAAAGACATTGGTTCAAGACCTTAGAACATAAACTTATTTGAAATAAAGGACCAGCAGACATAATTGAGGTAAAGTCCCAACAGTGAGATCAACATTGTTAGTGGGGGACTTTATGAGATAGAAAATGAGAAACATGGGGAGAAGAGTCTAAGAAGTAAGGCAGACTGGGAGCCACCAGCGACTGTGGGACAAGCAAGGACTGTCCCCAGGAGCTTGAGAGGGGATGGGGCCCTACATACACATATTGGCTTCTCTGGAACAGGTAGAGATAACTGTGAAAGAAATTTATATTGCTAGAAGAATTTCATTAGAGCAGAGCTATGAAGCTAATTCATGCTGTAAGTTATAGGTATCTTTCATGTGGGAAAGCCACAGGAAGCCATGAAATCACTTCCTGACAAGGGCTGATATTTGAAGGAATCAAAATTATGGCAAAAAATATTTCTGAAGAGTACCAAACACATAATCCTGCAACTGCCTTCAAGTGTTTTTACCCAAGTCTCAGGAACATGCTGAAGAGGCTCTTTTGAGCTGGTGCTCTCAAATGAGGAAGTTAGGCGAGATAGCCAATTTGGTAAATGCCAATTCTGGAAATGTAGTATGCCAAACAAAGAAATGCCCTTACCTGTGGCAGGAAACCCAAGTAAATCTAAACTCTGCAGAAACAGTTTAACAGTGTGAGCAAAAGTTTCCAGACAAACTTGTATCCTCCAACTGGACCATCTTCTGCAAGATTAACTTCCTTCTTGTTATTAACTGATTAGAGCCCCAGAGATTGTGGAGAGTCTGGAATGTTGCAGGTCCAGAATTTAATTGCCATTTCTCTTGTGCTTCTTTAGTCCCTAACTAGTATTTCCTTGCCCCTCTCTGTTTGCAACCTAAACATCCTGTGACTAAGAGATAAAAACCATTTTGAAAGGTATTTATTAATTAAACCCCACTGTTCCCAACCACCCCAAAGGTTAAGAATGTTATCAGATAGCATCAGACCTATAGTAAAATCCCCCTACTTTGCTATGACCTGCCTATGGGATGTTTCCACCAATACATTTGAAAAGTGTCTTGATTTATGAATTTTTCTTTGTTCTGGTTACTATAAACACCATTGTGACAACTGCTTCCGTGCTGGAACATGCGATTTTGGATAACCTGAATCTATGATCCTGAGCCATGATCATTCATGTTTTGCTCTAGAATAACTATCTTTTATCCCCTTTGAGGTGAGAGTTACACTTCTGCATCAGCAGTCATGGTGCCACAAGATGCGTCCCCAAGAGGGATTCAGTTTTCATCAGAGGAGTAGGAGGATTGTGGTGAGTTGTTTCTGGGGTTCTCTGCAACCTCTCTTGATTTGGTTGACTCTCCATTTGTTTACTCTGAGCTGTTTGTTTAAGGATCCTATTTGTTAGATAGTTGCTAGCTTGCTTGCTCACTTTCAAAGTATCTGCTTTAAAGTATTCATTTTTGTTTGCTTTAGAAGTATTTCCCTTCTGATGGTTTGGTATGTTTTCTTTAGTATGGGTGGCTTCTAGATCTTGGAAGGCATTTTGGTTTTTGTTTATGGTCTGTCCTAGTTTTGTTTGTTTTTGAAAGTATTCATTTTTGTTTGCTTCAGAAGTATTTCCCTTCTGATGGTTTGGTATGTTTTCTTTAGTATGGGTGGCTTCTAGATCTTGGAAGGCATTTTGGTTTTTGTTTATGGTCTGTCCTAGTTTTGTTTGTTTTTGATATGTTCTGACTTAGTTAGCATTTGTCTACAGATACTCCTCCAGTACCTAAATCTGCATTTTCTCCTTGTGACTTCTTCTGTTTCTTGCTGCCTTTAGCTTGGGAATATGAGTACCTGATCATGAAGAATCCAGAGATCATAGAGGCACTTGTTCCTTCCAGCCTTTTGGAGTGGAGGTGTCAGAAAGAGTACCCCATGACTTGTAATAGCCTCATAAAGAAACCCTCTAAACATATGCCTTTCCTGGGTCAGAGGGAAGTTTGAGTCACCTGGGAAGACACACATACGTGCTTGATCTCCCAGTGACTTGAGCCCACTCAGATTTCCATCAACATTCGGGATAACCCCAAGACCTAGTGTGAGAAGACAGTCCCAGGGTGAAAGCCTAGAAAGTCTATCCCAAAAGCAACACATAAACCACATCCAAAACACATATTCCCCAGCTAGCAGAGAAAGGTTTGCAATTTTACTGATTAAAGAAAAAAAAAAAAAGGAAGGAGAGAAAGAAAAAAAAAAGTAGAACCATTTTTTCAAAAAGGAGGAAGTGTTTAATGATAACCCAACATGAGACACTCTAGCCGGCTTTATATCTGATAATTATGGCCTTTTAACTTGCAAGTATTTTGGTTTTCCAAAATTGGCAGATTTTGCATGCTTAGCTAGAAGTCCTAGGTAATACATTTAAAATCATCACATGCGCAATCTGCTCTAATGGAAATGTAAAATCATCTGTAAAGGCAAAGGAAGTTACAAAATTGTTACTTTACAATAATAAGAAATCTAAAAATAACTATGTGTGAATAAAGGGCAATATTAAAATTTCGGAGTCACTGCTGCTTAATAAAATAAAATAAAGAAATTGAAATTTTTTTAGAGATGGTATCGGAGCTGAAGACAAATTCTAACACTGGTTTTCCTGTCTCGTCTGTTTCTGACCTTGCCCTTTGTTCTGTATTAGCTTTCATAAGGTCTGATCCCCAAGACATCCTAACCCAGTCTCTGGCCTCCAGGAGGACAGCCTGAGACAAAACGATATAAGTGCAACATGTTCTAATAATTACTTTTCACCTTTATTTATTCTGAACTTGAAGTCTTAATATTTCCTTACTGCCCTTTCTGTTGGCTCTAACTTATGTAATGCTAATAGTTTAGACCGAAGAAACCCTGCCGGTTTCATATGTGAAGGCATGTCACCCTAAAGAAGTATGAAATATTAGTCTTTTAAACCCTGTAAAACTTAGAACTTGGTTTATGATAAGGAATTCTAATCTTTTAATCCAATCACTCCCTGTAAGACTTTTGTTTAAGTAAAATCTCTGATGTATTCCGGAACCTGATGGCCTAGGGCAGTGGAGCTCTTCTCTCTTTGAGCTGATTCTTTTAAACTATATTTGTCTGACTATGCAATGCACCCTTAAGCAAAATAAAGTCTGCCTTGACAAATTACTTTTGTTT
Source organism: Rhizomys pruinosus (assembly GCA_009823505.1). Lineage (NCBI taxonomy): Eukaryota > Metazoa > Chordata > Mammalia > Rodentia > Spalacidae > Rhizomys > Rhizomys pruinosus. The sequence goes on from VZQC01001365.1 coordinate 400,309, forward strand.
TGTCCATGTGTTCTTTTTGAAGTATTGACAGGGTCCTTGGATCTCTGGTTTTCTTTATAACACCCATCAGATATTTAGCTCAGATAAAGAGAAATATTTGTACCCAAGTCTACATGGCAAACTTCAACTTTTCTACCTTTAGGCCACTAAGCCTTTTTTACATTTTAAAGAGCTATAGGTACAGGCTTTCTGTCTTCTCCCACTCTTCAATGCATATAGATTTTTGTGTTCTGCGTGTCTATGATAATTGTTTTCATGTAATGTTTGTGTCAACTATTGTTTATTTATTATTTTTATGTTATGTGTTTCAGTGTATTGCCTGCATGTATGTAAGTGCACCCATGCTGTGCAATGCCCATGGAGTCAGAAGAAGGCAAAGGATTCCCCTGGAACTGGAGTTTCACACAGTTGTTTTCCGCCATGTGGTTTCTGGGAATCAGGGTTCTCTGCAAGAGCAGTCAGTGCTCTTAACAACTGACCCATTTCTTCAGCACATTGTGTCAACTATTTATTTAATGAACATGGCCACATCAGTTGTTTTGTCTCATTTTTAAAAATTGTGTACTAAAATTATTTGTTTTATTTTTCTTTTTGGCATGTCCAATTAAAATTCATACATGCAGATTTATAAATGAATTTTGCTAGACGTGTTAAAAGGTCTGATAAATACATACTGTTTTATAAACTTGGGTACTCTGAACATCTTAAACCTACTAAGCAATACCTTTGTGTCTATTAAGTATTTCACAAAACCTTTAAATACTACTTGTTTATACCAAACTGCATTCCTTACAATCAAAAGAAACATTTCATTAAGCTACAAAATTTAATGTTTTATACAGAGAGATTTTAATTAGGATTTTTTAGTCATGGATAACAATCATTTCTCTTTCAAAATATTCTTAATATGAAACCGTTAAATGGAAGGTTTTTATTAATACTAGACTACATGTAAAATAATGGATATATATGTTTGCTAAAGATTTTTTATTGTTTCCCTTTCACAGTGAGGCATACAGGTGGTATACCATAGCAAAAAATAACTACAAGATCTTGGTTGTTAAAAATCCACATTACATATGACTGTTAAAGCACCCTCTACATGAGTGTATGTTAAAAAATATTTTGCTTGGTACCAAATTGGCTTATAAGTAAGAATACACGTACCGCAGAGCTGTTAAATTAGCCCAGCTTCTTTTGGCCTCACAGTAAAACTAAAATTTTAAGGGAAGAGGTCCCAACTCCAACCACTTAAGTTAGCTTGGCCACATTCCAGTATGCCTGTTGAAAATATTAAATTAATGTGAACAATTTAGCAAAACAAGTAACAGTGGCTAATGTTCTTAGATCTTTTTTTCTAGAACCTACCATGAGTTTTTCAGTTTAAACATTTAAAGAACTTTGTTATTAAAAGACAAGATATATTTAATTATACAGTTCTAGTCAAAATGATATTTCCCAGTTCCTTATCTTAATTCTGGTTCTATAACATGGTTCCTATCACTTGAAGATATTTTAATTTTAAGAGATGATTTTTCCTATATCCAGGGTACAATTTTTCCTATGAATAATTGCTGTCCTAAGATGCTAACCTTTTCATTCCAAGGATTAAAAAAAAATCACTTATTTCTGTGCTTTATAATATAAACAGTTTAAAGATTTTTAAAACATTTTTGATAACTACTGGCTCCTTAAAGCCAACAACCAGGTTTGTAAAGGTCCATGCCTTTGCCATGCCTATGTAAAAACCACTCTAAGCATTTACCAAGAAAATTGGTCAGTTTTAGAAACCTGTTCCAAGGCTTACAAAGACATCTTGAAAGTATGTAAATAAATTATCTTAATATTACATTATAACAATGTATTTGAAATTGTTGTTCATCTCTGGATTACATTATATATATATATATGCTAAATACTTGTTGAATGATTACTATAATTACTACAAAAGTAAACAGGTAGCTGGGCATGGTGGTGCATGCCTTTAATCTCAGCACTCAGGAGGTACAGGCAGGCAGATCTCTGTGAGTTCAAGGCCTGCCTGCTCTACAAAGCAAGCCCCAAGCCAGATGGAAAAGAGAGACTCTTTCTGGTCTCAAAAAAGACAAAAAAAAGTAAACAGGTAGCAATAAATAAATAAATAAATAAATAAATAAATAAACAATAAAGTAAAATGCCAAAATTTTATCTTCTGGATCCGGATCCTTCAAACCCTAATGAGAAGTGAACATTTTAACAAAAATAATTTTAAAAATCTCTGTTACAATGAACTAATCTCTAAAAAAGAATTAGTTTAAGTTAGTTAAGAAAAAATAAGATTGTTATTTATTGCTGTTAGATATTTAAGATACCATATATATTTTCGATATTTTAGATATAACTTCCTGGATTTTCTTTTAAAATTAACTTATTAAAATGTCATCTAAGCTTGTGGCATCAGCCATGGGTCATTCCTCCAAGGAGAGAGCCAATAGCCAATTAGATTTGGGATATACAGGCATATGGCTGCCTCTGCTGCACATTATTTCCAGGCAGGTGAGGTGTAGCTGGTGCTGACGGTGGAGTCTTGCTTGACTCAAGGAGACCCGTATTTGCTTTATTGGTTTAGTGGCCCTTGGTAACACTCTCTGGTATTCCAGAGGCCATCTGTACACTTGCATGTGTGGTCTCAATGCATCTTTTCCATGTTAACATCAGGTCTTCAGCAGCAGGGCCTTATCGCCTCTCTTCTTGCAGGTATCCCAGTTTAGAGGCAAGGAGCCTTTACCTTTTGTGGGACCTTAGATCCCCTGGCCAACATCTCCCTGGTGGAATAATCCATTACTGATGTCAGAGCTCCTGTATTGATATATTTTGCTTAAGCGCATAGTTTAAGGACTTTAGTGTTATATTTGGTTCTGAACAGAGAGTAATCCTTTTCACAGTTCTATGTCTATTAGTCAATTAAAGAAGGCAGTTTTACCAGTTTTATAAGAGATTACCTCTATAATAGTTGTCTCCAATTTACAGTTGGAGAGCAACCCCATCATCGTCATATTTCTCCTTGTTCTGGGGGGGAGGCAAGAAAGTCTCTCATATCAAAACCTTTGTGGCACCTAGAAAGTAAGTTTCATCAGGACCCACTATAAATAATTGTTATACAACAGTGAATTATATCTCCATTTATCTCGGATGCATTACCGTTTTTATCAGAGTCTGTAAACCAATGTTGTTTAATATACACATATTTACTTTTACTAAATCCTATAACACCATGTATCCTGTAGACAGTGTCTAGGCAAAACTGGGCACTTGTTGAACTCATGTCAATTAAATATGCATTAATCGAATATACACCAGTGTCCCTCACCCACCCCTCCTCCCTTCCCAATTCACCATTTTGGTCCATTTTCTGATGCAGTCTTTCTGTTGTTGTTCTTTTACTATGCATCCCTCTCCATGAGAAATGTTTATATCTGGGTTATTGGTACTAGCATCCACATATGAGGGACACCATTTGTCGTTTGTTTTTCTGGGACTGTGTTACTTCACTTAACATAATGTCTTCCAGCTCCATCCATTTACCTGCAAAGTTCATGATGTTGTCCCTCTTTACCGCTGCATAGAACTCCATTGTATACATGTACCACATTTTCTCTATCCACTCGTCAGTTGAGGGGCACCTGGGCTGGTTCCAGCTTTTTGCTATTGTGAACAGAGCTGCAATAAACATAGCTGTGCATGTATCTTTGCAGTAAGATGTGTCTTGTGGGTATATCCCCAGGAGTGGTATGACTGGGTCAAATGGAAGGCTCGTTTTGAGTCTTCTAAGGGTTCTCCACACTGCTTTCCATAGTGGCTGTACCAGTTTACATTCCCACCAGCAATGGATGAGTGTTCCCCTTTCTCCACAACCTCTCCAGCACTTGGTATCATTTGTGTTCTTGATCCTAGCCAGTCTTATTGGAGTAAGGTGATATCTCAAAGTGGTTTTAATTTGCATTTCCTTAATTATCCGAGATGCTGAACACTTCTTAAGATGTTTCTCGGCCATCTCTATTTCCTCCTGTGTGAAGTCTCTATTCAGATCTTTGCTCCATCTTTTGAGTGTTTCATTTGTTTTCTTTCTTCTTTGTTTTTTGAGTAGCTTGTATACTCTGGAGATTAATGCTTTGTCAGATGTGTCTGCAGTGAAGGTTTCCTCCCACTCTGTGGGTTTTCTCTTCACTTCCTTTATTGTTTCTTTTGATGTACAGAAGCTTTTGAGTTTAAGGAGATCCCATTTGTCAATTGTTGATCTTATTTCTTGTGCAGCTGCTGTCTGATTTAGGAAGTCTTTTCCTACACTTACATTCTCTACAGGTTAGGAGATATCATAAGCCACAGTAAGACCCCGTCATATTTAACAGGAAAAAAAGTAGTTCGTGGATCAACATCTCATCTAAACATATATGTCTATAACAAAGTAACCTACCATAACTATTAATGCTGCTTAAATACCTATATATCTAATTGCTTGTGCTTCATTAGTAGGATCGAAAGGTTATTCCTGGACAGACTGTCAGCCCATGAAAGGAAACAGCCAGAATTGACCAGAATCCAAGACAACAGCTCCAGAGAGAGTGGACTGGTCTGCTTCTCATCCACTTGTGCCCCTTTTCTAAGCCCAGGGAATAATCTGAGGAAGAGGGGGCGTGGTAGAATGTAAGGGCTGCGATTGGGGTGAAGGGTGAAACTACAGCAATGTAGTCTGGACCCTCATTTGATTAACCTGATTGAACATACAACCCCTCACCCCCCGCTGGAAGGTGGGGCTGTGGGTGTTTGGGCACAACAGCCTGCAAATTGGTTATACATGAAGGATGCTTGTACTCATGGATTATCACTTATAGCTAAAAAATGGAAAAAAAAACTGAGAGAGATATGCAGGACATTTATGGAAGAATGCATGATCTCGGTTGGGGTCGGGGTGGGGGTGAAGGGAAGGGGAGATATGCCTGAACTGAATTGGAAAATGATGTATGAAATGCACAAAGCATCAATAAAAAAAAAATGTTGTGAAAAAAAATAAAAAAAAAATAAAATGTCATCTAAGTTTAGGTTAATTCCCCAAATTATACAAAAGACATCACTCTTTAATAATAACAATATTCATGATATATCTTAAGTACTGATATTCCTTGATTAAGCGGGCATATAAGGTGTCCTATATAGTAGAATTGGCTGTGTTTAAAAAGTAGTTAAGTAATATATATTACTAATAAAAAGAAATTGACAATATTACTGCTTCTAGAGTCCCATTTCCATTTCTAAATATTAAAATAAAAATAAATAGTTGATTATGCTTTCAAGGCCTATAAAATCTAATTTCCTAACAAGTTTGACCTCTCGTTTCTATCATTGTTATTAATATTTATTATGCAAATGAAGACATTCTTGTTAGAAGAAAGTTTACAGAATACTATATTCTTCTGAAATTTCTTCTCTAGTTTCATTTATTTTCCCAAGTAAATCTGGTATGATATCAATATAATAAGACAGATGAAGGCATTATCCACAGATAAGAGCAACTAGAATTAGAGCTATAAGGTGTAATTGATCCAAAGAAAAAACAAAGATCAGAAAATAATATATTTGTTTAAATACTGAAAATGTAACTAAAATTGTTCATAGACTACAGATAACTGTACATACAAGGAAAACATAATCAATGTATCTTTTTAATGTTTGTTTCCTTAATCTGTTACATTTCTTTCACTAAACCAAACAATATTCTTGATTATTTTAATTTTAGGTATAATAAACCTATTATAAGTCATATGCAAATTCTGTGTCAGATACAGAAGATGAGAAAAGAAAATGTCATGTCTGGATCGTGATAGCCAAAAGGTTTCAGAGATGCAGAGAGAGGCGAGATCAAACCAAAATTAAAGACCAACAGAGGAAGGTTTTAATGGAAGTAGGGTTCCTGGGCATCGTCCTGAGGTGTAGGGGCTGTGGAATTCAAGTGCTGGAGCTGGGGCAAGGGGATTGTATAGGTCTCTGCGGACAGGGGAATGACTTGTTGCCAGAGAGCTGGAGTGATGCCCAAGTAAGGTTATGAGACTGGACCCTTGAGATGGATATTTGGGTGGACTCTGATTTCTCCAGAGTGCAGAACAGAGCTTTCCACCCCTTGCCCTGGTTCTTTGTTCTGCTTGACTCTTTGCAGGGAGGAGAGGTGGAAGGAGTGGTGAACGGCGATTGGGAAGCGTTTGGAGCAGGTAGGGTCTTTTCTGGCCTGCATTTAGGCAGGCCAGGAACTCGGCCTAACAATGATCCAGGAGTTTCCTCCTTATTGGCTCTACTAGCTATTCCTCTCTCCTGAAGGCTGCTGTCCTGCCTACAACTGAGCCTCACATACTTCAGCTCCTAAGAATGAGCATTCCCAGCAACATTGGAATAAATAATATTTGGTCCCTGCATGCACAAAACATGAAGCTTGACCAAGGGGAGAGATCCCATAAAAACCTTATATCCTCAAACTGGACCTGCTTCTGCAGGGGTGATTAACTGGCTAGCACTTCTGAGATTGTTGAGAGTCTGGACTGTTGCGGGTCCAGACCCTCATTCCCATTTATCTGAAGCTACCTTTAACCCCTAAAGAGCTGTTTCTTTGCCCACCTTTGTTTTCAACCTAACGCCCCTTGACTAACAGATTAAAAACAAAACCTTTTGAAATGTATTTATTAGTAAACCACCAGATCCCACCAACCAACAGGCTAAGAATGTTATCAGATAGCATATGAGACCTGTAGTAAAAGTCCCCCGACTCAGCTATGACCTGCCTACTGAATGTTTCTACCAATGTATTTGAAGTGTGTTGATTCATGACTTTCTTTTTTCTGTTACTATAAAACCTTCATGAAACTGGTTCCATGCTAGAACATGCAATTTGGGTTATCTGAATTTGTGTTCCTGTGTTATGGCTACTCAGATTTGGCTCCAGAATAAATTATGTTTTATCCCCTTTGAGGAGAGAGTTATGTTTTCTTTTCATAAGAATAAGGGTAGGGCTGGAGAAATGGCCAAGCGGTTAAGAGCGCTGACCTCTCTTGCAGAGGACCCGGGTTCAAACCCCAGCACCCACATGGCGGCCAAGAGCCATCTGAAACTCCAATTCCAGGAGGACTCCAGTTCCAGGGGAGTCCGACGCCCTCTTCTGACCTCTGTGGCATTGCACGTCACGGGTGCACAGACTTGCATGCAGACAATACATTCATACACATACGGAAATAAATTAAAAAATAAAAAAAAAATAAAAAAAGAATAAGGGTAAAATAAAAACAAATAAGTATGAAATTTATTACCATTCTTTCCTTTAAATATTCTAGAAATATTATTGATTTGGAGAGAAGGAAAGTTCTGGATTGAAAGTTATAGAAATTAGCTGGGCATGGTGGCGCATGCCTTTATCCCAGCACTCGGGAGGCAGAGGCAGGCGATCTCTGTGAGTTCAAGGCCAGCCTGGTCTGCAGAGTGAGCTCCAGGCCAGCTGGGACTAGAGGGAGACCCTGTCTCAAAAAGACCAAAAAAAAAAAAAAAAGAAAAAAGAAAGTTACAGAAATGGACAGGGCACAAATTTTAAAAAGTGGGCTACTCTGACAATTTAGAAAATCACTGAAATGAGTGATATGGAATCAAAATATTGAAGAAAAAATAGTAAGGAGAGAGGAGCAGAATGTTCATATGGTGGTTACCAAGACTAATAATATTAATTAAATATTCATGTTTATTTTTTTCTTTTTCTTTTTTTCTTGCTATTTGTGTTTTTAAAATATTCATGTTTAAATACCTGTGACAAGCATTTAATTAATTAATTAATTTTTATGTGTATGAGTGTACTGTCTGCATGTAGGTTGGTGCACTGGTGTTGTACAATGCCACGGAGGTCAGAAGAGAGTGTCGAATTCCCCTGGAACTGGAGTTAAAGATGGATCTTAGCTGCCATGTGGGTGCTGGGAATTGAACCTGGATGGAACCTCTCCAAGAGCAGTCGGCAGCGCTCTTAACCGGAGAGATGGAGACATCTCTCCAGCCCGTGACAAGCATTTAAAATACAAGAGCAAAAACATAACCTCCTTGAAAAAATAAGAAGAGAAAAGACAAACAGTAAAACTTCAGTTAATTCAAAAGATGAAGTGGAGTAAAAAAGGTAGAAAAACAATTTAAAGAATAAGAACAAAATGAGATGTGAAATCAAGATAGATTGCTAAAGATTCCACACTCGATGAATCTTCTGCGATGATGATTTGTGTAGCTTTACCTTCTCACACAGGCAAGTCATAAACAGGCTTCTAAAGCAGCCACAAATAGTGGGAATTGCCCTCAGAAGGTGGGAATAGGTGAGTCTTCAATCACGCATCTGGATCTGGCCTTCTAGACAAGAAAGGCTGCAGACCAGACAGCAGCTTTGCTCCTCTTCTAGACCCTCCTCTATCATCACCACTTTTCTTGTTCCTTTCAAGTTTTTATTTTTCCTCTATGTCTTTTTGCTTTTCTTCTTTCCCTCCATGGCAGTCCTGTCTATGACCAGTGAAGTATTACAGAACTAGATTTTAGGAGATCTGGGAGATTCTTGGAAGACAGCCATGCCTGTGTTCCTGTAAAAGCCAGTGGTTGTAGAGCAGGAGTGACAATTGCTGTGCATAGATAGGTACCTTCGTATAGGAACGAGAACATCTGAAGAGGGAGAGGAACCAGACTTCACTTCCACCCTTGGCTTCTTGTGAGAGGAGCTAGCTTTGAAGGACTGAGTTCTTTTGAGCAGAAGACCTCCCAGGTGGACAGGAACAGAGGCCTTCAGACACTTCGGAGTAGAAAGCAGAGCAGAGGCCTCATTATTTATGGGTTCACAGAGCCCCCAAAGCAAGTTACCTGGTATAAATCAAGAAGAACTTTTTTTCTAGTTTAGACACTGTTCTTTGTTTCACTCACTACAATGGAAAAGCTTCGTTTGAAAGGAGAACACCCTCTGGCCTCCATGCTGGGACACCATTGAAGATTTACAAGGGTAAAGAAGTCTCTCTTAAACCCTCAGATTCAGCCGTTGCAACAAATAGAAAGCAAAATCAAAGCTTTGGAGACTAAGTTGGACATTTTGAGCAGTACTGGAGCCAGAAGGACACTCAGAAACCCTCCAAGAGTGTGTCAGAGGTTGGCTGTCTGGGGGCCTGCTGCCTTGCCTCTCCAAGGCCCCCTACAGTGGTAATCTTTGTTGTCACACTCCAACTAGGCCCAGATACTAATACTGCAGTGTGAATTCTTAAAAGTAGTAGTCTAATAAATAAAAAAAAAATGATGGGGCTGGAGTGATGGCTCAGCAGTTAAAAGCACTGACTCTTCTTACAGAAGACCTGGGTTCGATTCCCAGCATGCACATGGGAGATAACAACCATCTGTAATTCCGGTTCCAGGGGATCCAAAGTCCTCTTCTGTCCTCTACTGGCACTGCCTGATGTAGGTACACTTACACACATGTAGGCATAGGACTCATACAGAGAAAAGAAAAATAAATAAAAAAAAAAATGACTAAGGTATTAAGAAAACATGTTCCCCAGGAACACTAACATTGATTGAATGAAAACAAAACACCAAACATTGTTTACTTTTTCACAAACTTCCCTTTACAGGAAAGGGAATTGTTCACACAATACATAATTTACCTTTCTCACATAAAAACATACTCTCTGAATACATTAGATACCTAAAGAGTAGAAATTTTGATATCTTTGTTAAAACTTAACAGGTAGCTACAGGAAGCATCCATTTGAAATTTCTCACCACTTATTTTTTAATTTTCTCTGCAGACTCAGGGGCTGAAGTCTACCTGTAACCTTGGTAGCTGTGGTGTACTTCAACAGGCAAAAGAATCTGTGTCCTCCACCCCAGTGCCGCTCATACACAATCAGAAGACAGAGTATGATATTGTGTCACCTGCAGTACTATGAGGTGTAGAAATGTAATCCAGAGGAAACAGATTTTAAATAAAAAATGTCAGCAGTACAGAGGTGGCAAACTCAATACACCCTGCACTGTGCATGAGGAGAAGATTCTGTGGGGATGTATGTGGAGAAAGGAGGAGGGAGGAGAAAGGAAAAGAGGAAGAGACTGGGGGGAGGGAGATGTGGCAAGAAAGGGGGTGGGGAGCAATGGACAGAGAGAGGGAGAGAGAAAGAAATGGAGGGGAAGAGGGAGAGAGATTGAGGGAGAGAGAGATGGAGGGAGTGAGGGAGAGAGGGAGAGAGAACATTTTCAAGTATAGCCATTTGCAATGACCCCAATGACTTACATATCCTTCTTCCTACCATCTTAGTGCCCTGACCCCTAACCGCTTACATATATGTCCTTCTTCCAACCATCTTAGTGCCCTGACCCCTAACAACTTACATATATATCCTTCTTCCTACCATCTTGGTGCCCTGACCCCTAACCACTTACATATATGTCCTTCTTCCTACCATCTTAGTGCCCTGACCCCTAACAACTTACATATATATCCTTCTTCCTACCATCTTAGTGCCTTGACTCCTAACCACTTACATATATATCCTTCTTCATACTATCTTAGAGCCCTGACCCCTAACAACTTACATATATGTCCTTCTTCCTACCATCTTAGTGCCCTGACCCCTAACGATTTACATATATATCCTTCTTCCTACTATTTTAGTGCCCTGACCCCTAATGACTTACCCTTCTTCCTATCCCTTCTTCCCACTATCTTGGTGCCCTGATTCCTAACCACTTACATACCCTTCTTCCTACTATCTTAGTGCCCTTTAGATGTATCCTTAGGAGTGGGTTGTCTTTAAGGGACATTATTTTACAATGGTAGCATATTATACAGCTTAGAGAATGCATTCTTGCCCCCCCCCCTTTTTTTTTGGTCTTCTCAAGACAGGGTCTCCCTGTAGCCACAGCTATCCTGGAACTCCCTCTGTAAACCAGGCTGGCTTTGAACTCACAAAGATCCGCCTGCCTCTCCCTTTGCCTCCCGAGTGCTGGGATTAAAGGCATGAGCCACCACGCCCAGCAAGGTCCTTTTTTTTCTTCTTGAGACAGGGTCTCCCTATAGCCCCAGCTGGCCTGGAGCTCACTTTATATACCAGGCTGGCCTTAAACTCACAGAGATCTGCTGCCTCTGCCTCTCGAGTGCTGAGATTAAAAGTGTGAGCTACCATGCCAGGCTTAAAGGTGGTTCTTAGTGGCCATGTAGGTGCTGAGAATCGAACCTGGGTCCTTTGTAAGTGCAAGAGCAGTTGACAATTTAACCGCTGACCTCTGAGAATGCATTCTTCTTCTTCTTTTTTTTTTTTCTCATTAAACTTGTTTTAATGGGTCTCGAAATTCTGTGACAGATTTTTGGTCAAGTTGTTTCCATTAAAAAGTACTGATTTTAAAAACCAGTATCTTAAAACTGCCACACATGGGGCTAGAGAGATGGCTCAGTGGTTAAGAGCACCAACTGCTCTTGCAGAGGACCGGGGTTTGATTCCCAACATCCACATGGTGGCTAAGAACCATCTTTAACTCCAGTTCCAGGGGGAATCTGATGCCCTCTTCTGACCGCCAAGGCATTGCACAACAAGGGTGCACCAACCTACATGCAGACAGTACACACACACACACACACACACACACACACACACACACCACCACCACCACCACCATCACCACCACCACCACCACCACCAACAAAAAACCCTGCCACACACACAAAGAAAATGGTCCACAAAACATATTCCTTTCCTTTGGAAGGTTTTACGATGCATTGTTATCATTAACCAGTCTTTTACTATTAAACTTAAATGGCCAATTGAGCCAAACAGTTCTGAGACTGTTCTTCCCCCACTGATTAAGACTGAGGTGTCAGATATTAGGGATAATATTCATTTAGCTTTCTGAGCTTTCTGGCCAGAGTTGGTGACCTTGCCATCTCCAGCAGACTTTTTGTCTACAGCCTTGATGACACTCACAGCGACTGTCTGCCTCATGTCACGAACAGCAAAATGACCCAGAGGAGGACAATCAGAGAAGCTCTCAACACACATGGGTTTTGGTACCTTAACAACAAACTATGCTGAGGTGAGGTTTGTTGTACTTCTCTGGCTAAGAGAAGCTTAAAGGAGGCAAAGAAGAAAGTGACTTAAAGTGTTTCTTCTCAGAGATGCATCATGGCCACTGTTTCACAAAGAATTTTCCTTAAACACTAATCCTCTGAACTGTGGAATAAGGATGCAAAATATATGAAATTAGGTAGGACACTAGGACATCAATGATTACAAGAGTCCAGACGCTTCCTATTAGAAAATAAATCACAAGTAACTTATTACCCATGCCCACTTTACTGTGATAAAATTATAGAGAACTGAATAAGCTATGCAAAAGCTGATTTCTGGAAGCCAAGGGAGTTTTATTTTGCATCAAGTTATCATTAAAGCTGGGCATGGTGGAACACTCTTTTAATCCCAGTATTCTGGAGGCAGGTAGATCTCAGTGAGAATAAGCTTACCTTGGTCTACATAGCAAGCTCCAGGCCAGCTGGGGCTACAGGGAGACTCTGTCTTAAAAGCAAAAAAAAGATATTAAAAAATTAAAAAATGGCCTTTGGAGTAACTCAATTTGTAAAGTGATTATCAGGCAATCACGAGGCCCTGAGTATGATTACCAAAGAACAGAATAAAAAAAATGTCTGGTGTGGCAGTGCCTGCTGGTAATCCCAGTGCTGGGGAGGGGAGCGGGTAGACTCCTGCAGCTCACTGGCCTGCCAGCCTGGCCTGCTTGGCAAATTCCAGATCGGTTACAACCCTGCCACAAAAAAAATATGGATGACACACCGAGGTCGTCATTTCACCTCCATGTGCAAGTGTGTGTGCATGTGTGCACCGCCAGTAAATACATGAACACATGCACAGTAGGGAAAACAGACCCATTTACATGGCAGAAATAAGGTTCTGGTAGTTTCTATTTTAACAGAGATCACAATCACCAACTCAGTCACAGTGGACTTTCTTGGTTATTATTGAAAATCTATTTTCGAGAAACTGTGAAATTGACTAAGTCAACAAAAAGAAACTTAAAATTAGCTGTCTGAATCAAAAGTTAAGAATTGGAAATTTTCAAAATATGTTTCTTAATCAGCAGGGTTTGGAAGTTTGAAGCTTTTCATGTCTGGAAATATGTAATTAATATGAGATTATATTTATATGTTTAATTTTATTTCATTCTTGTTATACATACATAAATTCAACTTAACTCTTTTCAAGCGTTGAACAACCCAAGCCATGCTGAGCATAATAATCAACGATTACATTGTTCTTTGCCTGGTTATTACCAAAAGGGGACACGAGTTCACAGAAGTTCCACAAATCAAATTTCATTCATGTCCAATAATTTCTCAAACATAATATGGAATTTTTCAAGTATGAACTTTCTCTTAGCTTAATTATAATACATTTTCAACAATTGTAAAGCAGTATCTTCAGTTTAATGTATGTGATAACCAAGTCCATACTATTGTGGGCACACATCAGCTTAATTGGTAGTGTATTTTGTACATGAGTGGCTTTAAACCACAGTATAATTTTTATTTATTCTTTTTGTATTATGTGTATGAGTGTATGCCTGCATGTATGTAAGTGCACCTGTGTAGTGCAGTGAGCACCAAGGTCAGAGAAGGTGTCAGAGCCCCTGGAACTGGAACTACGGACAGTTGTTAGCCACCATATGGATGCTGAGAACTAAAGCCAGGTCCTCTGCAAGAGCAGCCAGCACTCTTAACCACTGAGCATCTCTCCAACACCCACAATATAATTTTAAACACTGGTATCTTAGTTTCCATGAAAAATCATAACATCAAGACTTGCCTCACCTCAATAAATTCTCACAGTTAATAAAGAAATTAAACAGTGTGGCGAGTAAGGCATTTCATGCAGAGACCATAAGTTCAATTCTTGACACAGGTACTTGGTTATAATGTCTATAAATATTAGAAACTATATCTATACTTTACTTCCTCATAGTGTAGATGGTTAAAGTAAAAAATTAAATGAGGTTAATGAATGTATTTTGACTGTAGTAGATGTATAAAGAACATTATCTGTTTACCGTGACTTAATAGAATAATATTGTACCACATCTATACTTAGATAATTTTAACAATTTATTATTTTTATATGTATGAGTGTATTGCCTGCATGTATGTAACTATTCTCATGTTGTACAGTGCCCATAGAAGTCAGAAGAGAGTGTCAGATCTTCTGGAACTGGAATTATGGACAGTTGTTAGTGACCATATAGGTGCTGGGTATAAAAACCAAGGTCTTCTGGAAAGGAGCCAGTGTTCTTAACCACTGAGCCATCTCTCCAGCCCCTAGATAATTCCAGTAAAATTACATAGCAAGTAAGAATAAAATAATAATTATCATGCTAGGGGTGGCCATGCTCCCCACTCTGGTGAGAAAAGGACACATCTGCTAGAAGCCTTCCCAACAAAACTACCTTCACCTCCTCAGAGGCTGAGATAGTGCTCTCCTCAGAGGGTGATGATCACTATTCTCAGTCCAGATGTAACTCCCTGCCACACACCTCACATCCTGACTCCCAGAATCTCTTGTAGCTCAGTGGGACTGAGCTCCTGGTAGGAACTGAGTCCTTAGGCTGAAGCTGTTATGGAAAACCAGACAGCTGAGAAATAAGCATTTTACCCAGAGAGTTGGAGAACTCACTTCTTTATTTCCTACTAACTGTTCCAGATGAGCTTATGCTCCGAATTTCTGCACTCTAACCCAGTTTAGTTTAGTTTTTGTAGGTTTTTATATATCACCTTTTAGCAACTGATTGGTGGGTTAAACCTACATTTTTCTATAATTTACAACTTAGTTACCTATATGTCACAAGATAGTCACAAGACAATTACAAAAGATGTTTTTGTGGTTAAGCATTTAAAAGTTGATTGCAAAGGAAGATTTATTGACAGCAAGTTTAGCCTTTTTAGCATTGAAACTCAGCAAACAGGGCAATTGCTAAGGGTGTTCCATCAGATTATGGAATTCCATCAGACACCTGTGGGACTTCTGCTTTCCTGAGTTCATCACTGTTAGTTCTTCTTCTCTCAGCTTATGATTAAGCGTTTACTAAGCAAAGCAGTACATGGAGGTGACTATGTCCTAAAACACAAAGAGAAATAAAAAATCAGGTAAGAGATATTGGGTATATGATGAACAATATATAATCATATGATGAACAATATTAAATGGAGCATATACAGGAAAAAAAATATATATACATACATATATCCTCTTCGAAGAAGTTCTGCCACCAGACAGGTTCCTATAAGCTGGACATACATTGTGAACTCAGCCTCTGCACAGCAGCCACACAGAGTGACGCCCAGTAGGACTTCTCCTCCAACTCTACTCTTCCCACTTTCATTCTCACAGTTAGAAAGAGAATCTCAGCATTTCCAACTAGAGGGAGTCATCTTCAGGAATGGGGGTGTTTGCTCCAAAATGTCAAGAGTGAGATGCAGCTGAACCCTTATTCCTCCGTGTTAGGCTTGTAACTCCACTCAGGCCCCTTCCAGTGGCTTCTTCCAATCTGAGCAGCTTCTAGAGGCTCTGAGAATCTGTGTTCTTGATGGGAATAAGGGTATATTTTTCTCATTCTCTTTTTGCTTTTGTACTGATTTCAAGAGGGTCACCCACTTCTACAGCAGGATTTTTTTTTCAAGAAATCACAATTTGTACACATTAATTGGAAGTGTATTCATAAGACATTTGCTGCATGGCTGTCTTTTGAGAGTTCTTTCTGAAGAAAACTTGTTCATCGTCTTCAAAATCTATTCCTTTTAGGCATAGTGAAGAACTCTAAAATCCCACCAGTTAGGTGTTGGAGACAGGAAGACTATGAATACAAGGGAATGGCCTTGTTTTGAGCTCAAACTGTCTCAAAACACACATAGAGATTAAGTGGAGGAATATTAATGGAAATAATAATTTATATTCATTGTTCTAGAGACTTGAAGTCATTTTCTCAGACAATATCCAAGCAGTCCCCTCTGATTCTCTGTGCATATCATTAAACATGTGAGAACTACTTTGAGGACAATGTGCCAATGAAGATGGCTGAAATCTTGGGGGCTGAAGAGATGGCTCAGAGGTTAAGTGTGAAATGGCAAAGCTAACTCCATTCTGCTGTAGCTGACTTTTGTTTTACCCCGTGTTTTTTCCCAGTCATTCCCACTGCAGCCAGCCAAGCAGAATGTCTCATGCAGGCAGTTTCAGGAAGAACACTGTTTCTACAATACTGTGAAGCTTACAAGTAGCCAGATGGAACATCCAAGTAGCATATCCTCTCTCCCAGCCTAACCAAAACTTTTGTTAACTAAGAACCTCTATGTCAATTGACCTGCTCTGTTCTGGTGTAACAATGGTGATCTGATCTGATATAGCTGTGGTTATTCGCTTTGCCTCTGCCATGATATAATTGTGGTTTTCAGCTTTATAAACCCTGCCCTGCTTCTGCTTGGGGCAGAGAGTTCTTTTGGCCATTATCTCCCTCTGGCCATTGGCTGTTAACAAAGGATTCCTAATTCAACCATCACTATGTGGCATTCCTCTCTGCGTCTTGCTCAGTGTTACAAAGAACATTGGCTATTGTTGCAGAAGACCAGGGTTTGAATCTCATGGCAGCTAACAACCACCTGTAACCCCAGTTCCAGAGTACCTGACACCCTCTTCTGACCTCCACAGGAAATCCAGGACATGAGTACATTTACATGCATGCAGTCTTAACACTCATATACGTAAAATAAAAACACATTTTATAAAAGACAGCTGAAATCTCATTTGTATGTAAAAGCAAAACAGTGTGGAACAATATTTTGATTACATAGTTAAGGAGTTGATTGAAGATGTTGTATCCATGAGGTGAGGTGGACTCTTGGTATTCTTTCTTCTCTTAGCTGGTGGTTACATTAGCATTTGAGCATATTTTCCCAAATATAAATGCCTATAAGAGTTACCCCTCTATGTCAAAGAATGACTAGTATCAGATCAACTCTCATCTCTCATGCACAGATCAGTTGCTCAGATTAGGATGCAGTTCCTGCCCATGAAGGAAAGTGGAGCTGTATGAGAATAAAGTTGGTTCTCTTTCCACTTTGTGCATCCCAGGATGAGGGTCAGGTTATCAGGCTTGGCAGCTGCCTTTACCTGATGAGCTATGCCACCTGTCCTACAATGAATATTTTTAAATTATAACTATACAGAGTCAATTTATTATACAACTGAAGCTTAACTTATATTGCTTATAAATTTCATGGAAAACCCTGACAAGCTTTGCTTTTGCTGGCTTCTGTCAGACTGTGTGGTTTATTCTTATAGGACACAGTGACACAGAGGTTAAGAGGCTCCTTCTGATTCACTTCCTTACCGAGAAAGGGCACATGGACACGAAGACTGTAGCCAGTTTCTCATTAACTTTCCATACTGTTTGTTTGATTTCAGTGTCCTGTTTGATGATATCCTTAACCTTTAACAACTCGATCATCAGAAGAAAGTGCAGAAATATTTAAGGTGTTCGATAAAGGTTAAATGTAAACTCTGTTCTGAGCACCTTTCTTTAATTGCATTCTTCCATCGTTACTACATTCTCCCAGCATCTATCCAGTGATAATGTGAACAATGACAGGCTGGCTTATGAAAGAAAAATCATACTGTTAAAAATGTATGCAAAAACCCAAACACAAGAGAAACAAAATAGCCAAGTATGGTCACTCATGCCTATAATCACAGCAGCCAGGAGCCTGAACCAGGAGGCTCAAGGCCACTCTAGAATCCATAGTGAATTTTAGTCCACTCTGGGGTACAAAGTGAAAGCCTGTCTCAGAAACAAAAATGCATGGGAAGTTTGAAAAAAATACAAAAGGCTATATTGCCTGATTTTATGGTCTGAAATGAGAATTCAGTCATAAATATTAAGAAAAAGGAATAATTCTCTGTAATATAACATGACTAAAACTGGCTTAAAATAAATGGTAAATTTAGAAAATTCTTTTTTTTCACATAAATTTATTTATTTATTTATTTTTAACCAATCTAGACCCGTGTTCCCACCCATTCCCCCACCCCGCCAGAGCTCATGCATTCTGCCAAACACGCTTTTCATCTCTTAGTCTTTCTCAATATTTTCCATGGGGAAGTTGACTGTTTTGAGCAGAAGTTCACTGTTTCAGTCAGTTCTTTGATGCAGTCTTTTCTGTTGTTGTTGTTATTGTTGTTTCCAAAATGCATTACGCCCAACTGCTTTGTACTTAGTAAATTCTAATCAGAGGAAAAACTTGCATCCAAAGTGAAACAATTTATAAGGAAATTTTATACATGGGTCATATTAAAGTAAAAACAATCTTCTGGGCTGAAGAGATGGCCTAGCAGTTAAGAGCGCCGACCGCTCTTACAGAGGACCCAGGTTCGATCCCTAGCACCCACATGGCGGCCGAGAGCCGTCTAAAACTCCAATTCCAGGAGAACTCCAGTTCCAGGGGAATCCGACACCCTCTTCTGACCTCCGCGGCATTGCACTACACGGGTGCATTCATGCAGACAGTACATTCATACACATACGGAAATAAATAAAATTTAAAAAAAAATTAAAAAAAATCTTCTGTATGTACTATGTGTATTAGATATTTTATGAGAATATGAGGTAGTATATCAATCAGCAGATCTAGCAAAAGTGACGCAATATATTATGAAAATATTGATTGATATAATTTTGGGATATGTGTAAATGACTGTATAATGTTGCCACTCTTCTAATGCCAAGCCAGAGGTATCTGTCACTCCAGAGCCTAGGAACTGGATTATGGGGGAGGGGCAGCACCAGCTGGAGGATGAGGTAGGTACGGTGCACTGGGCACCTGAGCTCCTTTGATCTATTAGAATTGTGTAAGGAACAAAATCAACACAGAAATTGCCCACAGCCTTAGCTCACCATCCTTGCTAGAGAGGAAAAGCAGAGGTCAAGTTTCATCTGTCACTTGTTCAGAAAAATGTCGAATGCAAAAACCTTTGTGTTGTTGTCATTGCTATTACTGCTGCTGCTGGTTGTAATTGGCACTAACACAAATGTGGCAAATGGGGCAAATTTGTATTTGGAAATTAAACATGGTGGCCTCATTTATAACAAAGCATTATAGCCTGATGTCTTTGACTGCTAGAAGGCAGCTTGTTCTGTTAGGCAGAAAACAGACAGAGAAAGGCAGCCGTAAAGACAAACACCAAACCTTGAGCAGTCTCAACAAAGAGTAAAAGACTTTTTGTTCAATCCAGTTCTAAGCCAACAAACAGACAGAAAGAAAGCCACCAAAGCAGAGAGAAAAGGAGACAAGCCTGTTAAGACCTAATCTGACACCGAAGTCTCTCCCAGATTTCCAGCTCTGACCATAAAGCCCGAGGTCCAGTATGTGACCAATGAGGGTGTATTCAGTCAATCATACACATAAAACCATACATAAAATGAAGATTAAATTAACAAATTCCAAAACAACATCTTCCCAGTCAATGTCTTGACTTTTTGAAAAAGGCTCAGGGTAGGCGTCCCCATCAGTAGCTTACTGCCATTATTAAATACTAGACCAGGCTAGACCAGAACTTATCTCCTAGGAAGACCAGAATGACTCAGTTAATTTTTGTGTCTGGAAATGCAGTGGCCATTCTGGTACTCTCTGAGAGTCACAGGGCCCAGGAGTATCTCAGGGGTCACTTCTTCTGTGACAATTCACCAGGCTGGGCAGACCTGGAAAGGTGAGCCTCCTGAATGGGGAGCTCTCAAGGATCTCCAAAATGTTATACCCAGCCCAAGGCACAGTGGAACACCACACAGTGATGGTTGAATTAAAAGTGTTTTATTATCTGGTGCTCTAGAGGATACTAACACCAGAAACAACTCTCAACCCTGAGCAGAGGCAGGGTAGTGTTTATAAAGCCAAAAACTTCAATGGCTTCTTACCAGATACGGGTCAGATAACAAAAAGTTTCCAAGTCACAGTTAAAGTAAACAAGTTTCTCCAAATTGCAGGGACAGTGAGCTTTCTGGAACTGTAGGTGTATGTAACTCCATGAGGATGTTCTGCTTGGTGGGTGTGGTTAGCCGGGATAGGGTGGTGCAGGGGGGGGGCGTGAAGCACAAAGTGCAGTTAAGTACAAAATACAGTCAAAGAAAGTTGATCACGTTAGGCAGTTCAATAAGTAAAGGATTAAATATTACAGACACATATGCATTTATAATTCAATGCCTCTGCAGTATTGCATTAGCTGTGTGTCACTGTATCAAAATGCCTTAGATAACTGGATTACAAAGAACAGAGGTTGAGCTGGTGTGGTAGCTCTACTGGTAGAGTTTGGCTAGCTTATGTGAGACCCTGGGTTTAATCTTCAGTACAGGAAAAAAAAAAGGGGGGCTTATTTTGTGTTTGTACTGATTTACATTCCCACCTGCAGTGGACAAAGGTTCTCCTTTCTGCACAACCTCCTCCGCATGTGTTGTCATTTATTTTCCTTACCTTAGCCATTCTGATTGGAAAGAGATAGACTCTCAAAGTAGTTTTAATTTTTATTTCCCCGATGGCTAACTTTTAAAAATGTTCCGTAACCATTTCATTTCTTCTTTTGGGAATTCTCTGTTCAGATTCATATCCCGTTTTTAATTGGGTTGCTTTTTTTCTTGATAATTTTTAGTTCTTTCTGTATTCTAGATACCAAACCTTTGTCAGATGTATAGCTGACAAAGATTTTCACTCACTCTGTAGACTGCTTCTTCACTCAATTGTACAGAAGCCTTTAAACTTCATTAGGTCCCATTTTCCAGTTGTTGGGATTAACGCACCAGAGACCTGCCTAAAAAGTCTTTATATATTCTTATATCTTGTGGGGTAGTCTCTTCCTTTTCATACAGCAGCTTCAGAATTTCAGATTTTATGTTGAGGTCTTTAATCCACAGAGTTGATTTCTGTTAGGGTTGAGAAATAAGGACATGGTTTCTATTAGATAAAAAGCTGCATGAGGAGTTGGTTTGTAAGAGGAGCTGACCCATTATTGTCCTTCAAGAATGAGGTCCACAATTGGACCTTAAGATGAGACAGCATTAGAAAGAAATGGTAAAATATACTAAAAATAGCACAATAGGGCTTTAAAGGAAGGAGAGGCTTCCCTTTAAAACCTAGGGAGGAGATTCATTGAGAGAAATAAATAGCTCAAAGTCAGAGTAAGAGAGATAGTCACCATGGATAGGACACAGGTCAGAGAAGGGACTTCAGAGAAATCTGACAAAAGGGAAATAGCTGCTTTTATACCCTTCCAGGGAACACCACATGATATAGTCTGGGACAGCCTGTGAGACAAGGAGCATGGTGGGGGGCAGGTAGGACCATAAAAATTAGGAACTATAAAATCCCAGCACAGATTCTCAATTTTGTTATACACAGAGAGAGAGTGTGATAGGGAGGAGTGGCCTGATTTCTTAGGTTTGGGGATCTGGCCTGTCAAAGCCACCGGCATCTTAAAGGGGCAGGGCCATAATCTAACTATTTGCTCTTTTATGTGTAGACAGCCAGGTTTTTCTATCACCATTTGTTGAAGATGATGTCTTTTCTCCAGTGTGTACTTTCAGCCCCTTTGTCAAAATCAGGTGGCTGGAAACTGCATGGGCTTGGGTCTGGGTCCTCTATTCTATTCCATTGACTCACTTTTCTGTTTTTGTTGCAGTACAGCATTGCTCTGACTATTATGGCTTTATAGTACTGCTTGAAGCCAGGAGTGGTAAACCCCTTAGTGTTCTGTTGTTTTGTTTTGTTTGTTTTTTTATCTGAGTGTTGCTTTTGGCTATCTGGGTTTTCAGTGATACTGTATGAATATTTTATGTTCTGTTTTATATTTCTGTGAAAAATGGTGCTGACATTTTGATGGGGATTGCATTGCATGTGGGGATTGCTTGGTAGGGTGGCCATTTTCATGGTATTGATTTTTCTGATCTATGAGAATGGGGAGATTTTCTGTCTTCTAGCATATTCCTCAATCATATTCTTCAGTGTTGTCCAGTTTTCCTTGTAAAGGTCTTTCACTTAGTTGGTTATGTTTATTCCAAGGTATGTTTTTTTTCCCCTGAGGCTATTGTGAATGGGATTGTTTCTCTAATTTTCTTTCTTAGATTGTTTGTCATTGGTATAAAGACTGTCAAATTGTATATGTTAATTGTGTATCTGGCCACATTGCTGAAAGTGTTTACCAGCTCTGGGAATTTTCTTATGGAGACGTTAGAGTCTCTTATGTATAGAGTCAAGTCATCCTTATGTATTTTATTTTATTTTATTTTTTCTTAAATATCTTTTTATTATTTTCTTTTTTTTTTATTGATGCTTTGTGTATTTCATACAACATTTTCCAATTCAGTTCAGGCATATATCCCCTTCCCTTCCCCCCACCCCACCCCTACCCCTCCCCGATCATGCATTCTGCCGTAACTTTTCTGCATCTTTCTCTGCTTTTTTGTTTTGTTTTGTTTTCATTTTTTTTATAACAATAAGTGATAATTTGTGAGTACAAGCATCCTTCATGTAAAACCAATTTGCAAGCAGTGGGCTATTAGCTCTCTCCTTGGAGGAATAACCCACGGCTGATGCCACAAGCTTGCATCCTCTAATGGTTAGGAGATGTTATAAACCACACAAAGACCCTGCCATACTTAACAGAAGAAAATGTAAATCATGAATTAACATACCATCCAAACATCTGTGTCTATACCAAAGAAACCTACAATAACAATTAGTACTGTTTAAATATCTATATATCTAATTGTGTGTGCTTCATTAGTAGGATCAAAAGGCTGTATATTATACTGTTTAATACCTAAATATCTATTTTCTTTTTTTACCAAATATTTAAAAATATTTTTTTAATTTTGTTTATTTTTGTTTGTATATGAATGTACTGTCGGCATGTAGGTTTGTGCACCTGTGTTGTGCAATGCCACGGAGGTCAGAAGAGGGTGTCAGATTCCCCTAGAAATGGAGTTAAAGATGGTTCTCAGCTGCCATGTGGGTGCTGGGGATCAAACCCGGGTCCTCTGCAAGAGCAGTCAGTGATCTTAACTGCTAGGCCATCTCTCCAGCCCCCCAAATATTTTTATTGATGTTTTGTGTATTTTATACATCATTTCTCAGTCCAATTTAGACACATTCCCTTTTCCATGTCCCCCACCTGACCCCAGTTTATGCATTCTGCCATACATGTCTTGTATCTTTTTCTCAGTCTTTTAAAAGTTTTTCTCTGAAGAGGTTTATTGTTTGGGCAGAAGTTAACTGTTTCAGTCAGTTCTTTGACTAGTCCTTTTGTCATTATTTTTCCCTCTCATTTGTATTGCTCCAAAATATGCCTATACATGCATCACATATATAGCAAAATTATGACCTCTGAAAATAAACTGTATGTTAATTCCAAAATATGTTTAGGAGTTCACATTATTCCCTTTAATTTTATATTACTCTAAAATATGAATGCATACCCTCCATCCATATACAATTATAAAGTCTTAAAGTAAGTGGTAAGTTAATTCCAAGGCCTGTTAAGGTATTCACATTATAACAACACAGTTGCTGTCAGATAAAAAGAAATATAGCATTCATGTTGCTCAGCTTACCTTTCAACTAGGGATTTGGTGCTAGCAGCCACAAATGAAGGATACCATTCGTTCTTTGTTTTTCTGA
Organism: Rhizomys pruinosus; assembly: GCA_009823505.1. NCBI lineage: Eukaryota > Metazoa > Chordata > Mammalia > Rodentia > Spalacidae > Rhizomys > Rhizomys pruinosus. The sequence continues at coordinate 424,091 of VZQC01001365.1, forward strand.
GACTGTGTAAACTCACTTAGCATAATGGCTTCAATTTCCATCATTTACCTGCAAAGTTCATGATGTCATCTTTCCTTCCTGCTGCATAGAATTCCATTGTGTAGATGTACCATATTTTCGCTATCCACTCATTGGTTGAGGGACACTTGGGTTGGTTCTAGCTCTTCACTATTGTGAAGAGAGCTGCAATAAACATAGATGTGCATTTATCTCTGCAATAGGAATGTGTCTTGTGGGTATATACCCAGTAGTGGTATGACTGGGTTTCTTAAATGTTTTCCACACTGCTTTCCATAGGAGTTGTACGAGTTTGCATTCCCACCAGCAGTGGATGAGTGTTCCCCTTTCCCCGTACCCTCTCCAGCATTTGGTATGCTTTGTTTTCTGGATCATATTTAGTCTTACTGGAGTGAGATGAAATCTTAAGGTGGTTTTAATTTGCATTTCCTTGATTATTAGATATGTTGAACACTTTAAGATGTTTCTCGGCCATCTTTACTTCTTCATTTGTGAAGTCTCTGTTCATCCCTTTACTCCATCTTTTGAGTGAGTCATTTGTTTTCTTCCTCCTTTTTTTTTTGTCTTTTTGAGACAGGGTCTCCCTGTAGCCCCAGCTGTCCTGGAACTTACTCTGTAGACCAGGCTGGCCTTGAACTCACAAAGATCCACCTGCCTCTGCCTCCCAAGTGCTAGGATTAAAGGCGTGCACCACCACGCCTGGCTCCTCCTTTGTTTTTTGAGTAGTTTATGTACTATGGATGTTAATGCTCTATCAGACCTATCACTGGTGAAGGTTTCTTCCCACTCTGTGGATTTTCTCTTCATTTCTTTGATTGTTTCTTTTGCTGTACAGAAGCTCTTGAATTTAACAATGTCCCATTTATCAATTGTTTACTTTATTGTTTGCACAGCTGCTGTCTGATTTATAAAGTGTTTTCCTACACCTATGTCTTATAGGTTACTACCAACATTTTCTTCTATCATTTTGAGAGTTTTGGGTTTCACATTGAGGTCTTTGATCCATTTGGAGTTGATTTTTGTACATGGTGAGAGGTAGAGGTTTAGTATTATGCTTCTATAAGTGGTGATCCAGTTATGCCAACACCATTTGCTGAATATGCTGTCTTTCTTCTATTGAGTCTTCTTGGCCCCTTTGTCAAATATGAGGTGGCTGAAATTGGATGTTCTCAGGTTTGGATCCTCAATTTTGTTCTATTGATCTATGGGTCTGTTTTTGTATCAATGCCAGGCTGTTTTTATGACTATAACCCTGTAATATAGTTTGAAGTCTGGTATGGTAAACCCCCCACCCCCACCCCTGAATTGCTTTTTTTGCTCAGGGTTGCTTTGGTTATATGAGGTCTTTTCTTTTTCCATATGAACTTTAGGATGTTTTTGTCTAGCTCTGTGAAGAAGCTCATGGGCATTTTAATTGGGATGGCATTGAATCTGTATATTACTTTGGACAGGATGGTCATTTTTACTATATTGATTATCCCAATCCATGAGCATGGGAGATTCTTCCATCTTCTAGTATCTTCCTCAATCTCCTTCATGAGGGATTTAAAATTTTCATTGTAGATTTTTCTAGTGTGTTTGGTCAGGTTTGTTCCTAGATAATTTTTGGAGGCTATTGTGAGTGGGAAAGTCTCCTTGCATTCCTTCTCCAATTGCTTGTTATTGGCATAAAGAAAGGCTACCGATTTTTCTAAGTTAATTTTAAAAAAAAACAATTAAAAAAAAAAAATAATGGTTTTTAGGAGTTTTCTGGTGGATTTTTTGGCATCTCTTAGGTAAAGTATCATATTATCTGCAAAAAGGGATAGTTTGACTTCCTCTTTTACAATTAGTATTCCTCTAATTTCCTTTTCTTGTTTTATTGCTCTTGTGAGCATTTCAAGCACTATCTTGAAAAGGAGTGGGAATGGGGGAAGCCTTGTAGGGTTCCTGACTTTAAGGGGAACCCTTCTAGTTTTTCCCCATTTAGGATAATGCTGGCCGTGGGTTTGTTGTATGTGGCTTTAGTTGTGTTGAGAAATGTTCCTTCCAGTCCAATTCCCTCCAGGACTTTAAACATGAAGGCATGCTGAATTTTGTTGAAGGTCTTTTCAGCATAGATTGAGATGACTGTGTGTTTTTTGTCTTTCAGTCTGTTTATGTGCTTTATGGTGTTTACTGATTTACATATTTTTATATGTTTTTAGTTGCAGTATTAAGTCATTTATGTGTGCTCTTTCTGTTTCCTTAATATAGGCACTTAGGGCTATGAATTTCCATCTCAGAACTGCTTTTAAGGTGTCCCATAGGTTTTTGTTGTGTTGTATCATCCCTTTCATTTAGTGCCAGTAATGGTTTTATTTCTTTGTTTATTTCTCCTTTGATCCATTCATTATTCAGTAGTGTTTTGTTTAGTTTACATGTGTTCTTGTAGCTAGTAGGGCTCTTTCTCATGTTGATGTTAAGCTTTATTGCACTGTGGTGTGATAAGATGCATGAAATTATTTCATTTTTTTGTATTTGCTGAGGTTTGCTCTGTGTCCCAGTATATGGTCGATCTTGGAGAATGTTCCATGGGGTTCTGAGTAGAAAGTATATTCTTTGGTGTTTGGATGGAATATTCAGTAGATGTCTGTTAGGTCCATTGTTCAGTTCAGATGTCTCTATGTTTATCCAGTCAACAGGAAAGGGCAGGAGAATGCCTCAATAACAGAATGGATGAAACATAAAATAGAATATCAACCCTAGAAGATAACATGGAACAACTGAAGAGCTCAAGCAAAGACAATGAAAATTTAAAAAAACACAAGAGTGGAATAACCAGGAAATGTGGGACACCATGAAGAGGCCAAACGTCCACATCATAATCATAGAGATAAGATAATGGTATGGAGAGAATTATAGAAGAAAATTTCCCCAAATTGAAAAAATACACAGGCATACAAATACAAGAATCACATAGAACACCAAATAGACAAGATCAGAAAAAAAAAAAACACCTCTCCACCCACACCATATCATAATCAAAATTTTAGATGCTCAAAACAAAGACAGAATACTGAAAGTCACAAGAGAAAAACAGCAAATTACATATATAGGAAAACCCATCAGAATTACAGCTGACTTTTCAATGCAAATGATGAAAGCCATAAGAGCTTGGACCAAAGTGTTTCCAGTACTAAACGACAACAGATGACAACCCAGGTTACTCTACCCAGCAAAAATGTCAATTATAATCGAAGTCAAGTACTATACTGACTTGACTTGTCAAGTACTATACTGGATGAGAGTGGAGATAATGGGCAGATTTTCTTTGTTTCTGATCTTAGTGGTAATGCTTCAGGTAATCATCCATTTAGTATGGTATTGACTATAGGTTTGTCATATATAGCCCTTATTACATTAAGATATGTTCCCTCCACCTTAATCTCTCAAGGATTTTTATCATGAAGGTGCATTTTATTTGATCACAGGTCTTTTCTACATCTGTTGAGATGATCATATGATTTCTGTCCTTGTGACCATTTATATTGGTACATTGTATTATTAAATATACATTTATTGAAACATCCCTGCATCTCTGGAATGAACCCAGGTCTTGCCCAAGATGAATGATCTTTTGATGTGTTTTAAAATTTAGCTTACAAGTGATTTTTCTGTTTGTTTGCTTTTAGAAATTGTGTGTCTATATTCATCAGGAAGGTTGGTCTTTAATTTTCTTTTTTAATTGTATCTTTATCCGGTTTTATTATAGTATAATGCTGGCCTTGTGGAAAGGATTTGAAAGCATGCCTTTCTTTCCTGTTTAATGGGATGACTAGAGAAGCATTGATTCTAGTTCATAAAAGATCTAGTAGAAATTTCCCATGCTCATAGTTCAGAATCATTTGGTTTGGGGTCATTCTTTTGTTAGTTGAAATATATTTTAGATATTTTATTTATTATTTTTATTTTATGTGTATGAGTGTATTGCTGTATGAATGTAAGTGCACCCACATCACGCAATGCCCATGGAGGTCAGAAGAAGGCATAAGATCCCCCCAGGACTGGAGTTATGGATAGTTGTTAGCTGCCATGTTCTAATTGCTTATCTCACTTTGGCTTAATTTTGGTAGGTTATATGCATTGAGAAATTCATTCATTTCTTTAAAAATTTCCAGTTTGGTGGATTATAGGTTTTGAAGGTATGTCTTTATGGTTTTCTGAGTGTCATTGGTATCTGTTGTAATGTATCCCTTTTCCTTTCTTATTTTACTGATTGGGATTTTTTTCACTTTTTCTTTTTCATAATTTGGTTAAGGGTTTGCATATTTGATTTATCTTCTCAAATATTCAGCTCTTCATTTTATTGATTCTTTTTGTTCTTTTTTAACTTCTATTTTATTAATTTCTGCTCTATTAGTTATTTACTTATATCAATAGTTTTGGTTTGGTGTGATCTTGTTTTTCTAGTACATTGAGGTATGCCATTAAATTACTGATTTTCTATGTCATTTTTATGTAGGCACTTAAAGCTATACGCTTTCCTGTTAGGACTGCTTTAATTATGTCCCATATATTTTGGTATATTGATTTTTCATTTTTTTATTACTTTATAACAACAACAATAATAACAACAACAACAACAAAGCTGGGTCAAAGAACTGACTGAAACAGTAAACTTCTGCCCCAAACAGTAAACTTCTGCATCAAAAATNTTGTTCAGTTCAGATGTCTCTATGTTTATCCAGTCAACAGGAAAGGGCAGGAGAATGCCTCAATAACAGAATGGATGAAACATAAAATAGAATATCAACCCTAGAAGATAACATGGAACAACTGAAGAGCTCAAGCAAAGACAATGAAAATTTAAAAAAACACAAGAGTGGAATAACCAGGAAATGTGGGACACCGTGAAGAGGCCAAACGTCCACATCATAATCATAGAGGTAAGATAATGGTATGGAGAGAATTATAGAAGAAAATTTCCCCAAATTGAAAAAATACACAGCCATACAAATACAAGAATCACATAGAACACCAAATAGACAAGATCAGAAAAAAAAAAAACACCTCTCCACCCACACCATATCATAATCAAAATTTTAGATGCTCAAAACAAAGACAGAATACTGAAAGTCACAAGAGAAAAACAGCAAATTACATATATAGGAAAACCCATCAGAATTACAGCTGACTTTTCAATGCAAATGATGAAAGCCATAAGAGCTTGGACCAAAGTGTTTCCAGTACTAAACGACAACAGATGACAACCCAGGTTACTCTACCCAGCAAAAATGTCAATTATAATCGAAGTCAAGTACTATACTGACTTGACTTGTCAAGTACTATACTGGATGAGAGTGGAGATAATGGGCAGATTTTCTTTGTTTCTGATCTTAGTGGTAATGCTTCAGGTAATCATCCATTTAGTATGGTATTGACTATAGGTTTGTCATATATAGCCCTTATTACATTAAGATATGTTCCCTCCACCTTAATCTCTCAAGGATTTTTATCATGAAGGTGCATTTTATTTGATCACAGGTCTTTTCTACATCTGTTGAGATGATCATATGATTTCTGTCCTTGTGACCATTTATATTGGTACATTGTATTATTAAATATACATTTATTGAAACATCCCTGCATCTCTGGAATGAACCCAGGTCTTGCCCAAGATGAATGATCTTTTGATGTGTTTTAAAATTTAGCTTACAAGTGATTTTTCTGTTTGTTTGCTTTTAGAAATTGTGTGTCTATATTCATCAGGAAGGTTGGTCTTTAATTTTCTTTTTTAATTGTATCTTTATCCGGTTTTATTATAGTATAATGCTGGCCTTGTGGAAAGGATTTGAAAGCATGCCTTTCTTTCCTGTTTAATGGGATGACTAGAGAAGCATTGATTCTAGTTCATAAAAGATCTAGTAGAAATTTCCCATGCTCATAGTTCAGAATCATTTGGTTTGGGGTCATTCTTTTGTTAGTTGAAATATATTTTAGATATTTTATTTATTATTTTTATTTTATGTGTATGAGTGTATTGCTGTATGAATGTAAGTGCACCCACATCACGCAATGCCCATGGAGGTCAGAAGAAGGCATAAGATCCCCCCAGGACTGGAGTTATGGATAGTTGTTAGCTGCCATGTTCTAATTGCTTATCTCACTTTGGCTTAATTTTGGTAGGTTATATGCATTGAGAAATTCATTCATTTCTTTAAAAATTTCCAGTTTGGTGGATTATAGGTTTTGAAGGTATGTCTTTATGGTTTTCTGAGTGTCATTGGTATCTGTTGTAATGTATCCCTTTTCCTTTCTTATTTTACTGATTGGGATTTTTTTCACTTTTTCTTTTTCATAATTTGGTTAAGGGTTTGCATATTTGATTTATCTTCTCAAATATTCAGCTCTTCATTTTATTGATTCTTTTTGTTCTTTTTTAACTTCTATTTTATTAATTTCTGCTCTATTAGTTATTTACTTATATCAATAGTTTTGGTTTGGTGTGATCTTGTTTTTCTAGTACATTGAGGTATGCCATTAAATTACTGATTTTCTATGTCATTTTTATGTAGGCACTTAAAGCTATACGCTTTCCTGTTAGGACTGCTTTAATTATGTCCCATATATTTTGGTATATTGATTTTTCATTTTTTTATTACTTTATAACAACAACAATAATAACAACAACAACAACAAAGCTGGGTCAAAGAACTGACTGAAACAGTAAACTTCTGCCCCAAACAGTAAACTTCTGCATCAAAAATTTTTTAAAAAATACTGAGAAAAATATGAAAGACATATATGGCAGAATGCATGAGCTCTGATGGGGTGGGGGGCAAGGAGAGGGGAATGGGTCTAAATTTGATTAAGAAATATTGTATGAAATGCACGAAACTTCAATAAAAAATTGGCTGCATGTATGTGGGTGCACTTCTGTGTCATGCAGTGTCCAAAGAAGTCAGAACAGGGCTTTGGATCCCCCGGAACTGGAGTTACAGATGGTTGTTAGCCACCATGTAGTTTCTGAGATCCAAACCTCAGTGTTTTACAAGAGCATCCAGTGTTCTTAACCTCTGAGCCATACCTTCAGCCCTGGGTTTTCATTTTTATTCAACTCCAGAATTTTTTAAAAATTTCTTCCTTGATTTGTCTAATGACCCATCATCATCCAATAGTGCTTTGTTAATTCTTCCCAGGTTTATGTGTTTTCTCTAGTTTCTATTGCTGTTGATTTCTAGTCTTATTCCATTGTGGTCAGATAGACTAAGGGTCATTTCCATATCCTTGTGTTTAGTGGGAATTTATTAATGGCCTTGGTGTTCTATTTTAGGGTAAGTCCCATGGGCTGCTGAGAAGAGTGTATATTCTGTAGCACTTGATTGTTCTGTAGATATCTGTTAAGTCTCCATGCTTTCATTCAAAGTTTGTATGTATCTTATCCTTTGATTTGGTAAGATGTGTTTCTTGGAGGCAGCAAAGTGACGAACTCTGCTTTTATTTTATTTTATTTGTTTATTTTCTATGTGTATGAATGTACTGTCTGCATGTAGGTTTGTGCACCCATGTCGTGCAATGCCGTGCAGGTCAGAAGAGGGTGTCGGATTCCCCTGGAGTTCTCCTGGAATTGGAGTTACAGACAGTTCTCAGCTGCCATGTGGGTGCTGGGGATTGAACCCAGGTCCTCTGAAAGAGCAGTCAGCACTCTTAACCGCTAGGCTATCTCTCCATCCCGGAACTCTGCTTTTTTATATAATCTGCCAGTCTTTTGAGTGGGGAATTGAGGCCATTAATATTCGGTTATTATTGAAAGGTGTGTATTAATTCCTTCTATTTCATTGATTTTATAGTTTTTGTTGTTTTCTTAGTTTTTTTTTTTTTGCTTAACAACTATCCTAGACTCATTTCATGTTTTCCTCTGTAGTCTCTTGCATATGTTTATTCTTCATTTTACTCTGAAATATTAGTATCTTCTGTAGGGCTGGCATAGTAGTCATAAAATTCTTTAGTCTGTTTTCATTGTGGACATTTTAAATTTCTCATTCAATTGTGAACATAATTTTGTTGGGTATAGTAGTCTAGGTTGTCAGCTGTGGTCTTTCAGAAATTGAAATGCATATTTTCAGGCCTCTCTTACTTTTCAGGTTTCCGCTAAGAAACCACCAGCTACCCTGATGTGCCTACTTTTGGGTATGCTTTGATCCTTCTTTGGTTCAGTCCTCTATACTTTGTTTGTTCTGCCTATTTATTGTTTTAACCATATATGACATGGGGAGTTTTGTTTCTAGTCCTGGCTATGCCTCTTGTAACTAGATGGGCATATTTATTCTTTAAATTTGGAAATTTATCCTCGGTGATTTTTTAAAAAATTGTTTTACATGTATTTGTTATGAAACTCTCCTTCTATTACCATAATTTGTAGATTTGGTCACTTCATGGTGTCCCAAAGGTTTTGCATGTTCCATTAAGTATTTAGAAAATTTCTACATTTGTTGTTTTTATTATTATTTCGAGTGTGTGTGTGTGTGCACGCGCGCGCGCGCGTGTGTGTGTGTGTGTGTGTGTGTGCACGTGCATACCATACATGTGGAAGTCAAAGGACAAATTTTGAGAGTTGGCTCTCTCCTTCGCCCATGTGGGTTCCAGGAATCAACATCAGACAGTCAGTCTTGGTGATACCTTTACCTGCTGAGCTATCTCATTGGCCTTGATATGTTTTATAAATTTACCGTTTTCCTTCAGTTAATACTCCACTCCAATTATTCTACCTGTCATCAAGATGTTACATTCTGTCCTGCACAAATCCATTCCTTGGTGAGGCTTTCCACTGTGCTTTATAATTGGATTATTGAATTTTTCAGTTACAGTTTTATTTCTCTTTGGTTTTACTTCCGTATTTCTATCTCTTTATTGAATCCTATTTTTGTATCCTGAATTGATTTCCTTTCATTCACCTGTTTATGTTCTCTTTAATTCATTCAGGACATCATTTCTATCCTCTTTAAATTCATTTTTGCCCTCCTTGAGTTCCTTGAATGTACTTATACTTATTCTTTTACATTGCTTATTTGAAATATGTTCTAAGAGGCATTCATTAGGGACCCTTCTTATGGGATTTGTAATTTTAGGGGACAACGTATTGACCTGGTTTTTCTTCTTGTGGTTTTGTTTGGGGATTTGTATATCTTGGGTTAGGTTGCTGATATTCTTTTGGTATTTGGCTTACTTGCACTGAGTAAGCATTTGGATCTTGGGTGTTACAGCATCTTAGCTGGCCTTGGATCTGCTACGTGATGCTTGGAGTTCAGTCATGGGCACAATGGGTTTTGATTTATGGTTAGATAGCAGGGTTGGATGCTTGCTTGACTCTTTGACCTGGGTGAGAAAGATGTACTGGTCGCAGCAGGAGCTTGGAGACAGGCAGAGTTCTAGGTAGCCAGGCTCTACAATCAGCATTTGTAAGGGTCTTGCAGGTCATGGTGATAGCCACAAGCTCAGAGTTATGTTTCTCTGACCTCAAAAAAGGGTCTCTGTGAGTTCATATGGCAGCTGAGATGTTTCTGGGATCAAGTGCTGAAATATTTACATTTAATAAGCATTCATTCATTTCTTACATTCCTGTACAGTGGTGATAACTAGCTATACCATTACAGAGTGAGGTCCCACAGGATGTGGGGCCCTTTTCTGAATCATAAAGGAAAAAAGTCACTGTAGGCTACAGACTTAACACGTATCCATAAACCACTTTCAATTATATGCATATATATGATATAAGATATAAAATGGTATGGATTGGAAATATATTTTACTTAGATTCCTCAAATGTTAATATTTTTCATTTAGTTTTTGACTCAATCATTTCAAAGTAGATTCTAGGTAGTCTGTGCCTTGTTGGTTAAATATGTCATCTGTTGGTCCTTTAGTCACGTGTGGCTGCAATCCACATGATGTTCTTCCCTCCTAGAACCAGGCTGACAGCTTCACAAGGCTACAAGCCTCCTGCTCACAGTAGACATTTCTTAGGTGGAGCTTCTGGCAAGGGCAGGGGAGGGGACTGTGAGAAGTTACCTGGAGAGGAATAAAGGAAATGGACTCAGAGAAAAGGTCCAGGAGATAGACTCAGTTTTATTCATGCCAGCAACGTGTTTATATACTAAAGGCTACTGTGCTCTGGGCAAGGAAGTGGGGGGCAGGAGGAAGGGAAGGGAAATCCACTTAGGCTCCTACTGTGGGGCTGCAGATCTCCTGTTTGTGCAAACAGTAAATTAGAGGTGTGACATTTTGCTCAATACCTTAAGGGAAGGGCCCATCCAGTTCTGGAGCTTTGCAGAGATAGGCGAGGCAGGAAAACACTGCAATATCCCAACCTCATGGAGCTATAGATAACCCACAGAGACAACTTGAATGCTCATAGAGATATCAGATAACTTCTGGAATTTCCAGTACAGGTCTTACAGGTCTGCCTTGAGCCAGGCAAAGTTTCACTCCTACAGTGCCTTACTCCTAATACTTCAGTGAATATTCCTTAATAATGGATATCCTGAAATAATTTCTCCTACCTTATTATTTGAGGAATGGAAACAATAATGAATTGAGAGGCAGAAAGTTGTTGAATTGAACTAAGGGTCCTGGACCTTCAGTCTGGGAAAACTGTGTGAATATCACAAATAAGAAGTGGGCAGATGTGATTCCCCAAGCTGCCTCAGGATGGATGCTGGGATCTCCAGGCCTCCTTCCAGATGGATGCATGGATTGCTAGCCTTCTTCAGGTTGGATTCAGTGGTACCCAAGCCTCCTCAGGACAGATTCAGGGATCTCCAAGCCTTCCCGGGCTGGACACAGTCCTGGCTGTTTTGTGCTGATGGTTCTCATTTAATGTGTCAGTGGACATCCTCTCATGTGTTTGATCACTGAGGGTGTACGTTAACCTACGCGTGTTGTAACTAGTACAAAATGTCAAACCCAAAGATAAAGTACATTGGCGATAATTTAGTGGAGAGCTTATTGGTGATGATGGTCTTAAAACATGGTAGTGTTTGTTCTATGTAACAGTTAAATTCCAAATGGAGAATCTATACCTCACTTAGTGCTCTTCCTGAGCCATCAGTTTCAATTCCGCTGTGCTGGATAGCTTTAGTGTCAACTTGACATACCTGGGTCGAGGGAGCCTCAAATGGGGAATTGGCTCCATTGGACTGGTCTGTGGCCAGGTCTATGGAGTATTGTCTTGATTGTTGGGCAATGTGGGAGAGCCCTGCCCACTATGGGTGGTGTCACCTCTGGGTAGGTTGTTGTGTACAGTATAAGAGGGCAGGCTGGGCATGGGCCAGGGGAGCAAGCCAGTAATCAGCACTCCTCCATGACCTGTGCTTCAGTTCCTGCTTCTAGGTTCCTGCCCTGAGTTCCTGCCTTGGGCTAGAAAAGTTGTTGACTACTTTAAGCAGAGCTTAATGGGCCATTCTAGTAGAAGCATGGAAGAAAGCATTGCTGCAAAAAATGTAGTTCTAGAGGAAAATAAAGACTTAGGCAGCAAATGGGATATTTTATCAAAGAGTCTGGACACAGTTTGCCCACAGCCCAAATGCTTACCTGATGCTAAGTTGAAAAGCAATGGACTAATGTCTTTGGCAGAGGATATTTCAAGACAGCCTAACATAGAAATGGTGGTGTGGCTATTAATGGTGAATATTATACAGATCTACAGTGAAGAAGAGCAGATGGGGCAGAAAGAAATGCAGAATGTACAGTTTGGACCTGAAAAGTGCACTAGGAAGATTAAAGGTGGGGCCAAGGCATGTGAAGGAGAGGCTCCCTTTCATAAGGAGATTAAAGTGATTAAGGAGAAGCCTAGCTATTTACAAGAAAACAATGGAAAAAATGTGATTAAGGAGGAGCCTCGAGATTTACAAGTAAACAGCAGAAACAGTACTTTCAGGGCAAGACCACACCCAGCTAATCTTCCAACTTTTGAAAGGAAAATACTGAAAAGGTTTTCTGCTCCAACAAGTCCAGGGCAGAGAAAAGTTGCAAATGTGGTTGAAATAGGCCAGGGTCCATCCCGAACTTGCAGCCAAACTTGGCAGTTTCATTCACATGGTGCTGGCTTTAGAGGCATGAAGTTTGCAAGAGTGAAGGGGCCATGAGTTCTTTCTCCATGGTTTCAGAGAGCCACAGAGGCCAGGCAGAGTGCAGCAGGGGCATCCCTGAATAAAGAAGGCCCTGATAGGCCATTGCATGAATCTGTGAATGTGAAGCCTGGTTGGCAGCAGAGACCCCAAGAAGACATTCGAGATGGCCAGACCTGTGAGATATTTGCCAAGGAGAGCTGCATACAGGGAGTGGTACCAGTCTAAGGAAGAGATCCACGTTGCATGCAATCCTGGAAGAGCTGAGCCATCTAAGCCCTTTGGAAGCAAATTCCCAGAAGTCACACATGGAGCTACTGGACCTGGTGTTTGCCCCGCTGGTTTTCCGTCTTGTTTTGGTCCAGTATTTCCTAACTATGCCTCTATTCCTCCCTTTTGGAATGTGAATGTGTATTCAGTTCCACTGTATGTTGGGAGTATGTAATTTGCCTTTTGATTTTACAAGAGCTTACAGTTAATAGATTGGCCTGTGTCTCAGAAGAAATTTTGGACTATAGACTTTTGAATAGAATTGAGAGTGGTAAAGACTATGGGGACTTTTAAAGTTGGACTAAATGCATTTTGCATTTTATATGGTCAGGAGCCTATGGGGGCCAGGGAGTGGAATGTGGTGGTTTGAATGAGAGTGTCCCTCATAGGCTTTAAGTATTCAGACATTTTGTCTCCAGTTTGTGGCACTGTTCTTGGAGGTCTTAGAAGGTATGGCCATGCTGAAGGAAGTATGTCATTGGGGACTTAGTGAGTTTAACAAGCTTTGTGGTCTCCAGTCTCTCTCTCTCTCTCTCTCTCTCTCTCTCTCTCTCTCTCTCTCGATGGTGCTCATTGCAAGACATCGGCTTCCTGCTCCAGCTCCAGCCACCATGCCTCTTGTCATCATGGACTTTAATTCCCTGGAACCATCAATCATAAGTTCAAATAAACTCTTCCTTTTATAAGTTCCCTTGGTCATGGTGGTTTTATCACAACAACAGGAAAGTGACTAAAACAGAAATTATTGTACCAGAGAGTGGGCTATTGCTGTGACAGACCTGACCTTGGTGTTTTGGGGAAGGATTGTGGAAGCATTTGGAACTTTGGTCTAGAAAAATCATTGAATGCTGTGGAACTTGGAACAGTTTTGCTGAAAGAGTTTTAGATGATGGAGGCCTGGCTTGTGAAGTTTCTAGTTTCAAAGGGAAGCAGAGAACATAGGGACTGTTTAATCTAAGGACTCTGGTCACCTGGGGCTGAAGAATCAGCTGTAAGTAACAAGAGACAAGAACCTGAAGTGAACCCTTTACTTTACTGGGACAATTGATGCTGGTTAGCTGGGGCTGGAAAATCAGCTGTAAGTAACAAGAAACCAGCATCACTGTGGTGAAATCTTCTGGCAAGAATTTCTTCAGGGTCAGTGCACAGAAGCTATGTTCCAGGGGCCTGAGCCTCCATCTCAAGCCAGAAGTAGGAATTGGTAATGTGTAAGAGTCTCCTATATGGTTCCGGTGTTGAAATTTGAGGGGGATCACAGAGAGCAGCCGAGGCTTGGCATTGTGAGAGGTCAGGAAAGACCATTGGTGGAAGTGCACCTCGGTTGCAGTGGAGACACCAGGATTGTAGGGGTCATGGAGAGAAGCTGAGGCTTTGCACCAGGAGAGGTCAGAAGAGATCATTGGAGAAGGTACTGCCTCAGTTTCAGTGGTGACCCCAGCTTCTTTGGAGATGCCAGGACCATGGGATGACCACCAAGAGGAGCAACAGTTATGGAATGGAGCTGGCCTGGCCCTGTGAGATGAGGTGTGTGTGCCACGGATGGCAGAGTCAGAGAAGTGGAGCTGCCGAAACCCTTTGGAGCCCAGAAGATCATGAGTGAATCCCAGATGTCCAGCTTTGAGCTACTTTGCTGGACTTAAGTTTTGTTTGAGTGTGCCTGATTCTTCCCTTTGAAATAAGACAGTACTCATTTTTGTATTTTACAGCAGCCCACAATTAAGAGACTTTTAACAGACTGTGAACTTTTAAGTGTTTGAACATTTTAAGGACCGTGGGGCTTTTAAGGTTGTTCTGTCTTAGGTTGTGATTATTGTTAATATCATACCTTGGGGATAAGAACTGGAAAGGTGGTGGTTTAATAGTGAGATGTTTTGTGTGTCAAATTGACAAGGGATCAATTGTGCTGGACACCTGGTTGAGGGAGCCTCAATTGGGGAATTGGGTCCATTGGACTGGCCTGTGGCCAGGTCTGTGGAGTATTGTCTTGATTGTTGAGCCATGTGGGAGGGCCCAGCCCACTATGGGTGGTGCCACCTCTGGGCAGGTTGTTGTGTACAGTATAAGAGGGCACGCTGGGCATGGGCCAGGGGAGCAAGCCAGTAAGCAGCACTCCTCTATGGCCTGTGCTTCAGCTCCTGCTTCCAGGTTCCTGCCTTGGGCTCCCTAGTGGTGAACTATGACCCAAGAGATGTGAGCTGAATAAACCCTTTCCTCCCCAACTTGGTGTCAGTCAGAGTGTTTTGTCACAGCAATTGAAGACAGACTAGAACACCCTCCTCACTCTCTCCTTCTCCTTTTAGTTTTCAAAACTTTAGCTTGACATAAGTAAAATCTCTTGTAGCCATTACTGACAGGATGGTGTGCTTTCTTTTCCCAAGCAAGATGTTGCAATATGAATTCTGCTTGTGTTAGCAGCTCATGGCTCCTTTTGTTTTACAAGATGTTATTCTTTTTAATCTTTGATATAGCTTTATTTTCAAAATATATCTAAGAGACTGAGTTAATATATGCATTACACAAATAAGGAACCTAGAGATCAGACAACATTCTCATTTACCCTCAAGGCAAGAACCAGGATTTGAACTCACATTTCCCAGATCCACAGTTCATTTACTACACCAATACCATAAGCTGTCTAAACAAAGACAATGAATATACCATAAAGTCAGAAAAATTAGTATTCTCCTTAAGTTTCAAAGATGACTTCCTGGACACACATGTGTGGCTTTGTAGTTGTTTCTTTTATGTATTCTTCACAACTTTACACACACACACACACACACACACACACGTATTTTGATCATATTCCCACTGCTGTTATTATTAGCATTAAACAGGGTACTTATCAATCATGGCTTATAAACTTCATTATATCAAACAGAGAGAAGTTTTCCATCTATAAAAGAACGTATAAAACCCATAGCCATGGCCTGGTGCTAGAGGAAACTAAGCCTGTTCTTCTGTGAGGCAAAATTCATGGTGGAGAGTTGGTTATTCTGTTGTCACCACCTACTCATCTGTGAGGAGGAATTCATGGTGAACAGCTCGCTTCTCTGCCGTCACCACCAACTTGACTGAAATGTGGATGCAGCCACACTGCTCATCTTTTAGAAACCTTGCCAGGTTTTTAAGGATGGAAAATTTCCTCAGTTCTAGCACAGGAAATTTGGGTATAAAAAATGCCTCTATGACTTACATTGACAGACTTTTTGGTTCCAAGTGGCAGGAACTCATTTCTGCATTACAAGGCACATTGGATTCACAAATTAATTTCAAGCATTTGAGTTGTGATTCTATGAGTTTCCATATTGCTTGGATATTTAAATACCTTAACATTTTCAATACTCATATTGATAAAATTGCAAATCCCTAAGCCATGGTAGAACAGGGATCTTAAAGCTATTTTTAAGGGATATACAAGAGGAATTTATCCTTTGTGATTTTTTTTTTCAGATTTCTAACATTCTCTGATGTGGTTAGGGAGTAGGTAATACTGAGGTGGATGATACATGCACAGTTGATAAGTAGAGTTGACATGTTATCATTTGTAGAGATATAGCAATAACTATAGGGAGACCTATAACCCCAGCTGGCCTGGAACTCACTCTGTAAACCAGGCTGGCCTTGAACTCAAAGAGATCCGCCTGCCTCTGCCTCCCAAGTGCTAGGATTAAAGACGTGCACCACCACGCCCAGCTTTAAGATGGTTCTTAGCCGGGCTGGAGAGATGGCCTAGCGGTTAAGAGCGCCGACCGCTCTTACAGAGGACCCGGGTTCGATCCCCAGCACCCACGTGGTGGCCAAGAACTGTCTGAAACTCCAATTCTAGGAGAACTCCAGTTCCAGGGGAATCCGACACCCTCTTCTGACCTCCGCGGCATTGCACAACACGGGTGCACAGACTTGCATGCAGACAGTACATTCATACACATACAGAAATAAAAAAAAAAAAAAGATGGTTCTTAGCTGCCATGTGGGTGCTGGGAATCGAATCCCAGTCCTCTGGAAGAGCAGTTGGTGCTCTTAACCGCTGAGCTATCTCTCCAGCCCCATGTTCTATATTTTAAAGAACATGAAATTTGGGACTAAGCAGAGACAAGTCCAGATTTGTTTTATGAAGTATATTTTGTTATTTCTTTGTGTTTGTGTGTATATATGTGTACATATATCATATACATGTGTATATATATATATCTTATACATGTGTATATATGTCTATATATCTTATACATGTGCATATATGTGTATATATCATATACATGTGTATATATATCATATACATGTGTATATATGAGTATATATATCATATACATGTGTATATATGTATCTATATCTTATACATGTGTATATATGTGTATATATCTTACACATGTGCATATATGTGTTTATGTATCTTATACGTGTATATATATCTTATACATGTGTATATATGTGTATATACATGTGTATATATATGTCATATACATGTGTATAGGTGCTCATGGAGTCCAGAAGAGATTGTTGGGTCCCCCTGGTGCTACTGGTAGTTATGAGCCGCCCAACCTGAGTGCTCAGAACTGAACTCTGATCCTCTGGAAGCAGTGTAAGTGCTTTTAACCACTGAGCCATTTCTCAAGCTCCAAGATTCAGGTTCTTCAAACATGAAGTAATTTTTAATCATTCTAGAATATGACAGGAATACTTGTGGAAATTAGCTTTAATAAATAGTGAGTGCTTAACTTATGATAATGTGTTACTTTGAGGTCTCCACAGAGAAGATGCTGTCATGAGATTAGATATGAAAAGAGATTGTTAGAGAAGGAATGCATACAGAAAAAAGATGAACAGAGACAGTCAAGGAACACGTGGAGGGGGAAGTGAATAGGTTAGGAAAGAGGAAAGTCAGGGCACCATCACGCTCTGAGAAAGCCACATGCCAACCAGTGGGTACTATCCAATCAAAGGCTGCCATGTCAGAGAGATGTGGGCAGACACTCATTATTCCCCAACATTGGGACCCTCGTCATTGATGGCACTCGGAGGAATCATGGTCTGAGCACTAACCAGCTGCAGCTGTTTGTTGCCACTCTCCCCACAGGCCCAGTGAAAGGACATGTGTCAGCACTGGGAAGCTGATTCATTCCCATTATCTCAAGGTAAAGTCAGCCCTAAAGAAAAGGTCAGATGTTGCAGAAGAAGAAAACAGATTCAGGATTTTTGGTAGTTCCAGCATGTCATGAATAAACCCCTAAATAAGGTTGTACTAGTCAACAGAGTAACCCAGGCAGCAGAGTAGGAGGAGGACATTATAGAATGCTTACATTTTGCAAAGGAACATAATGAGTTAGCTGATGATGGAATAATATGGCTGCACTGGACGAAGCTGAGCCTGCCTCTGCTTGGGAACTGAGCTTGTCTCTCCATGGAAATAATGTCCTTGGGAAAATGGCTGCAGGCCATAATGCAGCTCTGACAGAGACGTAGCGGCCCGATCTGCACTGAAGTTCATGAAATACACAAATCATCAAAGGCCACCTGCCCACGTTGCAACAGGTCAGTGGAGGAGGCGCCTGGACAGCACTCTCCCAAGTCCACCTTCCTGCTGTCTGTCCATTTTGACAGTTTCTTCTTATGTGCATAAGTACAACACACGGTGACTTATTCCCTTAAAGTTTCTCTTAGAGAGGTCACAGCCCACTAGGGCTCCATTTCTTTCATATTCCAACCTCAATCATTCACTTCTTTGTGGAGGCCTGAGCGTCTGGACCCTACCGTTGCCCCTCTCCTCTGCAAACCTTCAATGCCAGGCTGGCTGCTGGGCACGGACCTCTCAGTTTTGCCTGCCTGGGAAGGTTTTTATTTCTCTTCTATTTGGAGAATATTATTAATGACGTGGAACTCTAGGTTGGACATTCTTTGCTTCCAGTTTGTCCTCTGGTTTTCTGGGCTTGTGGTGAGGAGGGTGTCAGGAATCTGATCTTGTGTTCCCTAGGAGAGCTGCTGTGTTCCAGTCCCCAGCTTGCCTTCAAGATTCTTCCTTTACCTTTGGTTTGGTGTGTGTTATTTTTATTAATAGTCTTTGGTCATCTCTGAGGTTCTCATTTCTGGAATGGTGCCTCCCAGTCACTGTTTCTTTGGGTATTTCTTCCATCTCCCCCACCTTTTCCTGGAGTTCTAGAGAGGAATATGGTAGTAAGGAGTGGGACATTGTCTTCTCCGACCTTTCAGATGCTCTGTTCTGCTTCCATCAAAACCTTAGACTTTGTACTTCAATTTGGGTGATTTAATCAGCCTGTTTTCAGTGGGTTTACAGGTTCACATTGCTAGCATGGTGGGTGTATTACTAAAACAGCAGAAAATGCACAAAGATGTCTTGCAAGACAAGGTTTTTTGAGACTTACTGACAAGGGGCGTCAGATATGGTGGTCTTCCCTAGGATCCAGTGGCATGGGCTAGACCAGCAGAACTTACCATCTCCCCAGGGCTTTTCTCTTTTCTGCCACAGGACATAAGTGAAGGGGATTTGGAAGTTATGGCCTCCATCAGCATGTCAAAGTGCTTTGTTTCACTAACAACATCCCAAGCAATCTTGTAGGCGCCCAGCACAGCAGCTCTTCTGGAAACACATTTGCTGTTTACAGTGTGCGTGTATGCAGTCAGTGTTCCCCAGGTACCTCCTACCCCTGCTCCCTCTCAGCCTGCTTTTCTTGTTCCCTAACCTGGTCATGGTTTCATGGACATGGTGTTAGCATCCTCATTTTCTCAAGGGCCATCCCACTAACAGAGGCTGTCGTTCTTGTTACTGTGCTATTTTGATGATTATGTGTTCATTTACCTATTCTGTACAGTATCCTTATTACTTTTTGGACTTGTCTGTCTTCTGAAATCTGTGTCATACTAATTGTGGCTTTCTGTCTTCTTGCCTTGCCTGTTGGTATGCCCATAGTGCCCTGGTAGAAGGTGGCATGCTGAGTGTGACACCAGAAAATGAGACCCTAATTTCTTCCATGTACTTACTATGAGATCTGCTTTAATTTAGCTACAACTTCATTTGGATTTCTTGATTTGGATTTGAAGTGTGTTGTTGCTCTAGTGACAAATGTTGTAATTGTGGCTAGAGAGATGGCTCAGCAGTTAAGAACACTTGTTTTTCCAGAGAACCCGGGTTTGAGTCCCAGAATCCCACATGGCAGATAATAGCTGCCTGTAACTCCAGTTCCAGGACATCTGACAGCCTCTTCTGACTTCTGTGGTGGGCACTGCATGATGCAGGTGCACCTACCTACATACAGGCAATATGTACACATAAAATTAAAACAAAATACTTTAAAAATAGAATAATAAAATATAAAACAAATATTTAAGTGTTGGAATTGAGGCTGAGGACACCCAGTACTTTCAACTCCTCTGGTGATATTTTGTTTTGTCCTCCAAGTAAGCAAACAGAGGAGGGGAGGAGAGTCATTGTAACACGCTGGTTAGATTGAGTGCTTTCTCCATCTTGGGAGTCTATATGTTGGCTATGAGACCTTTTGAAGACTCCTGCCTCTTTGAACAGGGAGCTTTCTTGCTTGCCCTCTTCCCTTCAATTCCAGCATCCTTGGATTATGCTACTGTCACTCTTATGTTGACTGGCCTTGGACACTTAAAGGATTGAATGAGAATGTGCCTGGACCTTGTGCTAGTGAGTTCCCTGGTTTCTCCTTAATTTTCTGTTGCAGGAGTACTGGGGGGACAGACCTATAGTTTGGGGGGTGTCCTGGACAATTGTGCCTCCTTGTGGGTTCAAACTGCTACTTGTTCACATTAAGCTCTTAGTCAGTTTGTTAAAAAGTGTCCAGTCAAAATTCTTCTCAGACACTCTCAGCCAGGGTTCTACCCTTACTCCAATGCCTTAGATTGTGTTATTCCTTCAGACTTCTTTTTTTTCCTAGAATTTCAGCTTAGTAAACATCCTGAGGTTTTGGTTCTCTGGTAGTTTCAGGGAAAGTGAATCTATGATTCTTGCTTTTCTTCTTGGAGAATATGAGTGACATTCTTTCCAGCTCTTTATAACCCTCAGATGCCTTTCAGTCAATGATGGCCGGGGTTAGCTCTAATGTCTTACTGTCATTTTTATTAACTAAATAGGGGTTACTTCTCAGAAATTCAAGGTCTGACCTTGATCAAAAGTCTAAATCTTCTCTGACAACTTTTTTGATCTTCACATTCTCAAGGCAGTTGCTAACAATATGGACAGTATAATGTAGTTTTCATAATATGTTTTAGCCTGACACTCATTTGAATTTTCCTAAATGGAACTTACAACATCAACAGTTTTAAATTGATCTTATAAAAGGAGAGTTGGTAGGAATAATTAGATTTATTTGATTTCAATATGTTTTATCACAGTTGCATGAGAGGATCTGTCAATTTAGTGGTGCTCAGCCTGTAATATTGCTGAAATATTGCAGAGATCCTGAGTTACAGGATGCTCTAGCTTTTTGTCAATATTCTCACTGTCCTTCAAGTTTTTGCTTAGCAGAGCCTAGGTGTTTATTATCATTGGATCACATGGACACATCATCAGTTATACATTTAGTTGTTATTAAAATTTTTCACATTGCTATAATCCTTTAAAAATAATGTATTACTTTTTTATGTGTGTATTGCCTTCATTTAGGTAGTTGCACCTGCATGGAGCAGTGCTCACAGAGGGTAGAAGAAGGCATTGGATCCCTGGGAGCTGGAGGTTCAGAAGGTTGTTAGCTGCCATGTAGGTGCTGGGAATTGGACCCAGGTCCTCTGTAAGAACAGCAAGTGCTGTGGAAGTGGGGGCGTGGAAGAATATAAGGGCTGCGATTGGGGTGAATGGTGATACTACAGCAACATAGTCTGGACACCTATTTGATCAACATGATTGTACATATAAGACCCATCCCGCTGGATGGCGGGAGACATGGGCTGTGTGGGTTTGGGCATAGCTGCTTCCAAATTGGTTTTACATGAAGGATGCTTGTACTCATAACTTATTACTTATTGTTAAAAAATAAAAATAAAAAATTGGAGGAAAAAAAAGAACAGCAAGTGCTCTTAACATCTGAGCCATCTCTCCAGTCTAGTGTTCCCATAGTCATATTTGACTTGAATCTGCCATGTTCTAGACTATGTATCTTCAGTTGTTAGTGCTCATAAAACTTATCCTTAGAGTTATATAGAAATGACTAATCACAGAACCTACTACAGACTTATTGAACCTCTTTAAATGATATTTTTGGGATACTTTGATCTTGAGTGTATCAAGTATCAGGCTCAACCTCTATATCAAGTTTTTCCTCAATAAATTATATGATTCTCTGTTTTATAAATCAGATGTGAAACTTTCTATTTTGAAACTAGTCTTAATATTTATAGCTACAAACAACTTGTCTGATGATTTTAGAGTTGGCCTTCCATACTATAAAAGAGCTCTTTCACCCAAAATGTATTCCCTGTGACTGAATCCTTGCCCCGACTCACTTCTGCCATGTCACAGGCAGTGGCATAATTGAGGCCATGACCTTCTTTTTCTCCCATAATATTTCCACCTTTTCATTCCTGCCAAATGAGATAATGAATGACAGATTCTTTAGCCCAGCACCTGCCACTTAGAAATGTCTGTAACAGCAGCCATCACAAAGGTATCGAGAGAATTTGGAATGAGCCTGCTCACTTATTTAGGAGACTTTATATATGCTCCTTGAATTACATTGTGTTGTTCCTTTAGAACCTTTTAGTCAACAATTTGTATCTCTTGACCATGCAGGCTACCTCATTAACACTGGCTTAAAATAATTCTTATAGTTTCCTCACACACATGCCTAACATGTAAAGTCAGAAACACACACACACACACACACACACACATTATACATGTGTGTATACTAATGCATATACAGTTTTCCAAGTGATGTAAATACTGTAACTTTATTTGAAAATATGATTGAGTATGCAGGCTTGATTCTCATTATATGTCTGTTCAACTAACAAGATTATAGTACAACTTCCAGTGCTGACATCTGCCAATATTTTTGATAACTATATAAATAAAATTCTCACATTGAAAAAGATGGAAGCTAACATAAAAGACATTTGGAGCCTTTTTAAATTTCTGGCAGGGCTAGTAATCTCTGTAAAGATTCCCAAGGTCTCTCAATCCTTGCCAGAACCTACTGCACATCCTTTAGATGACAGCCATCTTAGTAAGGATGAGGTAGTAGATGTCTCATTGTGGACTTGATTTGCATTTGTTTAACCGACAACTAGTTGAACATATTTTTTGTGTGCCCACTCACCATTTGTTTATATTTTTTGAAGAATTGCTTTAGGTTTGAGTTAACATCCAAATGGAAAGATGTAAATTTCTTTTGAAATGAAAATTATCAAATGTCAAATATATACTGTTTTAGTGACTATTTAAGTAACATAAAAAATTGAATCTCCTCAAGATGCCCCCCTCCTCCCTGAAAAATGCCCCAAGAGACCCCTGAGGACCAGATCCTCAACTGACCTTGAGAAAACAAAAATCTTGGTTAATCTGGGCTAGCTGTGTGGCCTTAAGCATCCAAAAGGAAAGTACAACCAGAAATAATCAGTAAGACTAGATAAACTGTACTGCAGACATAAAACTTGAGATCTTAGTAAAAAGACAAAAAGAAAAAAAAAAGAGAGAGTACTGTTGTTTGGCCTGTCTTTAATTCTTACTGTCAAGTGCATCTACCCTGAGGCTGCCACCACTTTTGGCACTCCTCAAAGAAATGAGACACAGCTTTGTAACCTTCCAATATGGACTGAAGACTCATGTCTTTCCAAGAATCATCCAAACCTTAAATGCCAGATGGGGACTACTGAGATACCCAGCTTGTGGACTAAACAACTAAGGGGATTTCAGCCTTGTCCGAATATAGACTGCCATTGTTGGACCACCTGGGTTATATCATGGAGGCCAGTACAAGGATATCAAGTTAGGACATATGCTTACTGGACTTCATTTAGGGGACCATGGGAGAGAAAGACCCCAATGTGGAGCAAAAGTGCAGGATTGATGGATGTTCGGGATTGCCAAGGATGAACCTTCGAGCACCTCCTTAAGGAAAACATGACATCTATTAGGGGA
The DNA here is from genome assembly GCA_009823505.1 of Rhizomys pruinosus. NCBI lineage: Eukaryota > Metazoa > Chordata > Mammalia > Rodentia > Spalacidae > Rhizomys > Rhizomys pruinosus. The sequence continues at coordinate 447,578 of VZQC01001365.1, forward strand.
AAAAATCCTCCAATTCAAGTGATATGTGTATGTATGTATGTATGCATGTATGCATATATTTGTGTGTATATATATATAAAACTATGTATATATATGTATATATACTGTAGCAATACAAGTTGGAGAGAACAACAACAAAAGAACTGAAAGAAAAAAAAACTCTGGAAAGACTCAGAAAAAGATGCGGGACATGCGGGGCAGAGTGCAGGGACTTGGGTGGGGTGGGGGACATGGAAGGGAAAGTGACTCTGGATTTGACTGAGAAATGATATATGACTTATGGAAAAAGTTTAACAACAATAAAAAAGACCAATTACAAAATTAAACATAAAAAGATTATTCAAAAGGAGATAAAAACCAAATGAAATGTTGCCCCCCCAAAAATGAATCTCCTAAATAGTCATGGTATGAAGATTACTTTGTTAGGAATTTCACTGCAGTACCGAAAAGGAAGATAACATGCAAATGAGGTATGCTTATAATTCTAACAATACTGGATGCATGGTGAATACATAAATGATATGAAACGTATGACCGCAAGTGGCATTCCTGAGAGGACTTTTGACCCAAATGGAATTTACAGAATTTGATTATAATTTGGTCTTATCACTACTAAAAGACAGATTATTTAGCAGTGCCAGGCCACCAAGTGTCAACTTATCTTCAAAGTGGGGCTGGAGAGATGGCCTAGCGGTTAAGAGCACCGATTGCTCTCGCAGAGGACCCGGGTTCTATCCCCAGCACCCACATGGCGGCTGAGAACCGTCTGTAACTCCAATTCCAGGAGAACTCCAGTTCCAGGGGAATCTGACACCCTCTTCTGACCTCCGTGGCATTGCACGACACGGGTGCACAAACCTGCATGCAGACTGTTATTTTTTTTATACAGTATGAATTTTAATACCACTGAAATATTTGTACCAATTAAATGTCAAGCCTCAAATATCTCAGTATCATTTTATGTACATTAAAAAAGAGAGAATCCATGCTCCACAGACAGGCACGCCTACTGTTCTTCCTGTTGGAGGCACTTGAAAGAATGGTTCAAAGCCTGGGGGCGATAATGTGGGGGCCTGAGTCAGGTGTTTCTCTCCCCTCTGGGAGCTGCCTACACATTACTATTTGCTACTACCTCTCACATCACAACATAGTTCTTACTTAGGGACTGGAAAACTAACAGTAGAGACTAGTTCTGGGTCCTCAATACTCAGAACAAATCCCAACATTTCATTTTACATTTGTTCAGGAGAAATTGCTGCAAACATAGCACAGCAAATCAGGAAAGAATTTGAAAGGATTGTCAGTGGTCTCTCTGGCAGGATTAGGAATAAAGTTTCTGTAGCATATGTGTGTGTACGCACAGAATGTGCATACCACACATGCATGTACAGACATATACACTCATGTACACACACATAAACACATGTGCAAATACACAGTTTAAAAACCTGAATAGTGTTTTTTACCTGCTTTCCAGAGCTGTCAGGATGAAGACTTGCCTTCCTGTCAGTTCTGAACATGGGATGTTCTAGCTGGCTCCTTCTCCAGGCCCTACAGATGCTGTTAGGAAGGCCTACCTGCAGGCTTTGACCTTTCCTGATGCCTGGATTGCACTATGAGACTGTGAGCTGCTTACATCCTGGCTCATTGTGGACACTGTCTCCCCAGAGCCTCTCCCAATGAACTTGCTACCTCACACTCCTTCCACACCGATTCCAGTGTGCTTATTCCCTCCACACTCTTTCGAAAAGGACTGCCTGCTCCTCTGCCTGTCACAGCGACCTTTCCTTGTCCTTCCACTGCTCTCTCCATATTGTCCCGTAAGCCGCAGTAACTTCTCTCTTTTTCTCCCAGATATAATTATCTTTGAAAGCAGAGGCTGTGTTTTATTTGACTCTATGTCACCCGCACTCATTTTCATTCTTAGCAGCAATATTTGTAGAATTAATGAATTATTTATGAGTTAATAAAAGCAAGGAAGAAGTAAATTTGACTTAGAAATCCCTTGTTCTGTGTCTGAGGGGATAAAAATAAGATTAAGACAGGATAAGTGGGTGTCAAAACAGGCCTCGGGAAAGGAAAACAATTTGGTTCAGAGTAGGTTGAACACGAGAAACTGGCGGGGTATTGGAGCAGATTTGACAAGTACTCATTTGGAATCTACTGGACAAGGAAGGGGCATTGAGAAGGGCTCAGTTCTCCACCCCAGAGTTCAAACTCTTGAGCCTGAACTTATGACTCCAGCCACCATCGTGGAAGCCTTAATCAGCTGGGGACTGACCTCTCCATCAGTCCTTGGGAGACAGAGGTGCAGAGCTGTGATATGCTCAACTCTTTTGTGATGTCACAAGAAAACAAGAGCCCCCATCTTGTCATTTGCCCCCCACATCTCCTTCGTGGGACTGTTGGCACCTTGGCACTGCAGATTTTTGACAGATTGAATTGTATTTTTTTAACATTTTATTGAAAATATAAATATATATTGAAATTTTAACAGTAGAAGTATCTTTCAGCTCTTCTCAGTAATTTTGAGCTCAACTGTAACAGATTTTGGTGTTTTCTTTTAAATTTATATTTATCCATCAAATTTATGTATATATGAGTACTTTAGAAAATATGACTAGCATTTTACAAAAGAAAGCAAACTGCCTGTCTTTTATGAGCTTGTCTTCTAGAGAAACACACACAGAGAAACCCTTCACATTGAGGTACCATCGAAGGGTCTGCTCAAGACAAGAGTGTGAGCACCCAGGCTCTGCTGAAAGACAGGAAGAAGTATCTTAGGATATGGAGGGGCTCATCTCAGTTATCAAGTTGATTGGATCTAGGATCAGGTTAAGAGTCACTTTGGGCTGGGTGTCAGGGTATTTCCTGGAAGGATTCACAGAGAGAACAGAGTGAGCATGACCTTCCAGTGATGCCCTAGATATGAAAAGCCTGCCTTTGCTTTGTGCTGGTGAGTGTGCCATCTCATTAAGCCTACCATCCTCTTTCATTGACATCAGTCCTCATGGTCTTTGGCTTTCTGACATGAACTGAAGACCAGTAGCTCTCCAGTAATCCTCCCACCTTCAGTGTCAGGAGCTAGTCCTCATTGCTTTGGAGAGCTCTATGCAAACTGCTAAGGGAGAACATAAATCAATGGTCCAACATCAGCCTCAGGACCAAATATCCATGTCAATGACCAGCAAAGCACATAGCATCGGTGCAATAACTATACTTCTATCTTGGGGGAAACCAATTGGACCTAAAGTTCACTCAGTGGGAAGAAACTAATGTGTAGTATTGTTAACATAGTCAGATACACACATCTGGAGATGTCATAGATCTTAGACAAGGTCACAAGGTAGATACATCCCTAGGCTAACGTAATATTTTACTAACTGCAAAAGAAGTATTCTTATATTTACAGACAAATATCCCAGACACCACTCAGAAGAGAAGCTGCTTTTGTGCTAGATGAGAATAGTACAGAGTCCCACAACTGGACACACACAGACATGATCTATGAATGGCTTATGCCTAGGTGACACATCTACGATGCAACCTCTACACACAGGACCCAAGCTTCATAGAACAAGGACCCAAGAAGGCATTAACTACCTCTTAACTTTCATTAATGAAGCTTCTCCACGAAACAGGAGACCAGCAACTGAAAAGGGCCTGAATGGGTAAATTATGAAGATTAGAAATCTACAGAGTGTGGTCCGGTGGACAGGCTGCCTATATGTAGCTTCACCCTCCATGGGCTCAGGAAACATTGTGTAAGAGGGTGCAGAAAGATTGTAAGAGCCAAGAAGGTGATGCAAGACCAAAAGGAAATGAATCCTACAAGCTTCTGGGTTCCTGTTCATATGAACCTACAGCATTGGTATCAGCATGCACAAGACCCATGCAAGCTCAGCTGGGAAAAAAAACCCAATACAGAACTGCCGAAATGGGTAGCACAGAGCAATCTCAGCTCAGGAAATATTAGCAGCAGATGGCAGTCATGTGAGGAAGACCTAGCTTTCTTTAGGAAAGAGACTCCAGATAGGCTGACTAGAATTCAGGGATGAGTTGGCACTGAGGAGTGAGCCAGGGAGAGTAATGTAGTACAATGGACCCTAAACAAAAGACAGAATATGTGGACTCCAGGGGGAGGGGGGACTGCGGGAGGGTGCCAAGGGAGAAGTGGTTATAAAGGTGATTAAGACTGACTGAAAAATTATGTATGAAACACATAAGAGTTAAATTAAAAATGGATAACATCTGAGGAGATGAAGAGATGCCTCAGGGGTTAAGATCACTGGTTCTTCATGCAGAAGACGTGGATTCAAATCCCAGCACCCACATGGCAGCTAACAACAATCTGCAACTCCAGTTCCAGGGCATCCAACACCCTCTTCTATCCACCTCAGGCACTGCATAACATGGGCATACTTATACATACATAGATAAAATAAAAATAAATAAATCAAACAAATAATGAAGAAATAATAAAAAGTTATAAAATGAATAGCATCTGAGAGAGTCAAGCAGGGCTTGACTGTCCTCTGACAAACTGTACCAATTTCTTCTTATTCACACTGTGATTCTTTTACTTCTTCTGAGACTAATCTTAATTTCATAACAACACAAACATTAATGTTATATAGAAACTTTTGGTTATTAATTGCCAATGATATTGTCACCATTATGTTAAATATATAGTAGTAATGGTTTGGCTTTATGGACCATATAATAAGTGAGTGAATGTAGCATTAACAATATAAATTATGAACATGTATTTGGTGGTTATATCTGTTTGGAGAAGTGAGGAAGACACACAAACTGAAAGTGTTTTAACATGCGGAACATCAGTGAGTTGATACCCCCTAGTCCTCCTTTCTGTCAGTCCACTTTTCTTCTACCCTGCAGGCTTCACTGAGCAGATACATGGGGCAATCTCCTCTCGTGGGACTGATGATGTGAAATTTGATTTTCTCTTAACAATTATGTGTATGAATGTTTCCATACATACATGTATATATGCTACATGTATGCAGTGCCCATAGAGGCTAGAAGAGGGTATTAGGTCTCTTGGAACTTGAATAACAGTTGTGGACTATCATCTGGATGCTGGGAACAGAACCCACATTTTCTGCAAGAAGAACAAGTGCTTTTAAATCCTGTGCTACCTCTCCAAACCCTATTTTTTCTCTTTGTAAAGCAAAGAATTAGATGGTTTGTTTCAACTCTGCATTTATTTAGCACATTTACAAAAATAAGTTCGCATGAAACATTAGGAAAAAATTCACAAGTTACAGGAAGCAAAGGAAAATTCCCCTTCTGTGAAGGTCTGATAATCAGACTGCTTTCTCTTTTACCTACTTGCACTGCTATATAGTTTCTGTTGTTGTTTATGCTGTTTATCCACTGCAAACAGTATTGGGTTTCATAAGGTTGTTTTCATAATGTACTTTGAACATGTTCTCCTCTATTCCTCACTCTCTCTTTACCCCTCAACCCTCCAATTAACCCCCTAATTCCTACACAGTTTTGCTTATATTTGTATGATTTTTGTGTCTATTTTAAATCTAGGCAGCACAAGAGGAAAGCAAACGATGTCTGAGAGTGACTTAATTCACTCATAGCAGAATCTTTGGCTACATCCTGTTTTTTCCTTCTTTATGACTGTTCAAAAGCCCCTGGTGTATATACGCACACCCATTTTCTTTATCAATCCTGCTGTTAGTGGACACCTAGGTTGGTTCTATGGTAAAGCTATTGTGAATGGTGCTGGAATAAATATCACATGCAATTACCTCTGTGGTATGTTGGCATAGAGCCCTTCAAATAACCACCAAGGAGTGGAATAACTGGGTCACGTGGTAGATTTATTTTTAGTTTTTTTTTTTTTTTTTGAGGAATCACTATAGTGATTTCCAGAGTGCAGCTCCAGTTTACATTCCTAGTGGCATGGTGAGAGGTTGGGGACTTTTCCCTAACATCCTCATCAGTATTTGTGCCTGTTCTCTATTCTATCCTGTTCTTCTGAATATCTGTTGTACCTGTACCATGGCTCTGTAGCCAAACTTGAAATCAGGTATAGAGAAACTTCTAGTATTGTTCTTATTTTTATAATGCTTTTATTGATGTTTTATATATTTCAGACATCATTTCTCAGTTCAATTTAGACATATTCCCCTTTCCCTTCCACCTACCCTATCCAAGATCATGCACTCTGCCATAAATGTCCTGCATCTTTCTCTCAGTTTTTTTATGTTTAGGAATTCACATTTTCCTCCTTTAATTTTATATTACTCTACAATATGAATACATATTTTCCACTCATATACAGTAATTACAGAGTCTGAAAGTAAGTGTTTGATCAATTCTTACATTATAACAGCATAGTTGCTTTCAGATAAACAGAAATATGACAATAATGTTGTTCAGCTTCCTTTTATCTGGGGATTTGGTGTTAGCATCCACAAATGGAAATCATTTGCCATTTGTTTTTCTGGGACTGTTATTTTACTCAGCAAGATATCTTCTAGCTCCATCCATTTACCTGCAAAGTTCATGATGTCATCTTTCTTTACTGCTGCATAGAACTCCATTGTGTAGATGTGCCACATTTTCTCTATCCACTCGTTGGTTGAGGGGCATTTGGGCTGGTTCCAGCTCTTTGCTATTGTGAAGAGAGCTGCAATAAACATGGATGTGCATTATCTTTGGGGTAGGATGAGTCTTATGGGTATATACCCAGGTATGGTTTGACTGGGTCAGGTGGTAGGCTCATTCCGAGTCTTTTAATGTTCTCCACACTGTTTTCCATAATGGGTGTAGATGAAACTAGTATTGTTCTTATAGCTCAAGATTGCTCTGGCTCTCTGGGGTTCTTTGTGGTTCCAAATGAATTTGGCATTTTTCCTATTTCTGTGAAGATTGTCAGTGGAATTCTTTTTTTTACTTCTTTATTTTTTTTCCATTTTTTAACAATAAGTAATAATTTATGAGTACAAGCATCCTTCATGTAAAACCAATTTGCAAGCAGTTCTGCCCAAACCCACACATTCCAAGGGTCCCACCATCCAGCTGGGGGGCTTGTATGTTCAATCAAGTTGATCAAATAAGTGTCCAGTCTATGTTGCTGTAGTTTCACCATTCACCCCAATCGCAGCCCTTACATTCTACCACACCCCCTCTTCCGCAGATTGTTCCCTAGGCTTAGAAAAGGGGCACAGGTGGACGAGAAGCAAAACAGTCTACTTTCTCTGGAGCTGTTGTCTTGGACTCTGGTCAATTCTGGCTGTTTCCTTTCATGGGCTGACAGTTTGTCCAGGAATAACCTTTCAATCCTACTAATGAAGCACAAGCAATTAGATATATAGGTATTTAA
>VZQC01001365.1:461682-475796 GCA_009823505.1 Rhizomys pruinosus
CGATAAGGCCCTGCTGCTGAAGACCTGACGTTAACATGGGGAAGATGTATTGAGACCACACATGCAAGTGTACAGATGGCCTCTGGAACACCAGAGAGTGTTACCAAAGGCCACTAAACCAAAACCAATAAAGCAAATACGGGTCTCCTTGAGTCAAGCAAGACTCAAATTCCTCTTTTATATACTTCATTGACTTTATTTTATTCAGATGTTTATTTGTATTCTTTTTGAATTTATGAGTTTATTTTATTAATGATATTGATATCAACTATTTTATTAGTTTGTTGAAACTTGTTTTTTTATTAGTTTATTAATATCTTTGTCTGAGATTTCATCTAATGAACTGTCATTGGCATCCATTACTGAAGAATTGGTGCATTTCAGAGGGATTGTGCTGCTTTGCCTTTTCATGTTCCTTATGTACCTGCATGGTGATCTGAATATTGGGTTATTTCATTGGTTGGATTCTTTTTACTTGGGTGAACCACTTGCAGTGTTTGTACTGGACCCAAGGCACCAGGCATAATCCCCTGGACCACTCTGGTAATCAAACTTTAGGAGGAACTGCAATTACTGGACAGGCTCCCTATGCAAATAAAAGCCAGCAAAAACAGCTATTCTCCTGATTTTAATAGCGGTTGAGGGAAAAGGGCCAGAGATAGTATGCCGTTTAATAAGATACTAGTTACACAGTTTAGGAGTGGGAAGGATGTAGGCTAAGGATAGGGATTAGTACTGGGCTATTCAAGGAGAAATGTCAAGGAGGATGAAGTATCTGAAGGGGAACATCGGGATACTGTTAGGACTGAGTTTAAAGATGATTGAAGTTATGGAAGATTACAGTTAAGACTTAAAAAGAGGAGGGGATTTGGAAGAGAGATAGACTAAGCAGGGTAGATGTGAGGAGGAGAGTACATGGGTTGTGAGTAAAAAGTACAAAATAGAATTGGCGCAGGAACATTTAAAAAGTCTCAACTTTGTCACCCTTTTGTAGTCTCTCATGACATCTACATTGATGAAATGTTTTCAACTGAGCTTATAGGAATAGCATATGGGTTTCTTTTGTCAGTTTCTTATATTTTAGAATTTTAAAATGATGACACTTATAAAAGAATAAAATAAAACAGTAAATTTAACTTGGAATTCAGAAAGCAGAATATTTAAAGTAATTTAATAATATTTTTCATTCTTATCTAAGTCATTATTAAATTTTATTATCCACATGTACCTCAGAAATCTTTAAGATTTGTAAATGTTTCAACATATTCATATTAATTCTATATTTTCGGTCTTTAAATATGAGTAAATAGAAATTGAAAGAGATATCAGAAATCTGCAAGTCCTCTCCAGATGCATAAACAATTGACCAGCATCTGTATTTATTGCAGTGAGTCTGAAGGACTTTTGTGGTTGATTCTGTTATTGCAATAGCCTGCAGAGCATGCTTCTTCACTTAAGTGCCTAAACTCCAAGATTTTTCTTTATTTCAGAGTTATCATTGTAATTCATGGAATTTTAGAAAAAAAGTACATGAAAAACCAGCTGTTCAGATGTCAATTTATGTAAGAACAAGAGATAGGTAATGACAAGTTCTGATGACAGAAGCATTGTGCTAGAAAATCTGGTACAATGGAAATTTTAAAAAGCTTTTGAGTGGCTGAAGAGATAGCTTGGTGGTGAGAAACACTGGCTGATTTTCTAGACGACCTGGGCTCAATTCCCAGAACCCACATGGTGGCTAATAACTGTCTATAACTCCAGTTCCAGGGGATTGACACCTTCTTCTGAACTTTGTGGACATTGCACAGTACAGATATACTTACATACATGCAAGCAATACACTCACACACATAAAATAAAAATCAAACATTTTATTTTTATTTTTTAAATTTGTATTTATTATCTTTATGGGTGTGAGTGTATTGCCTGCATATATATAAGTGCACCTCTGTCATACAATTCCCACAAAGGACAGATGAGAGTGCAAGATGTCCTGGAACTGGAGTTATGGGTAGTTGTTAGCTGCCATATGGGTGCTGGGATTCGAACCCTGGTCCTTTACAAGAGCAACCAGTACCTAAGCCATCTCTCCAGCCTGAACTGAATTGGAAAATGATGTATGAAATACACAAAATATCAATAAAAAAATAAATAAAATAAACTTTTGAAATCCAGGCATAGTGACACATCTTTATTTCTAGTACTCAGGAGGTAGAGGCAGGCAGAACTTTGTGAGACTTATGGAAGCCTAGTCTACATTGCAAGTTTAAGGGCCAACTGGGGCTATATATTGACCCTGTCTCGAAGAAAGTCTTTTGAAGTCCTGTGAGATGGCTCAGTAGGCCTGGGGACATAGGTTCAATGTCTGAAACCCATGTAAAGGGGAAATTGAGAACCAGCACCAAAATGTTGTTCTCCATCATTTGCACCACATAGGAGCCATGGTTTGCAGTCCCACTGGTGCGAACCCAAACACACAGAGTAATAATACTGATAATAATAATAATAAATATTTTACCTAAAGAGAATTATATGGAAATATAAAGACATAATCACATTCTGAATTGAAATGTTTTCCATCTTTATATCTCCAAACCACAAACATAGGAAATTAATTTATGAATTTTTTTGCTAAAATATTTGTATGTGTTTCTTTCTTAAGTATCTACAATTTAATATTAGGAAAAGACTTCAGCAATAACACAATTTAAATTTATATTTTCATATTTATACCTAACAATTTAAAACACAATGAAGAGACTCTCTTCATCTGTACAGGCTGCATTTTCACCAATGTGGACACCTAGGGAGTTCCCCCTGATTTCCCTCATGTCTTTTTCAACTTTATTTTCTCATTGCTGAGTTGGGACATTTTAATAATAGACAGTCTGGGTACAGGCCTTTTGTCAAATGTGTGCACTATAAAAATTCTTCCTTTTAAATGTTCATTTTTCATTTATTGTATTTTGATAAAGATCACTTTATCTTTTCTTCAGGCCTTTGTATCTCCATGCCTTCCTGCCTTAGCACTGAATTTTTTCTTCTTTCGTTTTCCTTTCCTTTCTGGTTGGTGGTTGTGCTAGTGAGTTTTTGTCAACTTGTCCCAAACTAGACACACTTGATTAAGAGGAAACTTCACTTAGGTGAATTTTATTCATTGGGTTGGCCTGTGGCCACGTTTGCAAGGCATTTTCTTAATTGGGAATTGATGTCAGAGGACCCAGCGCCCTGTGGTGGTGCCTTCCCTGGGAAGGTTGGCCACAGCTGTATAAGGAGCAAGCAAGGAGAAGCAAGCCAGGAAGCAGCATTCCTCAAAGGCTCTTCCCTCATTCCTGCTTCCAGGTCTGTTATAGCAATAGAGAAGCAAACTAAGACATAAGTTGGTACCAGGAGTGACATATTGTTGAGACAGAAGTGGCCATGTAGCTTTTTGGGGGGAGATTGTGGAAGACTTGGGAACTTGGGTCTGGAAGACCGATTGAGTTCTCAGAGATTAAAGGGCTGTTCTGAGGTAATTTTGAAGTTAAGATCACTCAGGCAAATGCAGAAGATGGACACCTGGCTTGTGAAGGATCAGAGGGAAGCAAAGGCTAGTCATGTCCTATGTTGTATTAAGAAACTGTGGGAATGAAACTTGTGTTTTACTTAGGTAGTAGTATTGGTTAACTAGGGCTGAAAAATCACCTGTGACTAGTAAGAGTCCAGCATCACTGAGGTGAAATCTTCCAGGAAGTATTTCCTCAGGGTCAGCAAATAGATACTGTGGTCCACAGGGGTCCTGTGGCTACATCAGAAGCTGGAAGCTGAATATGGCAATGTGTAAGAGTTTCCCACATGGAATTGGTTTTGAAGGCATAGGAGGTTCCTAAGAGAAACAGAGACTCACACTTTTTGGAAGGATCAGAATCTCCCTGAAGAGAGACAAGAGAAGCCACTGGTGAAGCTGCAGCTTCAGTTACAGTGATGAATCCAGGATTGAAGAGGTCATGAGGAAAAGGCGAGGCTTGGCACCATGAAGGCCAGGATGGGTTATTGGTAAAGCTACAGCCTCAGTTGCAGTGGACCCCATAAGATTGAAGGGCCCATGGGGGAAAGGCGAGACTCAGCACCATGCAGGTCAGGAGAGCTATTGGTGAAAGTGCAGCTCAGTTACAGTGGAGACCCCAAGATTGAAGTTCTCATGGGAAGAAATTGAGGCTTTTCATCATAAGACCTGAAGAGGTCCATAGAAGCCATCAGTGAAAGTTCAACTTCAGTAACAAAAGAGAACAAAGCACATTGGAGATGCCAGGACCCTGGGGTATCCTCCTCAGATAGCAGCAGGTGTGGATTGGAGCCTGTAGGAGACTACCAGACAAGCTCTGTGTACTGCAGATGGCAGAGCTGGATAGGTGGGGCTATCCAAGTCCTTTGGGTCCCAGATGATCATGAATCAATTCCAGATTTGGGGCACTGAGTTATACTCTGGACCTTGGTTTCACTTTAAGTGTGCCCCCCCTCTTTTCTTCTGAAATAAGAAAGCATATAATCTATGTTTTACTTTATGGTGCTCAGAGTTAGGAGACTTTGGATTTTACATAGAACTTGGACTTTGAAATTTTAAGAATTTTTAAAGTCTTGGGGGCTGGAGAGATGGCTCAGCAGTTAAGAGCACTGGCTGCTCCTGAAAATAACCCAGGTTCAATTCCCAGCACCCAGTTAATCATCTTTAACTCCAGTCCTAGGGGAATCTGACCCCCTCTTCTGACCTCCACAGCATTGCACAACATGGGTGCACCTACCTACATGCAGACAGTACACTCATAAACACAAAATAATAAATAAAATTTAGAAAAAGAAATTTTAAAGTCTGTTGGACTGTTTTTTATATTACAATATTAACATAAGATTTTGGGTATAGCTGGACATGGTGGCACATGCCCTTAATCCTAGCACTTGGGAGGCAGAGGCAGGCAGAGCTCTGTGAGTTCAAGGCCAGTCTGGTCTACATAGAGAGTTCCAGGCCAGCTGGGACTAAAGGGAGACCCTGTCTCATAAAAGATTTTGGGAATAAATGAGAAAGGAAGGTTATGGTTTAATATCAATGTGTTTGTATGTCAAGTTGACAAGGGTCAGTTGTGGTAGCTAATTTTTGTAAAATTGACACAAACTTGAGACACCTGGGAGGAGTGAACTTTACCTGAGGAATTACCTCTATAATAGGACTGACCTGGTACCCTGTCTTCCCACCTTCCCTGTTCTCCTCTACCTGTTTCTTTTCCTTTCTTCTGCTTTAGACAGTCATCATGTGTTAAAACAAGTCTTATAAATTTTAGCCCATCTAAGAACAAAACAAACAACAACAGCAACAAAATACCAAACAGCAGAAGCAAAACAAACACAAAACAAAACTTGAGCAAGTGACTGTCGGTGTAGTTATTGCTTTCAGCTCTTTCTCATTGATGTAGACCCTTCCACCAGACTCTCATCTCATCAAAGGCAATGGCTACACCATAATTTTCCTTTCTGTTACTGTATTCCCAGCTATATTTATGGAGATATTCCTTTTATAAACTACTCAGTAAAACAATTAAAATGCACTGTCTTGTTCCACTACCCAGATGTAAGCCATAAATAAGCTCTTTCAAGAAATATGCTATATCCAAATCTACTTCAGTCAGCTAGCTACTGGTCAACAGTTTCTTAATCTAAGCACTATTAATGTATTGATTTGGAATGCAAACCTGGGCCTTGTACATCTCATATGGGTACTTTAACACTGAGACAACATCCCTAGCTAAGGAATGACTGTTGCATTGTGGGAAAGAGAATAGGACTCGAGGAAACACTGCAAATGTGACATGATGCGTTGTGGATGGATTGTTGTCGAAATGCACTCCAACCTTTCTGAATTATAAAAGATGCAGGTTTCCTCCACTTCATAAGGAGGATAGAGACTATTCTTTTCACCTTGTTTCTGTGTGCCATTTTTGTCATCCTGTTCTGGTTCTCATATAGAGAAGTGTGACAAAGCTGTGAAGCATGCATACAATGAGATCTTGGAATTCTGACAGGCATAGTAATATTTTAAAGGGTTCTCAGAGCTTAAGAATTTCAGCAAAATCTTCTGATATAACTAGTATTATGATACAATCATGTCAGGATTCATGATTGTATGTTTTTGTTTCTGAAAAAGTGAGCACAGCAAGATGACTGTGATGCTGGGAAATAGTAATTGTGGAGTGTATGGAAACAGTGCCTACTGCTTTGAAAGCACTCTATCAAATGTCAGTGTCTCCTCATGAGCACGTGTGTTTGGAGACACAGGCACAAAGCTGAGCACATTTTCCCTGGGTTTACAGTTCTAACAATAAATAAACCAGGTTCACATCAGTATTTCAGTGTTTCCCTGAGTGGTGCTCAACTATATCTTGTCTTCAACCAAAGGCAAATGGATCAGATGCAAAAGTAGACATGGTAATGTTACGTTGCAGGGAGAATACTGAGAACATTAAGTGGTTCGTTATTTATGAGGAAATGTAACCCATCACCATTTCTACTTTTGTGTATGTACTTTATCTGTCTAATAAAAGAAAAGAGTAAATTGAAAGAATGAAATCAAGCTTTGGCAATGGGCTTTGAATTTCATGGTCATGGTGGGTGGTGTGAAAATCAATGTACTTTGCATTTATTGGTGACTCCAAACCCTTTCATTCTGTGGGAATTAAAACATGAAAGTATAAAACTTGACTTGTTTTTGTCAGCTAAAAACTTCATGTTTTTTTGTTTCCTTCTTTTGTAAAATAAATCTAGGAAAGAGCCATTTGTCAACGGAATTACAGAAACTCTGATCTTTCTAATGGGGCCACTAGGGATGTAACAAGGCACCTGGGATGTCAGGACTACAGTTCTGCAGGATAACCTGCTGGTGCATGTGCATGAGAGATGGAAACAGCTCAGTGCTGCTGTGATTGCTGTTTTATCTGCACATTTTGGTGGCGAAGCCATGGTAAATCTATCCTCTAACAAGCACTCACAAAGCTTCATTGACAGGACTGAAAAAGATGACAAAGCAGAGTCCCAGGGAGACACCTCCGTATCCACAATTAATTAATTATTAGGTCTATTATTTTTCCCCTCTCAGATGTAACATTATGATGGAAAAACACACATATTCAAGTCCCAGTGTGCTAAGAGAATACTGAGAAAACTTGGGTAGCTAACACTGATGAGCATATGTTACATTACAATGTCTACTTTTGCATTTGATCCATTTGCCTTTGGTTAAAGACAAGATATAGTTGAGCACCACTCGGGAAAACACTGAAATATTGATGTGAAGCTGGTCTATTTATTGTTAGAACTGTAAACCCAGGGACAATGTGCTCAGCTTTGTGCCTGTGTTTCCAAACACAGGTGCTCACAAGGAGACACTGACATTTGATAGAGTGCTTTCTAAGCAGTAGGCACTGTTTCCAAACACTCTCTTCTCACAGATGTTTGTGGAATATGCACTTATTCTTCCTCCCACAGAGGCACAGGATGGTGCTCTGTCAGGGACTCAACTTTGAGCTGTCTACCCTTGCCTACAAACTCCCAACTGCCATTCCAAAGATGATTGTAATTATGGCAATATGACAAGGCACAGTTAGCTCTCTTCATGTTTGCTGCCCTAAGAACTGAAATGTCAAATGTATTCACTCTGGATAAGGTGCTAAGAAGTGTGAGAAAGCTTGAATCATTTTTTTCTGAAACAGAAAATGGGTGGACAGTTATTTGTTAGCTGCAATCACAAGGAAATCGTTACTTAATTGAAGTTGTCTTGAACACATGAAATTGCCTGCATAAATTCAGGCCTCAAAACCATCTGTTTTCATCCTTTTTTAATGACACAGCCAGCATTTGTTTTTTTACAACATTTGTGCAGAATTCCCAAGAGACTTGTAGAGACATGCTAAGTAACCCCATGGGCTGTGTTTGGAACCAGGTAATATTTCATGTTCTGCTTACTGTGAAGACAGCAAGATTCCTTTTAATTGTGCTAAGCAAAAAGAGAGTTTATAAAAATGAGGCACAGCTTTCAGAATCTGTAAAGTCAACTTTCACATTATCTAAAATGGGGGGTACACTGAAAATCTTGCAATCTTTGCTTTCAACTATTATGAAACCATCAGTCAAAACAAGACATGAGACTGGAGAGATGGCTCAGAAGTTAAGAGTATGTGATGCTCTTACAGAGGCTCAGATTCAGTTCCCGCACCCACAGGGTAGCTCACAACCACCTGTAGCTTCAGTGCTGGGGGAATCCAATGACCTTCACTGGCCTCTGTGGACATTCCATATACAAATGCACTTACATACATGTAGGCAAACATTCATCACATAAAGTAAATATAAATAGATCTTTTAAAAAAGACAAGCCTATGGTTTCTCCCAAGTTTTTCTGGGGAAAGTATGCCATTGTGTCTTTATCTGTGAGTTGTTTTCTATGTGCTGATCTCTGCTGACCTTCAGCAACCACTCCACACTTGGGCTTTCTGATGGCAACTATTCTCAGGCCAAAGTTGTTTGTTATTGGATGAAATCCCATTGTAAACACCCTGTGCACTCTGTAATGGATGATATTGGTTGCTCCTTCCTCCACTTATCTGCCTGAGTTTCTGTCCTGCTGTCTCCTAATGATAGACTGTAACCTGTAAGCTGAAATAAGCCCTTTGTTTTTGGTGTCATAACAACACAAAAGCAAACTAGAACACACTGGTACAAAAAAGCTGGCTTCACTTCTCTGTTTTGAGTTTACACTTCTCTGCAGCACTTCCAACTAAAGCAAGTTTAAGAGCACCACACTGAGATGAGAAAACTTGGAATCACACATGCAGGAGGCTTTCTGGGACTCAGTGGCTTTGCTTAGATCCATCAGGCCTGTGTTCAGATCTCTTCTTAGGTCTGATAGAGGCTTCTATGCAAGCTTGACTCTTCACTGTGTATAAATGAGTACATAGGTTTTGGTACATATAAATACACCTGTCAATGTAAATAGCATGCATACATAGGAACAAATATATATGTATGGATATAATTATTCATATGTCACCCTTCATGATAGACTGTTAGTAAAGTTCACCAACACTGTGGGATAGTCTACTAAATAGCCCAGATCATCTTTATGTTATGAAATATTGTAGAATATAAATATAAGGCCATGATATTAAAATAAAAGATTTAAGGGGGCATGCCATGTTAGAGCACATGCTTATTATGAATAAAAGTCAGAATTTGATGCCCATCATTAAAAATAATGTCAATGGAGCTGGAAAGGTGGCTCAGAGGTTAAGAGCACTGGATGCTGTTGTTGAAGACCTGGGTTCGGATCCCAGCATGCACATGATGGCTAAGAACCATCTATAACTCCAGTTTCAAGGAATCAGATGCTCTCTACTGACCTCTGCAGGCATTTAATGGCATGGGTGGTGCACTTACATATATCCAGGCCATACATTGATACACAGAAGAAACCAAAATAATAAATGAAATATTTTAAAAAGTAAATTAATTATGTTGAATTGTAGCATTGGTTTAAAGACAATCAGTCTTTTTAGAGTCAGATGTGATATATTAATCAACCACAATGATTCTTTTCCTAGCATGAAAGAAGGATATGGTGAGTGTAGACCACACTTTTTCTCCTGGAACTGGGAGAGTGAGGTTGGTATATGCGTCAGGTGGCAACCCAGTCTCTGCTTCTTTTAGTACTGACAATCTCTGTGCATGGACTATTTCCTGTGCCCACTGGGATGACAGCAATCACCTACAGACTTCCTGTTCACTCATAACATAAGGCTTGTAGGATTTCGTTCATGATTACTTTCCTAAATTGTACTTGATGTTTTTAGAATTGATGTAGATTTTTCCCCTGAACTATCACAGCCTTTGAGTGCCTTGTTCTATTTAGATTCCTTTCACTGTGGTAGCTTACAGTTTGCCATTATTAATAATATGTACCCAAGATTATTCTAGCTGAATTGTGGGTAGAAGAATATATGCCTCCATTAAAAGTTTAAAAAGTCATCATTGTTATTCTCACTGGAGTTCTGGCCTTTAGATGGTCACAAGTAATGTAAGCCCAGTCACCTCACCACACTTCCAGGCAACAACAGGTGACAGATCATTATATTCAAAGATGGCAGCCACTGTATCTCCATGACGTGCCCTTCTGACAACAGGAGGACTGTATCCCCATGACATGCCCTTCTGACAACAGGAGGACTATATCTCCATCACATGCCCTTCTGACAACAGGGGGACTGTAACCCCATCACATGCCCTTCTGACAACAGGAGGACCGTATCTCCATCACATGCCCTTCTGACAACAGGAGGACTGTATCTCCATCACATGCCCTTCTGACAACAGAGGGACTGTATCCCCATCACGTGCCCTTCTGACAACAGGAGGACTGTATCTCCATCACGTGCCCTTCTGACAACAGGAGGACTGTATCCCCATCACGTGCCCTTCTGACAACAGGAGGACTGTATCCCCATCACGTGCCCTTCTGACAACAGGAGGACTATACATGTTCTCATTTAATCTCTATTTCTATTTTAACTATTCTGAGCAAATGAAACCTTGGGGGAGAAAGGATGTAATTGGCTTACAATTCCAGTTCATAGTTCATCATTAGGAAAGTCAAGTCAGGAGCTTGCAGGCAGGGCTCCCTGCTGCTCCAAACAGTAGTATCTCTCACATAGGAGCTCTCTTCACAGCCAAAGAAATCCAGCAGGAACCATGGATGATGGTTCTTGCTAGCTGGCTTGTAGGCAGACTTAAACACAGGAAGCTCTCTTCTGCAGTTCAGGACCACTTGCCTAGGGAATGTGCCTCCCACAGTTAACTGGACTTTCCTATATCAATTAACACCCAAGGCCATTCCTAAAAATGTGCTCAGAGATCAATCTGGTCTAGGCAATTAGTTAACTGAAATTTCCTTCTCAGGTGACTGTAGGTTGTGGCAAGTTCATGGTTAAAGTAACCAGGATAGCATCCTTCCTTTGAAACTGGCTGAGCCTTTGAGACTGTCTTGGCCTATGGGGTGTTGATAAGCTAGCACCATGTGATGCCATGTTTAAGCCACACAGAGTAACATGGAGTTTACCAGTTGTTCTTGTGATCCTTTCACTATTCATACAGCCTTCGTGACTTGGCAAAGCCCACACAGTGCAAGGAGAAAACTTATGGACAGGAGGTGAAGCATGTGGCCCACACCACTGGCTGGACTCTTGAATCGATGATAGCCACATGTACAGCCACTCATCCACCTGTGGATGAGTCATCTTGATAACAGATCCTTTGGTCTCCAGCCAAAATTAGATTTTTTTTTCAAAAGTCCCTGGATCTTCATGTAGTTCTACAGGCACCAAGAGCTGATAGATGCTCCACTTGCTATGTATTTCAATTTTATCTGCCCCTCCCTCACCTCCTTCCCAGCCTTCATTATTAGCTGAGGTAGAACATGGACTATTATTAGAACATTTCCAACCACTCTCAGAGCCATTTGCCAGTGTCCATGTCTTAAGGACCGAACACCCATGTTCCTGTGAAAGAAGCCTTTTATTTGTATTCCCACAGGAAGGTTACTCTGGAGTCCCTCTCAACTGCCCCCCTGTCATCAGCACAATAGGACACAGAGCTTCCTGTATTGCCTGTCTGCACTTCCCTTCTTTTCACTTCCATCTCTGTAGCTCTATCCAGAGTGCTGACTAATGTTTTCAGTATCTCACCAAAAAGCCAAGCAAGGATTCTTTTCTTACCACTCATCCCCATTTGACAGTTAATCAGTTATTGTTAGCTATTCTTCATCTGGCTTTGAGAAGCGCAGTCTCTTGAGGTCCCATCATCTGGCTTCCTACAATTGAAGCCTAAGGATTGAAGTCTCAGGCTGTTCTTCTCACCACATTTATGTTCTGGGTCATCTCCAGCCTTATAAGTGTACATTTCTCCAGTATAATAATGTTACCCAGATGTGGGTCTCTAGTCTAGAGCATCCCTCTAAACTACAGAGTAATAGCCACCCACAGCTCCAATTCCAGGGGATCCGACACCCTCATGCTCTTCTGTCCTCCACAGACATTTCATGACATGCGTGCCCTTACATATATGGAGGCAATACACTCATACATATAATAAAATAAAAAAGCAAAATATTAAAAAAAAACTAATATTGATGATGGTGGCTATAATGGTGACATGGATGGTGATGATGATGGTAGTGACAGCTGCTGGTGGTGCAGCTGCTTATGGTGATGATAGTGATGATGATGATGATGGTGACTGTGTTGATAATGAAAATTAAGAAGATGATAATGATGCTTATTATGTGTTGGAGATGAGGACTTTGATGGAAACAATAGTGATGATGATGGTGATAAAAATGATGTTTAATATAATAATCCTATTTTTCTCATGGCCAGAAGATCCTTCTGGTAGAGTGGCCAACGACAGCTGCAACCAGCATCCAGGAGCTACATTTGATATGTTCCAATCCTGTTGTACACATACCATTTTAACTTGGGAAAAATGATCATTCTGATTTTTATTCTCCTTGCCATTTACTACTGAAATTGAAATTCTGTCCTTTGTATATTTTCCTACCCTTCAAACTAACAAATTCATTTAGTTTATCTCAAAGGTGTTTCTTTTTTTTTTTTTGAGACAGGGTCTCCCTGTAGCCCCAGCTGACCTAGAACTCACTCTGTAGGTGTTTCTTAATGTCTCATAAGGTATTAGCACCCCCCCCCAAGCTATCCCATGTGGAAAACCTTTCCAGGGGAGTCCTGGTAATATTATACTTTTTTTTGAAACACAAAAGAAGACATTTTTAGGCCAAGCCATACATATGTGAGAGACATGCCATGTGGTCTTACATGATTATAAATACTCATTGTACTTTGTAAAAATAGAATACACCGAGTCATTAGATATGGATGCAAAGACTTCCTCAGCAGGATACTTTTAGACATGGAAATGACACAGTGATAGAAATGAATAAACTTTAGCATAAATGGTATTGGAACTGCAAGAAAGGGAAGAAGTGATGTGAATACAAGGACAGTTAATGCAGGAAAAAAATTGAGTTTTCATGGGGAAATGCTGTGTTTGTGTAAGGCAGATAAACAGGCATGTACTTTGTTGGACTTGGAGATATTTAAAGATCATTTTTGAGTAGCACTCTTGCTAGTTCTTTCTCTTGCTGAACGGTCCCAGCAGAGCACTGTAAAACATCAAAATATTTGTGCATCGTTTGGGCTTTTCTTTTCTTTCCATGGCATGTGGGTATTGCCGGAAAAGACGCTCTAGGGAGAGAGGAGAAGAGTTAGCCATCAAAATAGATGTCTTTTTGTGTTGTTGAGTAAATAGAGAAAAACCCAACTGAGATATATGGAAAATATTTCCACAAAAAGAAATGAGAGCATATGCTGAGAGAAGATAGGCAGTGTGGGTTTTGAAGCTGAGCCTCTGCAAACAGTGTTGCTTCTCTGCGCTTTCAATAACAAAAGCATACATCACTAAACAAGAGCGAACACAAAACTGCACAGTGTGGCATGGGAAATGTTATCACAGCTGAAAACAAGCAGCAAAAATGACGAGTGGGACCCTTGTAACAAGAGGTCTAAGACACTAAAAGTTTGAAGAACATATTTATGGACCAATCATAGGGGAAGGGGTGAAAAAAGATGAGCAGATGAAATTGTTAAAAAAAAAAAAAGGATAAAAATATTTGCCACTTGACAGAGAAAACAGAACTAAAGGAAAAGATATCAAATACATGAAGGAAAATGGAGTTGTATGTGTAGGCATGTGTGTGTCTGTGTCTATGTGTGTATCTCTGTGTGTGTGTGTGTGTGTGTGTGTTTATGTGTGAAGGCAATGTTTAGTGCCTTCCTCTGTCAGTCCGCTCCTTCGTTTTGAGCAATGCACTCTCACTGAACTTGTAGCTCACTGACTGGCTAGACTGGCTGGCTTCATAGACCCATGGATCTTCCTATCTCTGCCTCAAAGTACTGACATATGGCTTTTTATGTGGGTGCTGGGGACCTGAACTCAGGTTCATGTTAAAAAATTATTGATTTTTTTTT
>VZQC01001365.1:486318-533674 GCA_009823505.1 Rhizomys pruinosus
AATGTCTCCAGTATGCTTTTTGTCACAGCAAGGGAACAACATGCTACCATATGCTGCTATTATATCTAGATATTTAGTTTTAGATTCCTATCTACACCTTAAATTAAATTCCTGAAAACTTACTGGCAAGGTTAAAACCAAACGTCTGGGCTTGGGATGGGTCTCCAAAATTATCCGTTGAAGTCATTATCTCCAGGAACTCAAAATATGAGTTTATATGGAAATAAGGTCTTTTATTATACTAGGTCATTATTCAATGTGACACGTGTCCTTAAGAGAGGAGGGTATGGTAGAATCATGTGCGAGATCTACTTTTAGCTTTTCGAGGATATCTGACTAGGCTCTCATGGATGGATGAGGTTGGCAGAAAGTTCCAACCCTCGCTGAGTATCTGTTGGTGTGTGGTGGATGCTGAGAGAGTCAGCTTTTCTTACTGATGTGATGCTTGAGAGGGTGATTAGACTCCAAGACATATACCCGCATGCAAGGACACATAGGAAACACAGGTTAGACTTAATAGGTCTTTAAAAAATGACAAATCATAATAGAGGACATATTGTATGATGTTCTCAAATCAATAAAATATTTTTAAACGTATTAAATTAATGAAATCATTCTAGCTCACTTCTTGGTCATGGTCATTGGCTAAGAGAGATTACAAAAAGGAGTAGATAATCAGAACATCAGACAGAGGATCACAGGAGAGACAAGTGAAGACACCAGAAAACATGCAGCTTCACTAGAGTGGTGCATCTGGCAGCGTAAGGTTTAGATGCTCCCCTGCAGCTTCAGATAGCTGGTCTCCATTGTACTTGGTGGTTGGGCTCCGGGCTGTGTGTTTCCTGGTTCAGTGTGTGGTGGTGTTTTATTCAAGAAGGATTTAAAGGTGCAAAGAGATTTGCAAAGTGACAAAGAAACTTTATTCAGAGCAAAGTGACAGAGCAGATTAGAAAGGCATGCGTGGTCAAGACCGACAGTTGCTGCAAGAGTGATGGTACTTAAAGGCCTGGGTGACTGTTCTGGCCTTCCTCTTACTGTGTTCAAGAGGAGTTTGTTTGCTAAGGGGCATAGTGTGGGTGGTGGTTCTTTATCTTGATTGATGTATTAAGTTATATAATGTCTTTTCTACTCTGCATATCCTTTTCCATAATGCATTTGATTTTAATCGTATGCACACCCAATTGTGCATAGGCATAAGATGGTAAGTAGGGAATTCTCCTTGGAAATTCTCCTAGCATGGCGGCCTTTAATCCTAGCACTTGGGAGGGAGAGGCAGGCAGATCTTTGTGAGTTCAAGGCCAGCCTGGTCTACAGAGTGAGCTCCAGGACAGCTGGGGCTACAGGGAGACTCTCTCGAAAAGACAAAAAAAAACATTCTCTTTGTGAACACAGTTTGTTTTATTGCTCATGTACTCAAAAGGCCTTCCTACTCTCAGACCTGGATGTATGTGGAGTCACATAGAATACAGTCTATGTTTGGCCATGTGTGGTGGCACACACCTTTAATCCTAGCACTCAGGAAGCAGAGGCAAACAGATCTCTGTGAGTTCCAGGCCTGCCTGGTCTACATAGTGAGTTCTGGGCCACCTGGGGCTACCTAGTATGATTCTGTCTCAACAATGGCAGCAAAAATCTAAGTTTTATGGTCATTAAGAGGAGGGAAAACTTGTTCAATTGTTCAGAGACAGGTATGTAGCTCAATGCAGGTGGGGTCCTAGGTGGCTAACTGGTTGCTAGGTGCACTGTTTGGAGGTGGAGTGTGTGTGCATGGTACATGCAGGTAAAGTTTTCAGGCTACCAGTTACATAATTAGAAGAGGGGTGTGTACATAGCACAAACCAATGGAGTCCCACTTGGCTGCACTATTTCCTAGGCTTGCTTGCCATAGTCAGACACAGGCAGTGAATTTGTTATTTGGAGACACATTTTTGTCCAAGGAAACCTTGGGAACCAAAACATTTGGAATTTCCTTCTCCCCTTAGAATCCCAGTCTGGAAACACCACGTCATGGAGTCTTTATGGTTAAGTATATATTGTTTTATCTTCAGATCCTCACATCAGAGAATAGAGTAGCAATATATTATTAATGTGCTTCTTTCCATAACATTCTTTGCTTTAGGTGCCTACTGTGGTGGGGGTGATTCCTTTCCAGTCATGTTCCTGTTCTCTCCCATGGCACCCTGGTTCCTTGTCATCTACTCCTTTTTTCCGCACTGCTTCCTACTACTCCAAAGCTCGTCAACTTCCTGCTCCTCCCCTTCTTAAACAGCTTTTCTGTTAACCTGAGGTGGTTAGAAGTTTAGGAAGACCAGAGACTCAGCAAGAGACAGAGATGGGATGGGAATGGTTTTAGAGAACAGAGCAGACGTTGGAGACAGATTTCCTCTTTTGTTCATCTGCTTGCTCCTAAATCTGTTCCCTGGCAATTTAATGTTAGCAAGCATGGTTGTTTGAATGAAAAGTGTTCCCCCTTGGCTCCAGCCTTTGAACACCTGGTCTGCAGTTGGTGGTGCTGCTTTTCAAAGTAATGCCTTGCTGGAGGAAGCTCGTGGATGGAGGCAGGCTTGCTGGAGGAAGCTGGTGGATGGAGGCAGGCTTTGAGAGTTCATAGCCTCACCCCACTTGCAGTTCACACTCACTGAAGAACGGTTGAGCAGTCAACTCTTGGTTCCTGCCACTGTGCCTGCTGCTTGCTGCCAAGCCTCCCCACTAGGATAAACTCTTATCCCTCTAGACCTATAATCCAGACTAAACTCTTCTTTCTACATGTTGCCTTTGATCATGGTATTTTATCATAGCAACAGAAAAGCAATTGATACAGTGAATATATTTTCAATATGTACCAAGAGTTCTATTTTACCTTCTTTTTAATGGATGTACTGTCTGCATGTAGGTTTGCGCACCCGTGTCATGCAATGCTGTGGAGGTCAGAAGAGGGTGTCGGATTCCCCTGGAACTGTAGTTGTCCTGGAATTGGAGTTACAGACACACTTCTCAGCTGCCATGTGGGTGCTGGAGATCAAATCCGGGTCCTCTGCCAGAACAGTCCATGCTCTTAACCACTAGGCCATCTCTCCAGCCCCTTACCATTTTTTTCAAATATTAACTTTGGCTTTTGATAGTCTTTTTATCCATTTTTTTCAAACTTCTTCATTAGGCATATCTATCTGAGAAATTCATCTTGCCATTTCTTCTTTCTTCTTTTTTTTTTCTGTATAAAGCTATATGTCTTTTGCTGTGGAATCTCTTTTCCTTAAACTTGGTTGTTTTTGAGTGTGGAACCACTATATCTTTTGGAGTCTTATTTGTGTGGGCAATAAAAGACAAGGGTGCCTTTTAAAAGAGGACCTGAATTTACCTGAATATATCAGTATTCCATAGGTCAGATGAGCAGAACCACCCCCAAAAGTACATAGGATCTCAGTCAAACCCCAGGCATTCAACTGTGTCTCTACCTTTTTAAATCCCCTGTTTCCCTTCTGCACTATGATGTACTTTACTCTCTTGGGTGGGTGATAAATACCAATTCTTATTGATATTTACTCTGAAGAAGTAGACACTAGGACCCCTGCTTATGGGGGAAGAATCTCTATCTGAAAGCCCACACTGTGGGTCTCTAAAGATATTCTCATCCTTGGACAGGGTTGATATGTAAATCACATTATATATTTTCCCATCATTGCATTATCTTTGAGGTAAAATCCATTTCTGTGCTCAGTTTACCCACATTGTTTCCTATGTTGACCTAGTTATTTTAATTAGTAGTTGTCTATGTGTGTATGTCTCTGGATATGGTCATGTGTATGTATTCATTTGTGTGCAGGGGTTGTGGGCACCTGTGTATATACATACAGAAGCCAGAGATAGATGCTGGATGTCTTGCTAAAACTTTTTGCATCTTACTTTTTAGGTAATGTCTCCCAATGCACCTGCAGCTCATCAGTTCAATCTACTGGGGGATTGTTTGTTTGCTTTCTTGCTTTCTTTTTGGTCATTTTGAGACAGGGTCTCCCTGCAGCACTAACTGGCCTGGAACTCACTTCCTAGAACAGTCTGGTCTTGATCTTTCAGAGATCTGCCTGCCTCTGCCTCCTCAGTGCTGGGACTAAAGGCATGTGCCAATACACTTGGATGAGTTTCAGATATGCTTGGATTTGATTTTTTACAGGGTAAGAGCTAAGAATTGAATTTCCTTCTTCTACACATGGACATCCAGTTTCCCTGGTACACTTTGTTGAAAATACTGTATTTCCTCTATTGTGTATTTTTTTTTCTTCTTTGTTGAAAATTAGGTGGCTCTAATTACATAGACTTTTATCTGGTTCCTATATTCTATTTCATTGATCTACATGTCTGATTTTGTATCAGTACCATGGTGTTTGTATTGCTGTGACTGGACAATAATTTGAGATCAGGTATGGAAATCCATCCAGCACTATTCTTGTTGACCAGGATTGCTTTGGCTATCTGAGGTCTTTTGTTCTTCCATATGAATTTTAAACCGTTTTTTATTTTTGTGAAGAAGACTTTTGATTGGGATGGAATTGAATCTGTAAATTGCTTTTGGTAGGATGGTCATTTTCACAATATTAATTGTTCCGGTCCATGTGCATGTGAAGAAGACATACCATGAACCCTAGCTTCTTTTTAAATGGCAGATTCATTCCTCTGCTTGGGACGAGCTTGATTGATCACCTAACTCCCCATGCTAGTGACCACAGAGCAGACCCTCTGCTTTTCAGTAATTGCATGGTTTTACAGGTGCAGTGGCCTCTTATTTTCTTCCTAGAAAAGGGAGGTTAAGTGGTCCCCTGTCATCAGAACAGAGGGTCAGCACAAAGAGCAGGTTTCTGTTTACTCTTCTCAGGGAGGGAAGTCGATGCAGGGACAAACCCAGAAGGACACATACTATTATTGGAGACAGGGTGAGATGAAATATAAATCTTTTTATTAGTAGCCCAGGGAAGCTCCCCAACTTAATTACAGCATGCTGCATCCTTTGTGCCCTCCCATGAGTTCCATTTTCATTTTGCCCTTCCTAAAAGGTTCTTGAACTTGTCATCTCCTCACTGCGCTCTCTTCTTAATTTGTAAGAGTATGTTTCTATTGAAATGCCTTTATTCAACCCTTCCTTGTCTTGGGTTGATGGATCGAAAGAATAGAAGTTTGAGTGTTCTAAATTGGTGCTTTGCTGAAGTGAGTAGTTGTGACTGGCATTTGAGCAGGCATGACCCTTTATATCCACTGAATGACTGGATACCAATATGGTGGTCAGCCATAGTTATAGTTATAAGCAGCCCCCTAAACAGACAAAAAATTTCAAATGCTCTTTGAGGTCAATACCATCTTCTCTTGACAATTACTGTGTTGAAAGGCTCCAAAAGACATTAAAAATTTAAGTCAGTCCAGTGGTGTTATGAATCTATTTGTAACTTTCTGAGGCTGAGGAGTGAGTGAGGTATTTGCAGGCAGAGAAACTATAGAAAAGAAGAGAGAGAGAGAGAGAGAGAGAGAGAGAGAGAGAGAGAGAGAGAGAGAGAAAGAGAACACTCAAGGTAAAAAGTGTGAATGTGCTGAGTTGTAGAAAAATACACAGATGGATGGTGGGGCTTATTCCCATGTCCTCCCTCACCTGAAGGCTGTACATTCTCATTGTTTATGGTGTCTCAGATCTGGAGTTCTGTCAAAGTGAAGAATACAGGTGGGAGTCCACAGACAGAACCAGAGATGTGTGGAAAGGCCAGGGTGAGGTGGTGAATGCCAAGTAGAAGAAGGCTGTGGGGTCGAAGGATGCAGGTGAAGAATGATCAGGAGGGAGGTTGCCATCCAGGGAGGGGAATGAGATGGACTGCCAAAGCAGAGAAGACAGAAACAGAACAGAGCCCTACATACAGAAATTAGATGGAAAAACCAAATGGCCTCTCATGACCTTTGATTGATTGATAGGCATGTTCTGAAGTGCATGTTTGGAGGGGACTGGAGAAGAGATACAGCAGGTCTCACATCTGATGGGATATATATATGTATATATATTTATATTATATATATATATATATATATATATATATATATATATATATATGATGGTTTGCCTGAATTACACATACATTACACATACTGGTGCCTATGGAAGCCAGATAAGGCTGTGAGACCCTCTGTAATTGATGTTACAGAGGGTGGTCAGCTGCTGAGGACATTTCTTAAGCATATGACTGTTTAAACTCTTTAGAAGAAATCTTTTGAAATTTAGAAAGCCTTCAGTAAGAACCCTGGCATTTTCACATGTCCACCTCTACTGACTGTCCACACAAACAAAACTGTACCAGTAAAAAAAAATCCATTTTTTGTTGTTTTCTATGAAGGTACTATAATGTGTCTTGTAGGCAGGATAATTAATATTATGTATTTGAAACCTATGAAAATGACTTTGAATATTGGCTTGCCCTTTTCAGGAAAATGATTATTTTAGATCTCCTGAAATGAAAGAGATTGGCAACACTTTTATTGTAGCCTTTATTTCTACTAAATGTGTCACAGAGGAACTTATCTGACATAAACTCAGACCCTCAAGATGATAACATATGGCTTAGGAAGACATAGCAGCATTATGCTAACATGAAATACTGCTTGGTGCATAGCCTAGTATTTTTATAAATATTAAAATATTCATTTTCCTTTATTTTCTCTACTAAGGTTCTGGGCTTTTGTCTCTCACTCTGTGCCTTGTTGTGATTGATTTAGTAATATGCCTGGAAATAGCACTAATGATTCCCAAGGCTCATTATAAAATGGTTACAGAAGGATGATCAAAATGTATTGTGTTTATGTGACATCTACAATAGAAAAGTTTTAGCACAATTTATGGTGACAATTAGCCTATTAGTTTCCAAGCTGGGCAATATTAAAAAGCCCTACTTCTATTTTGGTTACATCATTGAAACTTCATTTTAAGTATGTAATTCAGAAACTAGACTTCACCTTCCTTTATCCAGCCCACTGACACGTGTCTCTTAGTGACAAAGGCATTGTACCTCAACCACGGACACATAGCTGCCATGGTAGGTGGAAAGCAGTGCTTTTGTGATGTGTACCTAAATGTACAGTGTGTTAATGCATCTGTGGGATTCGACAGAAGGTGTTTGTCTTTTAATTTGCGTTCACTGGTGAGGCATCCGTTGGAAAGCAGAACATCTTTGGTGAGAGCAATGTTGACCTTTGCTTATTTGATTTATACTATATCAAAGCAGGTCTGCTGAGGGGCTGGGCAGGGCAGCAGGCCAGCAGAGGCAGCAGGTTGCCTGCACTATTACATTAAAATTCTGCCTTTTCTCTAAACTTTCATGAAATTCTGACAAGCGGTGTAGAATTGAATGTGTCCTGTGCCTGCAGGTTGTGAAAGGGGCTTGGGAGAAACAAAAGAAAACAACTTTCAACAGTCTGTATTTCAGGGGGGTCACTGACATGCTACTGTCTGATCATTCCTGGGTGTCAGTGACCACCTGCAGTCCAAGGGGACACACAGCAAGGAGCACATGGCAGCCAGGACCTCAGTGACATTTAGGAAGGGTTTGAAATGAGCCACCACTGCAGTTTCCAGTCACCATCAAGCACAGGGCAGTTAGGAAGAGCCTGTGCTTTATCAAGGATATGTTCAAGTTATTATGATAAACACCGAGTGCTAAGGAATTGCCTCTGAGAGGAGCAAAATTAATTAGCTACCCTGGAAATTTAAGAACAGTTTCAGATTTGGCAAACTTTTCTTTTCCGACCAACTAGGTACTATAGAATTTCCCGTTACAAATAAAAAGCTCCTAAATTTCTATCACCTGATCACTCCTTCCTGTAAAATAAAGACTATATATTACTCGTCAAGACACTAAGGATAATCACTAAAATTTCAGAAGCAGCCTCTCTAAGACCACTGACTATTCTTGCAGAGGACCCAGGTTCTGTTCCCAACACTTATATAGTAGCTAGCAACCATCCACGATTCGAGTTCCAGGGAGATCTGATGCCCTTTTCTGGCCTCTATGGGCTTATATGATGTGGCTGCACTTACATACATACAGGCAGACCACTCATATACATAAAATAAAAAGAAATTAAAAATATTTAATTTTTTCAGATGTAAAGTCAACAATGTAGAACACATATACTGCATCTACAAGTATAGAGTTTTTAAACTATATGAGTTTTGTAGAGTAGACTTATAAAAATACTTTCTTCTGTAGACCAATGGCACAAAACAAAATCTAAACTTGAGCACATATAATTTCAGCCACCTCATATTTGACAAAGGGGCAAAAAACCCTCAATGGAGGAAGGATAGCATTTTCAGCAAATGGTGCTGGCAAAATTGGATCATCATTGTAGAGGAACAAAATTAAACCCCTAACTCTCTCCCTGTACAAGAATAAATGCCAAATGGATCAAATACCTCAATGTGAAACCTGAAAATCTGAAGGTGATAGAAGAAAAAGTTGGCAGCAACCTACAAGACATAGATGTAGGAAAAGACTTTCTAATCAGACAGCAGCTACGCAGGACATAAGGTCAACAATTGACAAGTGAGACCTAATTAGACTGAAAAGCTTCTGTACAGTGAAAGAAAAAAATCAATCAGGGAAGTGAAAAGAAAGCCCACAAAGTGGGAGGAAACCTTTACCACTGATACAGCTGACAGAGCATTAACTTCCAGAATATATAAACTACATAAAAAATGAAGAAGAAAGAAAGCAAATAACTCACTCAAAAGATGGAATAAAGAGCTGGACAGAGACTTCACAAGTGAGGAAATAGAGATGGCTGAGAAACATCTTAAAAAGTATTCAATATCATTAATAATTAAGTAAATGCAAATTAAAACCATTCAGATATCATCTCACTCCAATACGGCTAGCTAAGATCAAGAAAACAAAAGACAACAGATGCTGGAGAGGTTGTAGGGAAAGGGGAACACTCATCCACTGCTGGTGGGAATGTCAACTCGTACAGCCACTAAGAAAAGCAGTATGGAGAACGCTTAAAAGACTCAAAATGAGCCTACCACTTGACCCAGTCATACCACTCCTGGGTATATACCCACAAGACTTATCCTATCGCAGAGATACATGCACATCCATGTTTATAGCAGCTCTCTTCACAATAGCGAAGAGCTGGAACCAACCCAAGTGCCCCACAACCCACGAGTGGATAGAGAAAATGTGGTACATCTACACAATGGAGTTCTATGCAGTGATAAAGAAAGATGACATCACAAACTTTGGAGGTAAATGGATGGAGCTAGAAGATATTATGTTAAGTGAAGTAACACAGTCTCAGAAAAACAAAGGATGAATGGTAGCCCTCATCTGTGGATCCTAGCACCAAGTACCTAGTTGTAAGGCAAACTGAGCAACATTAATGTTATATTCCTCTTTACCTGAAAAAAACTGTGCTCTTATAATGTGAATCCCTTCACTATAATTAACCTACCACTTATTTTCAAACTTAGAAATAATGGTATATGGGTGGAGGGTGTGTATGCATATTTTAGAGTAACATAAAATCAAAAGGGAAACGTTGATTTTATGTAATTTTTTTGTTTCTATTTCATTGATTTCTGCTCTGATTTTTGTTATTTATTCTTGTCTTTTGGGTTTAGGGTTCATTTGTTATTGTCTCTCAAGTGTTTTTAGCTGAAGTGTTAGATCATTTATTTGTTCCCTTTTTTTTTTTTTTTTGATGTGGGCACTTAGTGCTATAAATTTCCCCCTCAAGACTAGTAGTGTGCTAGGATTAATCTGTGTCTTGAGGTCTTACAGAGTAGTGTTTACAAAGTTAGGTACACCAGAGTTTGGTGCATAGACATTTAGGATTGTGAAGTCTTCGTGGTTCATTGTTCTTTTGACAAGGATGTAATGGCCCTCTTTGTTTCTTCTGATTAATTTTACTTTGAGATACATTTTGTCTGATATTAGCATAGTCAGTCTGGCTTGTTTATTGGTACCATTTGCTTGGAATATTTTTTTTCCATCCTTTCACTTTAAGGTGGTGTCTGTTCTTGAGGATGACATGGGTTTCTTGTAGACAGCATATAGAAGGGTTCAGTTTCCTAATCCATTCTCCCAATCTATGCCTTTTGATTGGGGAGTTTAGACTATTAGTATTTAAGGTTATTGTTAAGAGATGTGCTTCTTTTTACCTTATTTTTTGTTTGCATTCTTGGTCTAGGTTTGTATTTACTCTGTTATGATTTCGTTGCTTTCTCTCTTCTTTGAGAAGACAAACAAAATAGACAGACCTCTAGCCCAGTTAACCAAAAAAAAAAAAAAAAAGAGAGAGAGAGAGAGAGAGAGCAACTCCAAATCAAGAGTATTCATGATGAAAGTGGAAACATCACAACAGACAAAGAAAAGATCCAGACAATCAGATATGGGAATATTTCAAAAATCTAGGGCTGGAGGGATAGCGCAGCCATTAAAAGCTGAGGCTGAGAACCACAAAAAAAAATCTATACTCCATTGAATTTGAAAAAAGAGAAATGGATGAATATCTGAAATCCTGGGAACTAACAAAGCTTAACCAAGAAGAGATTGACAGTTTAAAAAGACCCATAATATTTGGAGGGAACAACAACAACCAAAGAACTGGGACAAAGAACCAACTGTAACAGTGAAGTTCTCTGAAAAACAATAATCTTCTGCTTTGAAAAACTTTGGACAGACTCAGAAAAAGATGCAAGACATGTATGGCAGGGTGGGAGGTCATGGAAAGGGAAGAGTCTAAATTGGATTGAGAAATGATGTATGAAAATTTTTAATAAAAAATACATGCAAAAAAGTGGAAAGAATAAAAAATACTTTCTTAATTTCTATAACGTTTAAATCTATCATCTTAAACCTAATGACTAAAATCTACCAGGTTAGTATGATTTTGGTTTCTGCTACTTACATAGACATAAAATCCATTCGTATTTATTGCAACTACTTTTGACAGATGAATAAATGGAAATTTGTTATTAACTGATGATAAAAAAGGAAATAGAATGAGGAGAGGAGGCACATTCTGGGAAAGAAATAAAGTAATTAAATTGTTAGTAAAAGGCAAGAGAAGAAAATTAATGTATTAACTGACAGTCCAAGAACCAATCCTATTATATGCTGCTACAGTGGATGAGGACTTAGCTATGAGTTCTGATGTGCCTACACACATTTGTGCATGTAAAAGAGCTGTAGAATATGAGACTAGAAATGGGGTTAGAGGTATATCAACAGAGAAGCAACATTGCTCATCCCAGTGTGTAAAGGTAAGCTCTTGATCTCTTTAATGTAGTAGGTTTTTCAGGTGCATGAACTCGGGTGGGGTTGGGGGACATGGAAGGAGAGATGAGTCTATATTGGAAAGAAAAAAAGATGAAATGCACAGAACTTCAATAAAATGTTTTTAAAAGTAGTAGGTTTTCACTCAGACTTACCTTTGGTAATCATCTGAATCCACCTGGGTTATGTGAGCTGTTCCTGAGGACCCCAGAACAAGCATCTGCTCATTCCAGGCAGGGTGGCAACAACAGACCCAAGGAACAATTCTAAGTCCAGCTTGATCAGCCAATGAGCTTATTTGGTTTACTTGCAGAAGCATAGAGAGGGGTTAATTACTGTGAAATAAATAAATACATAAATACATAAATAAATAAATCTAATATGAAATTATGGCTACCTCATTGTTGGGAATTTATTTAGTATTAAGGAAAATGCTGTCCATAATGTGAGAAAAAGTTCATGTGCTGAGTCTTGGTTTTCTACTCACACAAGTATCCCAGGGTCAGAGAGGATCATGGGGCACAGTGTTAGTTTCAAAGAAACTGTGTGAGAAATCGAGATATGCTTTAGTGTTGATGCAGTGAATTAGTGTTTATTGAATATTGCCTGTACAGTGCATTTCAGACCGTGGGCTCGGTGTATGAATCAGGCACTATCGAGGGGAGTAGAAACCAGCAAGAATTTCATAAAGGACATCTGTTAAGCAGGTACCAGGACTGCAGGACAGGAAGGGTGGGAGATGAAGTGTGAGGGGCAAACTAGAGCTGGGGAAGTTGGGGGAGGTGCAGAGACTGGATTTCAGGGTGGGGCCCTGGGGCTTCCAGCTTTCACCCCTTCTTGGTGTAAACTGACAGAAATCTAATCGCCAGAAAAGAGTAGCATGGATTTTATCAGCAACATCATAGAACAAAGGAGGGGAGATGGCCAAGAGGGACCGGCCACAGCTTGGCACCAATGATGTCCACCACCCCACACAGCTCATGTACTGAAGGCTTGGTTTCCAGCTGATGGTGCTACTGGGAGTTGGGGGGAACTTAAGACATGGTTTCACGTGGAGGGAGAATGTCACTGAGAAGGGGTTAGGAAGGTGAACCCTTCATCTCCTCTCTGCCTTCTCTTCTCCTCCTCTTCCCCCTCTCATTCTTTCTCTCCTTCCTCCTCTAATCATCCTGTTCTCTTCTTCCTCTTCCTCCTCCTTTCTCCCTCTTATGTTTCTTCTCCTTCCTCCTTCCCTCCTCTTTCTGCTCATCTTCCTTCTCTTATCTTCTTCCTTTCCTCTTCTTCTCCTCTACTCCTCTTGCTCTTTTCCATTTTCTTCCTCTCCTCCTCTTCCTTCTTTCTTCCTCCTCTTCCTCGTCCTCCTTCCCTCCTCTCAGTTTCCTCCTATACTCTTCCTATTATTTTTATTTTTCCTTTCTCCTCCTCTTCTTCCTCCTTTCCTCTTCTCTCCTCTCTTCCTCCTCCTCTTCTTCCTCCTCCTCTTCCTCCTCCCTTTCTCTTCCTCCTCATCTCCCTTTTCTTCCCCTTCTCTTCCTCTGCAGCCCTTCTTCTGTCCCCTCCCTCTTCTTTCTGCCCTCTCCCTGCCATTCTATCTCACTTTTACCCTCCTCTTTCTTTCCCTTCTTCCTCTGCTGCCACAAAGTGAGCATCTTTGACTCTGCTCACGGATTTAATACCGTGGGAGCAACAGAGCATGAGTGAAACATCAAAACCGGGAGTCAGAGTAAGTCTTTTCTCCTGTAACTTATTGATTTTTCTCAGGTATTTTACCACAGTGACAGAAAGCTAACACACTGTAGGAAAAATTTAAAATTACATAATTTTGCCTAATAATGTAAAAAAGTATCTCTTATACAAATGCAAACAGAAGCAAGCTGCTGTTTGCAATGCGACAATTTGGACAAAAAGACTCTGAGCTTTTCCAGGATCTAGGAATCCTCCAGACCCACATGTCACAGGGTAAATGTTAACAGAAAGCAGCAGAAGGCAAAGCAAGGCAGGGCATCCAAAGGCCCAGGATCCATGGGAATGGCGGCTCTGGTTGTTCCTTTCTTAAAGCTGAAGGACAGGACAGCCGAGCATGGAATGTCTATGGCTGAAGAAGTTATAAATACTCATTTCCGGAAACTTGGGCTGTGACAGCTGCTATGAATCATCCTTCTTCCTTCCTCAGCACATAAGGGTTCCTGTAGGTGCGCATTCTTGCTTATTCTGTCTCTCTATGCCTATATGTGTTTGTCTACCCAGCCACCTACCTATCTACCTGTTTATTTGCCATCTATCCACCTATGTATCTATCTATTGGTTGTCTGTCATTTATAAATCCATCTGTCTTTCATCTATGTATGCATTTACGGATCCATCACATGTCTATATATCATGTATTATCTGTCTATACATCATTGTCTATCATCTATCTATGCACCTGTCACCTATCTATATATCATTTACTCATGTTTATCAACACTTATCTTTCATCTGTGTTTATATCGTTACCTATTTTCTACCTATCCACTTGTCATCTATCGATATATATCATCTACATTTATCATCACTTTATCATCTGTCTATATATCATCTATTTAATTCTATGATCAGGCTATCATTATGGATCTAACATCTCTCTTATTTTTTGTTTTATGTATATGTACGTCCTGCTTGTATGTATGCAAGCACATTACATGTGTGCAGTGTCCACAGAGGTCAGAAGAGGGTGTTGGATCCCCTGGAACTGGAGATAGGGATGATTTCTTGCCTGTGGGTGGTGGGAACCAAACCTGGGTCCTCTGCAAGAACAGACAGTGTTCTTAACCACTGACTCATCTCTCCAGTCCCTCTGTCATCTCTCTATTTCCCTATCATCTGTCTGTCATCTGTCTGCCTGCACTAGAATATGGATGGTAATTGTGCCTCATGCCCCTGAGGCTACCTAATATGCTGCAAAGGGTGGCATTGGGAGTGCTTTGGACATTTAAGATATGGGAACTTATGAGAGGTCTCTATATCATTGGCAAAATGCTGTTAAGGGCCTTGTGAGATGCATCCTGCCTCTTGAAGTGAGCAGTCCACTCTGCTGAGCACTCATTCATGATGCATCATCTGCCCAGAGTCTCAACACAATGTGACCTTTCATCTTGGAGCAAAACTTCCAGAACCTTGCATTAAAACAGAGCTTTTCTCTTTATGCATTAACTGTTTTAGGGATTTTGTTCTAGTAACATGAATCTCAATAATACAATCTGTTATGCATATAGTCATTTTCTACTCTTCTTTTCCTCTATTAATTCACAAAAGTTTTACAGAAGGTAGACTACTTTGTGATTCAATCATTTCATTATAGAATATTCAGGTAAGAACACAGTTGACTTTGCAGAATATTTTAACTTTTAACTATCCTAGTGATAGATATCCTGCACACTATGATAATGAACTAAATCGGTATGTGTGTTTTAATAGAGATGAAAATACTAAATCCCCTATGAACTATATTATTAGGCATGAAAGTGATAATGCAAATGAATATTTATCAGTATAAAAAGATGTCTTCAGTGGAGCCGAACACAAGTTCCATGCCATTCCAGGGGGATACAGGCTTGTTCTCACTATAAAGCAAGGCTGGATACCCATAGAGAATGAAAGAAGCATCCCCAGTTCCTGGAGAGCAGGTGAGTGAGGCAAATCATACATCTGCGTTGACTTTCTGAGGGAGGCGCCTTCCAACCCAGCTTAGCGAGCAGAGCCCAGGCAGGGTGAGTGAAAGTTTGGAGTCGGACAACCCAGCACTGCAGGTGTTAAGAAAATATCAGAGAGGGAGACACAGTGAGGAGGACCTGCAGAAACTGACAGGCCAATGCCCTGCATTGCTGAAGCTCCATGGATATGTGAAGACACAGCATGATTCATTGTAGCTGAGCAGCTCCCAGAGCTGGTAAGCTGAAAAGAAGAAACATCTCTGACCTGAGTTGAAAACACCAACATGACAGGCTGAAGTGGCCTCCGTGCTTATGCAAACCATGCTACGCTGGGGTGCCTCTAACTGGCTGCCACACATGTTTTAAGTGCTTGGTTCTACTAACCACTCTGTCCACCAAACAGCTCCATGAGTTGCCCACTATTACCCTGCAGCATCATCACAAGGATCACCTGGCTGTGGGCAGTAGAGGTAGAATTCACACCCTTTTGCTCTGACTCCATGTTAGAAGGCCATGTCACTGTAGTATTCTCCTGACCTGGACGTGGTCTATCTACACATCATAAGTAAAAGTGCCTAAGGAGACAGAGGGTAGCCGTCTCAAGATGATTTATATTTATTTTATATGCCTTCTTAAATAATTCTAAAATGAACACATTTTAATTTTTTAATAAAAATATTTGTTTTTAGTTAACATGATAAACAAGTTGTGAAAATATATGTAGGTAAAATCTTTTTCAAAAAGCAATTTGGCAATATGAATCTGGAGCAAAATTAAAACTTTATCTTAGGTAAAATCAGAGCCCGCCCACTTCTTTAAAAATGCGTTAACAAACGATGGAGAGACTCTCCATGCTCATGAAATCTGCACATTGAATGCAATCCCTATCAAAATTCCAAAGCAGTTTTTCACAGAAACTTATTTATTTTGAGACCTGGTCTCCCTGGAGTCCCAGTTTGCCTGGAACTCACTACAGAGACCAGGTTGGTCTTGAACTCACAGAGACCTGCTTGCCTTTGCCTCCTGAGTGCTGTGGTTAAGGGCATGCACCACCCATGCCAGGCTCTGCAGAGGATTTTTTTTTAAAAATCAAAAAACTCATATGGAAACCCAAAATATGCAGGAGAGCAAAAATAATCCTAAACAATGAAATATCACAATTCTTGATTTCAAGCAATACTAAGGGGTTATAGTGTTTAAAATAACATGGCACTGGCATAAAAAGTGGCACATTGATGGGTGGAATGGAATTGAGGACCCAGATGCAAGCTCATGCTCCTAAAGCCACTTGATTGTTTTCTTTATAACAAGGCCAAAAAATACACATTGAAGAACAGACAGCATCTTCAGTGTTGCCGGTTAAACTGGATAGTTACATATGGAAGAATGAAATTAGACCCTTACCTCTGCCCCTACATAAAACAACTCCAAAAATAAAACAACTTAAATACCAAGAAATAAAACAACCCAATTCAAAATTGAGGCAGGGGACTAAATAGAGTTCTCAAGAAGAAATATAAATGGCCAAGAAATATTTTTTAAAACATTCAACACCCTTAGCTATCAAAAATGCAAATTAATACTACTTTGAGATTTCAGCTTATGTCAGTAAGAATGACTAAGATAAAAAAAAATGACAACAACTTCTGGCATGGATGTAGGGAAGCAGGAACACTTACTGTTGGTGAGGGTGCACACTGGTGCAGCACTATGGGAATCAATATGAAGTTTTCTCAGAGAACTAGAATGGGAGCTACCACAGGAGCCAGCCATACCACTTTGGGCATATACCCAAAGGACTCTGCATCCCACTACAGAGATACCTGTTTATTCATGTTCATTGTTGTTCTATACATGCTAGCCAGGAAATGGCGACAACCTAGATATCAATCAGCCAAAGAAAGGATAATGAGAATGCTTAATATACAAAATGGAATATTGTTCCACTTCGAAGAAAAATAAACTAGCAAAATTCATAGGTAGATGGAAACAATCATTTTGAGTGGGGTAACTAAGATTCCAAAGGAGAAAGGTCACATGTTCTGTCACATGTTAATGCCGGCTTTGAATCTTTAGATTCTATGTGTTTAAACTGGAGTAATCATGGAAAGCAGAAAACTAGTAAGAGGGTATGGGGTCACTTCAAGGAAAAGGGAATAGAATATAGGTAGTATGAAAGAGGGAAGGGGAATAATGGAATAGGAAGGAATGGGTGGAGTGAGGGGTGGGAGGGCAAGGTAGAGGATTGAGTACGAGGAAGGATAGTTAACAGCAAAGACCTTTGAATATTCCATACAGAAACCCACCACTGTAGAAGCGTCCTAAGAAAATACACTTATACACATATAAAAGGGTTTAAACAGTTACTCAATTACCACATGACCATGCCTCCCCTATACACTATAGGCTATTATATAAAAATCCTTGTTCCATGTATGGGTTACCCCTTTTTGAGTTGTTCAGTGTGGGTCCATATGTAGATGTGCCCCCAGACATTACAGGCTATTGTCATGGCTTTTGGTTCTCCTCTCTAACTTTATAGTAAGACTCTGTTGCTGAAAATACCACATACATGACTCATAAGATATGGAGAAATCAAGCTGGTACTGACCCATAAGCTTCATTCACTGCTTGTTAGGTTTAATTGGGGTGAAATGTCCTGTGAAATGTATCACAGTAGAAAAATTATCAATAGCCACCCATCTGTGGATCGTATGAGTTACTGAGTTTGGTAGGATATACCCATTGGTGAAAAGGTGCCATACATATTATGGGAGAAACTAGCCACTTTCTGAACAGAGAAAAAGTCTGCTCCACAAAATAGAGCTCAGGCCTGGCCCATGGCTGGCTAGGTCATAGACCCTAGGCAAGAAACAAGTATTATTATTCTGCTAAATGAACATAGTAATAAACTGCCATCTAAATTCTTATCTTTATACCCATGCATTAGTCCATCTCTAAACCATTAGCAGAGAAGTTTTTTTTTTTACAATAGATGGAAATTAATTGTCAACCTGCAGAGTGTGCTCAACTCTAAATGGGACAACTACACCCATCCCCCAAAGCTTGGGGATCATCCTGGAAGATGAAGCAGAATAATTCGAAGACTGAGGAGAAATGGGCACTGTAACATTATTTGCTGACCTGACAGCACAGTTGCACACATGAGCTCACAGCTGGAACAACATGCACAAGACCTGCATAAAATCAAGCCAGCCAAAATCCCAACATGGATGGGGACGGAGTGTTAGGAAATCCCACTGCTATCTGAGAATATAATGGCAATTAACTTCTGCTTTGGGGAGGGGGAGTTAATTTTATTTAGATATGCAGCAGCTGACAAGCTACCCATGCTCCAGTAGATGAGCCTACATCAATGCATGTATAGGCAGTACTAGGTGGACTCAGTCATTATATTAAAAATGAGATAGAAAAAAATGAGATACAGAAAACATGAAGTTGGGAGAGAAAATTTGTACTGAAAGGAGAGACTAGGAGATAAACTGGGGCTGAGGGAATGGGGGTAGATTTGGTCAAAACGCAGTCTATGAATGTATACTTGTTAAATACAATAAATAATGAATAAAGCACTATATATAGTACAATAAAAATACCCATGCTAATAGTAATAGTATGGATTTTATTTATATCATTTTGTTCCTAAACTCATTTGTTGGAATTTTTACAGACATATTTGAGACAGTCTTATTTATAAAAGCAAAATCTTTGGGAAAAATCTGTATGCAAAAAAGAGCTTAGTAAGGTAAACAGGGATGTATTTAAGCAACAGAATATTTTGAAGACAAGTAGCAATTACACACAACACCCTACACATAAATGGAAAAAATGCACCCAGGCCCTCCACATTGTTTATGTGGGTAGTGAAATAGAGAAACATTAATTTATTCCTTGTTGTTTTTGCTATCTCTTATTAAAAACATTGCTAAGAATTTCTAGTGCAAAGGTATACTTGATCCTGTTTTATTATGATGCATTCCTTTAATCATAGAACTCTGGAGACTTTGTGAAGTTCAAGATCAAGCAAGAAGATCTCTGTGAGTTCAAATCTAGCCAGAACTATATACAGAAATATATAGAGAAACTAGAGGTCCAAAATATTTAAACTTCCTTGGTTGCAAACAATGACTAGGGAATGTCAGTCCAGAGCCACCAAGCTCTGTTTATGTAGTGCTGGGGATCCAACATGGGGCTTGGGACATGCTAGGCATGCTGTACCAGATGAACTACAACTCTGCCCTTGGTAATTATTTAAATAGTAGTTTGTGTGTGTGTGTGTGTGTGTGTGTGTGTGTGTGTGTGTGTGTGTTGTATATGAGTATAGGAACATGCAAACCACACAGCTTTCCAGAGTCAGATTTTTTAAATATCACCTCATGTAAACTTAATCCTTTTTTTTTTCAGCAGTACAGTCAGCACATCCTGGTTAAATAATACTTCACATAACATTCAGTGTAGGCCTTCTCAGCTGGCTGGGCCCATTCAGTGCTGAGCAGCTGCAGAATGAGAATATCAAAACAAACAAAAAAGTCTAAAGAATTTACTTTATTTTGGGAACTAAACATTTTTTTCAAAAGCAGGCAGAGGAACTAAAAAAAATAGTATAATAAATTTGGACACTTTTTTTTATCGAATTTACTAAAATCCAAGGTGTACCCTCTCCAACTTGAGAGCCAAAGAGTTTGGCTTCGAGCTTATTATTTCCGGTTGCTGTGGGGTGGCATTCTGACTCTGTCTTTTCAACTCTGTTTATCAGGTGGCCCCATCTCTGCTTTTTGTTTTTCTAACTCAGTTACCTAGCTCTACAGTTCAGACTGGTCATTAATTTTAGGACTTAAGGTTGAAGCCATTAGCTTTTTCCTTTCCTACCAGATTGTTGTCATTTTCCCAGACACTCGCTGTGCAGGATCTTACCCACTAACCATATGTAATCACTTAAAACATAAGTCAGGTGAAACACGCAAAAATGAAAATATTACTTTCCCTGCTGCAGTCACCTCGTTTTGAGCACTCGCTCTGTCTCCTGCATGATGCAGCAAAGTAGACGACGCGTCCAGCATTTCAGCAGATTTAACTCAACGGAAGTTACCTAACTTCCTAGAGGTGGCTAAGACCAGAGAACCGGAGGTCAGCTGTGCCGAAGCTGGGGAAAGAGCACCTGTGCAGAAAGCTTCTTTTTTATTTTATTATTATTATTTTTTTATGCGTATGAGTGTACTGTCTGCGTGTAGGTTGGTGCACCCGTGTCGTGCGATGCCGTGGAGGTCAGAAGAGGGCGTCGGATTCCTCTGGAACTGGAGTTAAAGATGGTTCTTAGCCGCCATGTTGGTGCTGGGAATTGAACCCAGGCCCTCTGCAAGAGCACTCGGCACTCTTTTTTAAATTTTATTTATTTTTTATGTGTATGAATGTGCTGTTTGCATGAGGGGTTGTGCACCCGTGTCATGCAATACAGCAGAGGTTAGAAGAGGGCGTTGGATACCACTGAACCATCTCTCCAGCCCCGCAGAAATGTTCTTACTCATCCTTACAGGCTTTACTATCACAGAGATCACTGACTTTATACCGAAAAGCAGAAATTCACGTTTAGAGGCATTACCTTTCCAGGGACCCTAGTGATCTCTGTGGGACTTGAACTCACCCAGTTCCACACTTGTCGCCATACTTGGGCAATTTTGCCTAGCTGGGAAGAATCCTGGAGGTGACAGGAAGGTGCAGGAGTGGGTGTGAGTGTGCAGGAGGGAAGATGGTGGAAGAAGGTGGCGCTATCCATGGCTCACCTTTTGACTCAGCTGTGCGAATATTTAAGTATTCTGACAAGGTTTCAAAGGAAGAAAGTTTGGGACAGTCTCTGAGCAGTGGCAGAAATATACATAGGAGTTGTCCTGTGGGAATACAACAGACCTTCAAGTGACATCCTTTGCTTGATGCTAATGACCATAAGAAGCTCTTATCTCAAGTCAGAGTTTGTTCACTCGAGCCCATGTGTCCTAAGATAAGTAAACTTGCAAGTTAATTAGTAAATTTGTATCTGGGAGAGATGCAAGTGGTTTCTCTGTAGATAAATCTTAGAGGTTAGCAGTATACCCTTTCTTGAAATTAATTAGTTCTGTTACTAATCTCCAAATCCTATGCTACTATTGCTTATTTATCCCTAGATTTTCAGCTGTTTAGTTTGGGTCATATATGACCATAATCAAGCTTCTTTCATTAATGAGCTAAATATGTATTTGAAAAATGCGCATATTGTACCCAATGGAGTGGGTCATATCCTGTTAGTGTGAAGCCAAAATCAATATGGCCACAGGTAAGGAGAGTGCCAAAGAGATTTCCAAAGTAATGTCCTCCTTGACTAGAAAAAACCCAGAATTTATTTAGGGAACATATATCTATATATATATATATATATATACATTTTCATTTAGCAAAGCATTTCAGGGCTGGGTGGTTTCCTAAGTATGCTTAGTTTAAAGCCCTTTTATGTTGTATTAAGGACTGAATCTAGACCCTTGAGTAGGCTAGGCCAGTGCTCTACCCCTGTGCTACATCCCTATCCAGAGTTACAATTTTAGAAGCAAAGGTGGCAGGTGCATTCTTAATATGTTTAATTCAAGTTCATGGAACATGCATTCAAAGGGCTAGAAGGTGGTGGGCAAGAATCTCTTTGGGCATGCTCAGATCACACATTGATTTGGGAGGAAAACAAAACAGGACCTTTAAGAGACCTTCATGGAAGAGTGCTTTCTAAGGAAGTGAACCTTACGTATTATCTAACAATTTTTATTTTTATGAATGTTGTTTTAAAATACATTTAGAAATAGCACATCAGCAATTTGGGAATTTAATTAAGGAGCCCATGGACTCACCCTCTGAGGCAAAGTCAGCCATGCTGCACAGGAAGGCTGACCATCACGTAATCTGTGGGCCTCACATTCAACTTCTTTTTGCTCCTGAATCAAAGAAGCTCTATATTTGTTTGCTTTTCTGTGTATGTTTATATGTGAGTGATGTGTGTATTTTTTGTGTGTGATGCCTATGTATGTGTAATGTGTAATGTGTGTACTTTGTGTGTGTGTGTGTGTGTGTGTGTGTGGTATATGCTCGTCGATATATGTATAAGCGTTCCTGTGCATGCCAAGGCACTGGAGAATTCAGGCGTCCTGTTCTGTCACTCTGCTTTTTTTGCAACAGAGTCTCTCATTGAAGTTGGAGCCAGGCTGGCACCCAGCAAGCCACAATGATCCTCATGCCTCTGCTGCTTGTGGCTCCAGGGTTATAGGCATGGCCCTCCCCGTATCTGGGTCTTGGTGTGGGTGCTGCTGATTTTGAATTGAGGTTCTCATGCTTGCACAGCAATTGCTCTTATCCACTGAGCCGTCTCCTAGCCCCTGCTCTATCTCTAGTCCATGTTAGTGAACATGGTAGAAATGTGGGACCTGTGGATATGGGAAGTTATATAACAAGTGTGACATATTTTGCTAGTCTGTTAAATGGCAATAAGTTATAAATCCAAAGGATCTATTGGATAACTTTAGTTTATGAAGTATTAAAAATTACTTGAGCTAAATTTCATAATTATTATAAATGGTTGAGGATATATAATGAATCTCTAAGGTGGTACAGCTGAGTTGGCAATTTATTTTTAATATTTTATTTATTTATTTATTTATTTATTT
This sequence comes from Rhizomys pruinosus, assembly GCA_009823505.1. Lineage (NCBI taxonomy): Eukaryota > Metazoa > Chordata > Mammalia > Rodentia > Spalacidae > Rhizomys > Rhizomys pruinosus. Next base: position 509,005 of record VZQC01001365.1, read on the forward strand.
ATTTATTTATTATTTATTTCATCTTTTGGAGACAGGGTCTCCTTTTAGTCCCAGCTGACCTGGAGCTCACTCTGTAAACCAGGCTGCTCTTGGACTCACAGAGATCCACCTGCCTCTGCCTCCCAAGTGCTGGGATTAAAGGCATGTACCGCCACGCCTGGCTTGTTATTTTTATTTTTTATGTGTCTGAGTGTATTGCCTGCATATGTGTAAGTGTGCCCATGTTGTATAATGCCCACAGAGGTCAGAAGAGGGAGTTGGATACCCTGGAACTGAAGCTTATGGGTGTTTGTTAGCTGCCATGTGGGTGTTGAGAACCAAACATACAACCTCTGTAAGAGCAGTCAGTGCTCTTAAGCATTGAGCCATCTCTCCAGCTACTGAATATGCAATTTATAAGGTTGAGTGAGTTTATTGTTTGAGAAAGCCAGGACCTTTTTCCATGCAGCTTTGTTTTACTAGGCTCTATTAAGAATATGATAAAGATTAACTAGAGAGGAAAAAATGTAGAAGGTAATCAGCTAGTGCTTATCTTTTATCATTTATAATGGCTCTAAATATCAGGTATGCAAAAAAGAAATAAAATAAGTTAAATGTACCCCCTAAGTTAGCTTGGCTATTTGAAAGAAATTTTGCTAGTAAATATGGTATTAATGTAAACCCTGAACATACTTTTCTCTATGTGCAAATAATAAGTTGAGTTAAGATATATTAACTATAATCCTATAATCTTTTTCAGCTATTAACTTCTTGGTAGTGAGAAATTTTTATATCTCACCAGAGTATTTTATTTGTTTAGTGCTGACTTTATCAATGTGTTAAAATGAAAGACACGCACATGTTGCTCTCTCTTGAATGCACACTAGAGTCCTTCCCTTTTGACTATTTACAGTCAACAGGTTATTCTGTTGTGTGGTGCTCACCAGCTAAAGGAGATTTTAAGCTATTTTGAGGTGCTGGCAATTGTGAATAAAAGCCATTCTAAATGTTAACTCTAGCTGTTCTGTCACAGTAAGTAGGAGAAAGATTGTCCATCCATAGGGAAGAGTCATACTCTATGGTTGCTGGAACAACTGAACACAAAGCTGGCTGTTTCAACAGTACACTGATTTTCTTCTAATTCTCTAAGTAGACGCAAACATGTGTCTCACTCAATGTGGCAATGTGATAGAAGACATGCATTTGTTTCCAGAGGCCTCAGAGAAGAATCTGTTTCCTTCCATGTTTGAATTGTAGGGTTTTAGATGTAGTTTATATGGGGGGGGGGAGCATCTACATAAAACATCCTACAAGACTGCTTGACTAGTCAGAATGATTGCGAAAGTTGGCATAATGCAGGTCCAGAGTCACATTATCTTGGGTTCTTTGTCCATAAATAGCCATTCATCCTCACTGCTGGGTGTGACCTAATGACCTTGTGATGATCAGGGAAACAAGCAGACCCCGTATTCCCAACAACCCAAAGACTAAAATGACATCAGATAGCATCTGAGTCCTTTAATGGAGGCTTCCCTGGTTTATTTTCATACATATACATGATATTTCCCATCAATGTATTTTATAAATACTTTTATGTATGACGTCCTTTGTTCTGTTACTATAAATACTTTCAGGAAACTGTCACCATATTGGGATGTGATATTTAGAATAAGTTGAAACGCTGATCATGGGCTATGGTCATTCATATTTGACTCTAATATGAAGTCTTATGCAATTTTGTTTTTGTTTTTGTTTTATATCAACAGCATGAATTAATTTCCTTTAACTGTGAGGCTGAGATCCTCACATTCTTTCTGGTTGAAATTTGGGGATCATTACCAGAGTTTATCTCCTTACTAAAGATTATTCTGCCAATTACATATGTTAAGAGTATTACTTTCTTATTTTTTGTTGTTGTTGTTTAAATAAATTTTTATTTCTTTAGGTATTTTAACTCCTTATTTTTTTTGTTTTTTTTTAATTTATTTTTATTGATGCTTTGCGTATTTCATACATCATTTTCCAATTCAGTTCAGGCATATATCCCCTTCCCTTCCCCCCCACCCCACCCCTACCCATCGCAGATCGTGCATTCTGCCGTGTTTTCTGCATCTTTCTCTGCTTTTTTGTTTTGTTTTGTTTTCATTTTTTTTAACAATAGGTGATAATTTGTGAGTACAAGCATCCTTCATGTAAAACCAATTTGCAAGCAGTTGTGCCCAAACCCACACAGCTCATGGGTCCCACCATCCTGAAAGGGGGGGGGGCTTGTATGTTCAATCAAGTTGATCAAATGAGTGTCCAGTCTATATTGTTGTAGTTTCACCATTAACCCCAAGAGTATTACTTTCTAAGGGTCTTGATGTGGTTGAATGAAAAAATTAAAAGGCAGGAAAAATCCCAGACACAGCAGGAAGCAATAGGTAGAAAATTGTATTAAAAGTAAAGAAATATGCACACATACACTCACACAGAAAGAAGTCTGGTCATAATGGATAGAAGACTGGAAGCTGAGAAATCCAAAGTCCCTAGGGGAACTGGGATCTTTCAAATGTTTTGGTGGGACCCTCACCTAATTTTGGATTGGTCCACTTAAACAAAGAAAAGAAGATTCATAAGTTTATAGCTCTAAGCAAAGCTATATGTAGGTCTGACCTTGGTCTTTTCTAAACTGGACAGGATTGGTGATGTGGAAATGGGGGTCTGCTGACTGAGTGGGCTCCACCAGGCCTTTATCTCAGACTAAGAAGCCAGAAAAGACATCTTTCCTACTTATCAGTGGTCCATTTCCTATGTATCTACCTGTCAAGAATAGGGCTACCTCCTAGTCCCTCAAGTGTAGACTTGCCAAATTCATCCTTGGTTTTATGAACAAAAAGTTTCCAGAAAAATCCCATATCCTGAACTGAACTACCTATAAATCTGACCAGCTGATTAGCACTTCAGTGTCTGTGGAGAGTTTGGAATGTTTCAGGAAGAACAGGAGTTATTTATTTTTAAAAAGTCTAATTTATCACTTTCTTCCTTAAATGATTATTCCTTTACCTCATATATAAGAAAACTGTTAGGTTCATATTGAAGGGAGACCTGGCAGAAAGGAGGAATATTCAGGACTCCAATGTAAAGATGGGTTATTTTGGGCATGGTGGCTAGCCAGCCTGTCTTGGGATTAGGATGACCAGCATTGGAATGTCTCCGAAGTGACAGTTTTAAACTCAGGCACATAGGAAATGAGTTTACAAGGAAGTAGGGGTGAAGAGATAGTGGACAGCAGGGCGTAAGTGGGTCTTTGGCTGGTATCAGTAGGAGCATCTTGGAGAAACTGAGTCCCATGTTCTGGTCTCTGGTGAGGCATGATTGCAGGATGTTGCAGGAACTTTTCTTTGAATTACAAGAACACCGTCCAGGGTAATTATTTCTCAGAACTTCTGCCTAAGTTGGCTTTCTGGAATCCCTGACTTAGGTGGGCTACAACCTTACACTCCACCCTTTTGTGTCATATAGATAGGGGTTGACGTTTTTCATTCTAGCTGCTTCATGCTGGTGGGGGCCGAAGAAGAGGGGGTTAATGACACAAAAAGGTGGGGTGTCTTTACACCTGGGTGTCACCACTGTCGCAGAGACGCGTTTGTTTTTGTTTGAAGGGAGAGCAAGCAAAGCGATTAAAACTGGTATGGGTGAGTTGTTGGATATGCTCTTGCAAGCACTGGATAAGGCAGCAAGCTATTACCAGGATGAGGCCCACGGTTATTTAGAGGTCTGATCAGGGGATATAGCCGTGGGTGTTATGCTCTTCAGGATTCCCTACTCTGGGGCCTAGGGAAAAACATAGTTTTGGCATTTCCAGCCTTTGACACAAACCAGGCTGCTAAGAAACTCAGAAATGTTTTGGCATCTATACAAGAAACTGGGTTTTTTTGGCTTTTTTGTCTTTTTATTAAGATCTGAAGTTTTTTACTTGAAGTACAAGTATAGTAGGGGCTGGAGAGATGGCCTAGCGGTTAAGAGTGCTGACTGCTCTTGCAGAGGACCTGGGTTCGATCCCCAGCACCCACGTGGTGGCTGAGAACCGTCTGTAACTCCAATTCCAGGAGAAATCCAGTTCCAGGGGAATCTGACACCCTCTTCTGACCTCCGCGGCATTGCACGACATTGGTGCACAAACCTACATGCAGGTACATTCATACACATAAATAAATAAATAAATAAATAAATAAATAAATAAATAAATAAAATTAAAAAAAAGAAATATACTGATTACTTTCTTTTGTTATACTTTCCTTTTGGGTGTTTAAGGCCATAGAGTTCACCCAGAGTAAATAAGCTTTTGATTCTAAAGGTAAGTTAAGGATCTGGTCCTCAAGGGCCACTCAGGTTCTGGCGGGGAACCTCTGGCTCCTTTTGGCTTTTCCTTTACCAGTTCCAGCTATGTAAGGACAAAGCCAGGTCTTGCTGGACCAGGCCTCCCTTTGAAGCATGAGGAGACTTTCCTCTGTGTTGATCTTCCTCTTTATAGACTGGACACTGGCTGAGTCCTGTAAGTGAATCTCAAAGACCTCCCTGCACAGGAAGAGAAGTAACTCACAGTTGCAGGACACTTCAAGAGATGCTCCCATACATAGTCCCTTGTGACTTAATTGAACTGAGAGGTCGAGGAACAAAGTTTTCACTTAAGTCCCTTGGCCAAATTGGTATGGGCATTAAGTATGGTTGTTAACCATCCAGAAAGGTTAAGATTACACCAGGCTGATACTCTTAATTACTGTATAATATTTAGACAAGGCTTGAACAAAAGCCCAAACGGCCATGTATAACATTGACTGGAAGAGAGATTTAACAACATAGGCTCTCAGGTATATCCCATGAAAGAGATTTGAACGATGTTAGACCTATCTTATCTGTATAGTCTCATCCTTTACCTTTCATAACAAACCTCCTTAGACCTTTGTAATTTGCATAGTCTTTCTCATTATCTTTATATAAATCCTTACCAAAACATCCCCATTTCTATGTCCTAACATTTTTTTCTCAAATTCTCATTTCCTTTCTTAATACCATGTGACATAATAACATTCATAAACCAATTGACCCTTAGATGTGAAGATTTACTAAGTAATTAATATTTATTCTCATATAATGAGTTGGAACAGTTATCTCAAATGCACTATTATAAAGTATAAACTGTGAGATGACCTTGCAAGCCTGGGAACAGGTTTTGAATGACCAATTCTATTTGAATATTTTCAGATGTTTTACATAGTCTTGGTAAGTGTCCCTACATATATAACATATCCAAACACAGAAATAAATTGCACTATGTAATTTAACTAGTGTGAGTGAATTGTTGGATATGGTCTTAGCTTACATGACAACTTACTAATGAGTCAATTTGATATCATGTAAATTAGTATTGTTCCTTTTTAAATTTTTATTTATTTACTTTTGGTCTTTTAGAGACAGGGTCTCCCTGTAGCCCCAGCCAGCCTGGAACTTACTCTGTAGATCAGGCTGGCCTTGAACTCACAAAGATCCGCCTGCCTCTGCCTCCTGAGTGCTAGGATTAAAGGCGTGCACTGCCATGCCTGGCTAGTTTTGCTCCTTTAACATTAAGCATGAGTCTATACATTTAAACAGTCCAATAAAATAAATACTGTAGTTAGACACAATGTCATGAGAAACTAGTTTTAAAACCAAAACTTTAACACCATGATAAAATTCTAATCAGAGTAAAATGATTCTAAATTTATGACAGTTAAAATAATAACATTTAAAACTTTATGGGTTGTACAGTACTGAAAGCATCTAGTTGTGGAGTACATTTTCCTTGTAATTAAAATATTAACATATTGAAAATAATTAATTTTAGTGATGACACTTTATAAAGGTTGTATTAAGTGTTATATCAATGGTCTGATGGGTCCTTAACATTTTATAACTATATTATGTAATTCTTAAAAGTCAATAGTACTTCATACACATACATACACATATGTACACACACACGAGATTCTTAGTGTTTGTCCACATACACTACTACTAAACATAATAAGGGCTTTCACTTGAAGAGAGCATTTTCAGAAATGTAGTACATATCCCTAACTGGGTTTCAAACCCAGCAAATGATAGAAGCTGGAATTATACATCCTATTTACACTCAAAGCTGATGGCAACTAAATGTTACAGGGAAATCAGGGAAATCAAAACAAGCTAATGGTCAAAAGTTTTAATTGCAGGCAATTCTGTTCAAGGACAGGGTAAAGACTATGATAAGATTTAGTCTTAATAAGGCAAGAACAACCTTTAAAGATCAACAATACCAAAACCATGAAGTATAGTATAGTTTTCATGAGTTTGAGTCATCCACAGTTGTCTACAGTTCACTCTTTTTCACAGTAGCATATAGGAGCCTAGAAAGTTTCAGACATTATAACACAAGCACAAGGCATACAGGGTCACAGGGGACAGCTAGCCAGACCAACAGTAGTTAAGAATTTGGAACCCTGGGGCTGGAGAGATGGCCTAGCGGTTAAGAGCACCGACCGCTCTTACAGAGGACCCGGGTTCGATCCCCAGCACCCACATGGCGGCCGAGAACCATCAAAACTCCAATTCCAGGAGAACTCCAGTTCCAGGGGAATCCGACGCCCTCTTCTGACCTCCGCGGCATTGCACCACACGGGTGCACAAACTTGCATGCAGACAGTACATTCATACACATACGGAAATAAATAAAATTAATAAAAAAAATTAAAAAAAAGAATTTGGAACCCTAATGTGCTATCTAGTGGCCATTTATACTTATTGTCCAGAGGGTACTGAGGCCAAGCAGTAATACATAGAAACTTTAGTCATTTAGGTTTAAGTGTTTTCTGGAGTCTGGAAGGTTGTAGAGAGTGGAGTACATGCTTTAGGGGAGTCAGAAAGGACTGCTTGGAATGGGAGGAACCCATAGTTGAAGGTAGAGAAAGGAGGAAAAGAGTTAGTCTGGATAAGGAGATAGAAAAGGGAGATGAGGTAATGAGTTTCAGGAGGGCAATTTGCTAGGATAGCAGGTAGAAGGAGAAGGAAGAGAATTGCCTCAGAAGGGCAAGTCATTAGGAAGGAAGAGAAAGAGAGAAGGAGGAGGCAGAGGATTGTAAACCTCTCTATGCTAGCAGGAGGGTGTTATGGGTCTGGTTTATGTGCTGCTTTGGGGATGAACTTTCTCAGCTTTCACACTGAGACTCTCCCACTGAGTCTCGGGGGTATTCTGCACATTTAAGGAAACATGAAGGGGCTCAAGACACTGGGGAATCATCAATCCTTATGTGTGCCTTCCTGGGTGAGCCAAAATTTCCTTCGGATCCAGGAACAGGGAATGTTTGTAGGGTTTCCCTATGAGGCTGTTACACATCCTGGAGGTTCCCCTGATGCCTGCACCCTGTAAAGGTGTAGGGAACAAATGTCTGTCTTCAGAGCCTCTATGATGAGGCACTCATAAAGTTCCTAAGCTAAAGGCTATAAGAGTGAGAGACATCACAGGAAAGTCAAGGATGAGGAGGAAGAGAAGGGAGAGAGGAGTGTAAATAGGATGTATAAGTCCAGCTTCTATCATTTGCTGGGTTTGAAACCCAGTTCGGGATATGTACTACATTTCTGAAAATGCTCTCTTCAAGTGAAAGCCCTTATTATGTTTAGCAGTAGTGTATGTGGACAAACACTAAGAATCTCGTGTGTGTGTACATATGTGTATGTATGTAGACCAGCCTGTATTCAATCTGTAGCCTGCCTCTGCCTACCAAGTTCTGGGATTAAAGGCTTGGACTACCAAGCCCAGTCCTATTTAACTTTTAGGGAGCAATCATACCGTGCATCACAATGGTTGCATCTGTTAAATTCCCTAGAAAGATAGGAAAGGATGCCCAATTTCCCAAATTCCAATCACTGTTTTACTATCCCGATCTGTCACTACTTCTTTTCATTGATTTGATGCTTCTCTAATAAAAAATTAAAACAATTTACTATTCATATAAAACAACTTCAGCCGAATTTCATACTAAGCACAGAATTAACAAGGTCTATTAGACAGAAAGTTATCATACATGTAGAAGAAAACATAATTGAAATTATTGTGGATTGGCTCAAGGCATTTTTGTAAGGTCATAGTCCACCTAAGTCAGGGATTACAGAAAGCCAACTGAGGCAGAATTCCCGAGAAATAATTACTCTGGACTGTGTTCCTACAATCTGAGGAAAAGTTGCTGGAACATCCTGCAATCATGCCTCACCAGAGACCAGAACACAGGCTTCAGTTTCTCTGAGATGCTCCTTCTGATTCCAGTCACACACCTGCCTCCGCCCTATCCCCCATTTCCTCACCCCCACTTCCCTGTAAACTCACTTCCTTGTGTGCCTGTGTTTAAAACTGCCACTTTGGAAACATTCTACCACTGGTCATCCTAATCCCGACACAGGCAGGCCAGCAGCCCTGCCTGAAATAAACCCAACTTCCTTTTCATCTGAGTCCTAAATATGTCCCCTTTCTGTGTGCTAGGTCTCCCCCCAACATGAACCTAACACATGGCGTCATAACTCAGATGAGGGTCAAGACTCTAGCTGCCTTGGGTCAGGCGTGGCTGATGGACTCCCATCAGACCGGCTTCCAGGTACAAGCTCTGCACCAGGATGGATCTGACTTCATCCAGAGGTACTTTTTTTCCCTTACCTAACCCCTCTCTTCTCCCTCTCTGTCTCTCTTCCTCTCTCTCCTTTTCTCCTCCTCCTCCATACCTGGTTACTCCTGGTCCCACTAAGGGCCAGTGAATTCCTCTAAAACCCACTCCCTCGTGGACTGCCATCCACAGACACTGAATTCCTCTGGTTTTGGCAACCATTAATCTACTGGCACAGGTACTGAGTGAATTCATGCCCACCTGAGAAATGGTCCTGTCTCTCTGACACTGTCAAATACTTTATAGCGCTCTCTCTCTCTCTCTCTCTCTCTCTCTCTCTCTCTCTCTCTCTCCCTTCATTTCCCTGCAGTGGTCACCCACTCAGACTCACCCATAGACCACTGGGTCTACTTGCTCTCTCACTGCTTAAAATCATTCCAGAACATTGGGTGACTCCCTGGCCTCTGGGAGGACCTCTCTCCTCTTCAGCCAGTGAGCACCCACCTGAAGTGTGTGGAGAACTCATTTGGGAATCCCGGGCAGGGAGGCCTCCTAGTTGGTCACTTCCTAGTAAGCTGGAGAGACGGGGAGATGCTGTCTCAAAAACAAAGAAAGTTAAACACAGAATTATCACATGATCCAGAAATTCCACTGCTGAGTATACACGCAAAGGCTTGAAATAAGGGACTCCCAGAGACACTTATGTACCCTTGCTCACAGTAACATTCTCCACAGTGGCCAAAGTACAAAAGGATCCAAACATCCACCAATAGATGAACAGAGAGAGAGAGAGAGAGAGAGAGAGAGAGAGAGAGAGAGAGAGAGAGAGAAACTGGTGTGTAAAGTTAGAACATTAATTTTTTTCAAAGCCAATTTTTTATTGAAGCTTTGTGCATTTCATACAAAATTTCAAATAAAATCTAGACTCGTGCCCCCTTCCCTGCCCCCCCCACCCCACCAAAGCTCATGCATTCTGCCAAATACGTTTTCATCTTTTTCTCAGTCTCTCTCAAAATTCTCCATGCAGAAGTTTACTGTTTCAAGCAGAATTCACCATTTCTCAGTCAGTTCTTTGACCCAGTCTTTTTCTTGTTGTTGTTGTTTTTATTCCTTCCAATATGCATCGCTCCTAAATATGCGTATATGCATGCCACACATATTATAGGTTTTAGCATCTTCAGAGAACATTAAATCTTAAATAAACGAAAATTTGATACAACATAGATGTGGTGCTATGTTGAGTAGAGTGATCTTTATAAAGAAGGACAAATAAATTGTTGCATGTACTGGGATAGTTGACTTACTGGAAAGAGAAGAGTAGTTGCCAGAGGAGGAACAGAGGCAAGTTATTTAAAGGTAAGTTGTTTAAAGGATGCAGAGTTTTCAATTGGCATGGTGAAAAAGCTTTCAAGATGGATGGAAGTAATATTTGCACAGCCATGTGAAGCTGCCTCACGACGCTGAACTGTTCTACACTGCCCAGGCCAAACCTTCTGCATACTTAGGCCGCTGTCCCAGGAATGATGGGAATGTCCAGCATGTTGTATGAGCTGGCCCCCTTTTTACAGCTGGCAGAGCTGCAGGATGCTCTTTCCTTCATGTTTATCTTGTGGTTTTCCCTGGCCACGTGACTTTTCTCCCGTGCATGCTCCATTTTCATTGTGGTTTGATAAAATTCCCTGATTCTTCAGCCCTAGCTCAATCAGCACCCTATTGTCCTGAAGAAGCACAGGTTTCACTTCAGTGATCCTGATCTCTTTAATAATCACAGCTGCTTCTTAAGCCCTGATCAATATAAAACTGATTTTAAGCCATAATGTTAAATGAATGGCCCCTGGTGTAATTCTAGACAGTGTTCGTGTTCCCTCAGAAACATGATCTGCACTGTCTGCCTACTCCAGCACTCTTGTCCTCTGAGCACTCATGAGAATGACTCTTCTTTTTTTTTTTTTTTTTTTTTTTTACTATCAGGTCCTTTTTTCGTAATTTTTAATTGAATTTTTGTGTATTTCACATAGAACACCCCAATCATCTCTATACCTCCTTCCCCTATTGACTTCCCCCTAGTCCCTCCGCCCCTACCACTGGAATTCATACATTCTATCATCTGTGTCAAACTAGTGTCCCCAGAAGTCCCTCAGTACAAATTTATCCACTGGGGTATAGTCAGCCCATGCAGAGTCCTTCTCCTTAAGAAGTTCAGCTCTTCCTCACCCAACAGTAAAAATAAACTGCTAATAATGAACTAAGATTGGGGTCTACTGCCCATTTTCACAGTTATGTGTTGATTTTTCTGCTTGAGTTTGCATGGATCATGTGCATGCTGACACCATTGCTGTGGATTCAAATGAGGAAGGTCCCAGGAGCCTGTAGGACTCTATTTCCATATGGTCAGGCACCTTCTCCCTGGATCTTACAATCTTTGTGCCCCTTCTGCAATGGCCTTTGAGCCCTGGGAGGGTGGAGTTTAATACAGGAGTCCTGTCCAAGGACCCCATACGCTGCAGACTCTTATTCTCAATGCTTTGACCATTTGTGCCTTTTTCTGTTCCTGCCCCTCTGTTGCATGAGGGAGCTTCACTGATGAGAATTGAGATATTCCTTTAGTGTTCTCTGTACCCTTGTTCTATGTTCTGTGAGTCTGAGGTATATGGGTTGCATTGTAGAGATGTCACTTAGGCTTGGGAAATTCACAGACAATGTATGTGGATGACCAATTGTGGAATTCTGTAATAGTCTCTGACAGAACGACTCTTTAAGATCTGAAATATCCAGTGGCTTTTTCATTATTTCAAATGGTTTCATGCTCTTCCTACACAAACAGCCCAAGGCTCAAAAGCTACATGGCCAGGTTATCACATCAATATACCACTTCTGGTATTAATTTTTGTTCTAATTCCATTTCTGTAGCTGTGATAAATCAATCTGAGAAAAAGCACCTAAGGGGGAAAAGGGTTCATTTGGCTCACAATTCCAGTTTATTGCGTATGACATTAGGGAAGTCAGTGTGGGAACTCGAAGTAGATCACCTATCCTAGTTTGCTTTTCTATTTCTGTCATAACTTACTCTGGCTAAAAGTAACCCCAGAAGGAAAGGGTTTATTTCACCTTACAGCATATAAATCAACATGGAGGGAAGCTCTGGCAAAAGCTGAAACAGGAACATAATAGCAGAATCTGAAGCAGAGATCTGGAGGAGCACCCTTTCTGGTTACTCCCCTGATCTGTGCTCACCAACTTTCTTCAACAATCTAGGGGTGGCATAACCCGCAGCTCTGCTACTCCATTCAGTAATCATCATAATGCCCTACAGACAGGCCCACAGGCCAATCTGATCTAGACAACTCCCTAATCGAGGATTCTTCTCTTGGCAAGTTGGCAGTTAACTACCCCACTACACAGGCATTTCAGGGTTAGAGGAAAACTGCAAATCTCTATAATATTCTCCCTGTCTGTCTCTGTCTGTCTGTCTCTCTCCTATAAAACCTTGGTATCCACAGCTCCAGCTCCAGTCTTCTTCCCACCTCACAGTGTCTGCTGGTTCTCCCTTTCTTGCCCTGTAGCCTCGGAAGTCTCTTAAAATAGACATGGAGGGAGACAGCAGGGTTCCTTTTGTTTGTTTCCTCTTTCAGAGTCCTCCGCTATCCCAAGTGTCCAGAGCAGTCTTTCTTTTTTTTTTTTTTATTTTAATTGTTTTTTATTTTTGTATGTGTATGAATGTATTGTCTGCATGCAGGTCTGTGCACCCGTGTCGTGCGATGCCGCTGAGGTCAGAAGAGGGTGTCGGATTCCCCTGGAACTGGAGTTCTCCTGGAATTGGAGTTACAGACGGTTCTTAGCCGCCATGTGGGTGCTGGGGATCGAACCCGGGTCCTCTGTAAGAGCATCGGTGCTCTTAACCGCTAGGCCATCTCTCCAGCCCCAGTCTTTCTTTTCTGAACTGAAATAAGCATCTTGATGAATTCTGCTATAACTTCCATGCACACTACATGAGCCTCCAGATCTATAACAGCATTATGTATTTATGCACCTGCCCTCTCTTTCCTTCCCTGAGCTTACAGCAGACAATGCTTGACAAACGGAACATCTCTGAAGAACTCAGGATCTACTTTCACAAAATAGACACTGAAAACAACTCTGTAAGATGCAAAAGCTGTGCAGCCCACAGCAACAGGAATCCCAGGTGTGGGGTGTGCCGTTGTGGCATCCACAGGCCTCTTCTAAGGAAAGTGAATGGAGACACTATGCTTAATTCTGTAGAATATTTTGAAAACCTAAATTTGTTATTCCTTTTATTAATAAGGAAAATGGATGATCAAACGACAGTTTTCAGAAAGAAAAACAAATGAACAAAAGAACCTAGGAAATGGATTCATTTTCCTTAGTGAAAACAGAGATATGAGCAGCTGTTTTATAAAGCTCTTAACACACACTTTAGAATGTCTATTTTGTTTTTTTGTTGTTGTTTGATTTTTATTTNCTGGAGTTCTCCTGGAATTGGAGTTTCAGACGGTTCTCGGCCGCCATGTGGGTGCTGGGGATCGAACCCGGGTCCTCTGCAAGAGCGGTCAGCGCTCTTAACCGCTAGGCCATCTCTCCAGCCCCAACTACACATCTTTTTCAAATTTCCTACTCAATTCAGCTACAGAATGAGGTTTTTAAATGCTTTTCTTTTTTTTAAATTTTTTTTTTATTTATTTCTGTATGTGTATCAATGTACTGTCTGCATGCAGGTCTGTGCACCCGTGTCGTGCAATGCCGCGGAGGTCAGAAGAGGGTCTCGGATTCCCCTGGAGCTGGAGTTCTCCTGAAATTGGAGTTTCAGACGGCTCTCGGCCGCCATGTGGGTGCTGGGGATCGAACCCGGGTCCTCTGTAAGAGCGGTCGGTGCTCTTAACCGCTAGGCCATCTCTCCAGCCCCCTTCATATAGTTTTTATCCTTCCTGAGCAGAAAGCCTAGTTATGTTTAATTCACAAACGTAAAATCCAGCAATTCTAGCTGACAGGAAATAAGAAGATGCTTTCTGAGAAGGTGTCACAGATAGGCAGGAAGAGACTTCAAGGAGATCTCCAGGGGGCAGGGCCGACAACAGGCATCTGATACTTGACACATAACTTGGAAGGCTCAGGTTTTACATTTGGGTATCTCTTTCCTCTGGCATCCATATTTTATAGTCCTCATATTTTAATACATATGAGAAAAAAGGTCTGTGTACCATAAACCAACCATGGTTACAGAACTGAATTTCAGTATTAGAGGAATAAAATACCAGGAGATGCCTACAGGGGTTGAAAGGGACCGCAGTGTGCTGTGTGCAAAACCTGTACTGTGGTGTGACCTGCTAACATACACTTGTAAAAGTCATAGCTTGCTTCTTGTGGTGGGCTGACCCCTTATCTTGTTATGATGCACTTGTCACAATTAAAATTCCAAAATGAAAATTATTGTAATGTCTAGTTATGGTTACTATTCCTACTTTTAGCCTTTTATTATTCCTTTGAAATATACATTTACCTAGTACAAGAGAGATTTACCTAGTACAAGAGAGGTTTATTTAACTCTTCTTTACAAAGCTAATTTCCGCTCTTCTTGTTTATCGGTCGGAGCTCTGAAAACATCAGGCGTCTGCCTGTCATATTCTGAAGGCTAGAATTACACCAGACACCATGCTCACATTCATTGCTCCGTGCCAGATCTCTCTGGTATTAGGGCTCTCCATGGAAATTCTTCCCATCACTTAGTCTTTTCAGTATTCAGTCAACTAAAATATCATATTCTTTTCCTAAAGGGAAGTTTGAAATTGTAGAATGAAAGAAAAAAAAATCTATTCAGAGCTTTGATATAATATGCATGAATTTTCTTCCCCTCATCACCTCAAACTCATTTATTAACTTTGTGGGCTGACTGAAAAAGAGTTGGGTCAGTGGACTAGAGAAAGGAAATGTATATAAAGCAGGCTTGAGATAAGGCTGGGTGTCAGGATAGCCGAAAAGGGCATGAAGAATGGTGGGATCTCAGGATGGAGGGTGGTGAATAATCACATGACCCGTGGAGAACCTGGGGAAGGTGGCCAATTCACAGAAGAATGAGTGGCCTGTCTTTACGTGTGAAGGGAAGGAACTGAAGCAGGCTCAGCATGGCCCTCATTGTTCCAGGTATGTACAAGACCAACTGAATAACTGGCACAACTCTGATCAGAACCGAATACTGAAAGTGAAAGAGATTGATGGCATTTCAGAACACAGTATTAGACCGCCTTTCCCACACCCAAAATATAAAAGGTCTTGAGTGCTTAAGGGATTGTTCAGACAACCCTTGTATGATGAAGGGCCAAAGCCAAGAAGAGGATCACTGGTATCATGGGAGTAGCCAGCAAGGACTTCAGACACTGGAAGACCCTCCCACCTGGCCATCTGCCCTGGCCTAGCCTTTGGTGCCATCTACCCCAGCTTACATTGTCTGAGGGACACAAAATATTCCCCTTAGACTAAGATCATCTTCTTGTTGTTATAGAACTGAAGGCTGTGTTTTTTTCTACTTATTATGCTTTGTAAGTTAAAACTTCCCAAATATCACATTTACAAATAAAAAATAAGAATTTAGTTTTTATGTCCATATGGTTCACTATTTTTCAACCCTGTGAACTTTCAGTTGTTGTTAAGTTATCTTCTATCGCTTTCAAAGGCATGGGTATTGGAAGACTTGTTTATACTTAAAAATGTTAACCTATTCTGATGCCAGCGAGGTTTCTTGCTGTCCCAACCACAACTGCACAGGAGAGTCCCATCTTTTCCTCCCTTATTTAGCAATTGCTGACAAGATGCCAGAACTAATGTCCAGATATTTTCTACTTAAAGAAACAGCTGTGATATGAAGGTGCTTGAGGCCAAGTAAACATTCTCTCAACATTTTTATGCATGTAAACATTGACATAAGAAGAAAAAAAAGAAAACTTTAAAAGTAGAAATAAAAGCACAGGTAAAGGGACCAGGTAGAGACTTGGATGTTCGGGTCGCTGAAGCTAAGACACATTTTCCACTGAATCAGACATGCATAGACGGTTTTCAGATTCTTTTTATTGTAGCAAAGATTTTCTAAAATTGTGAATTTAGTTCTAAAGGTAGTAGAATTCACCAGATTTATTGAGGTAAGAGATATATATATATATTTTTTTTTTTGGTCTTTTCGAAGCAGGGTCTCCCTGTAGCTCTGGCTGTCCTGGAACTTGCTCTGTAGACCAGGCTGGTCTTGAACTCACAGAGATTTGCCTGCCTCTGCCTCCCAAGTGCTAGGATTAAAGGCATGCACCACCACTCCCGGCTTGAGGTAAGACATCTTTAACCAACACCTGTAGTCCCTGTAGCTCTACCAAACTTAAGACTCAGGTTCAAAACCTTCAGTATCATCCTGCTATCATGAACAGTTTCCAATTTGTCTTCCATTGGTGATAGTGGGACAGTGGCTTGACTTTTCTATCTTGTCATTGTATGAAATACCACCTGACTACACAAAATTGTGTTTCTCAGTGATATGAGTGCTTCCCTGATTTGATATGAGTTCTTCCCTGTTTTGTTATTGAATTTCAAAATGGCTCATACTGCATAATTTCAATATTGTGTATCTGTAGCTTAAGAAAATAGTTGGGGATTATTTAATTGTTTGTATGGATTTTCTCCAGTTTTACTTTTTATCTTTTATCTTTAACTTCCTACCATTTTCCTATCCCCTAAATAATGTTCAATATGCAGGTGTTAATTTTATAACTGGAAAGTTTATTATTGAAACAATAGTAAAATGTGAGAAAAATGTCCCAATCCATTAACTCAAAATAAATGAAAAATAATTATTCTAGTGCAATGATAAAAATATAATGTAATGGTTGAATCAACACTGAATTAGCATCTAACATCTGTAAAGGAAAACTCAATACTGTATTTTTGCAAATGTAATATCCTGACCAAATGCTTGAAAGCATTTCATATTTTTGGCTTGAAAAATCTACAGCTGCTTTATTTCTATTGCTCCTTCTTTACAATGAGCATATTATTTTCCCTAACTGGCTGAAGCTAGTGATGGGTAGAGAGGGTGTTTCAGAATCCATTCAACTTCCTTTTCATATACATTCAGAAATTATAACCACTGCATTGAAAAGATGCCCAATACATAGTGTAAGTTTCAGCTTAAGTTTCTATACCACATTGCCTCAGCTTTCTAGTTGTCAATCTGTCACAGGAGAAGCTTGTCCAGTGATATAATCTATAGAAAAACAAAACCACAAGTTGGTTTGGAAATCCAATATATCCTAGTGAATGAATGATTGATTGCCAAGAAGTTATTTGCATGGGCTATTACTGAGTGTTCATATTAGGGTTATTTTGTCACTTCGAAGTACCATACGTTAGATCCATGCCAACTCAAGCAGACAAAAACCCAGCATAGAACTGTGGAAATGGGCAGCAAGGCCCAATATTACCTAAAGAACCAGTGGCACCTTATTACTGCCAGGTGATCTTCTTGAAGGGAGGGACCCTAGATAGGCTGACTAGATTTCAGTGGCCAAAACTGCACTGAAGGACTCTGGGGACAGAAAATTGACAGGCTAGGCCTTAACAGAAATAACAGAATGCATGAAATCCAGTGGGGAAGAGTGTCTATGGGAGGGTAACAGTGGGGAAAGGGAGGTATAAAGATGGTTAAGATGTTCTGTATGAAATACACAAAAATTCAATTAAAAATTACCAAAAAAGGAAGTACTGTATGTTATTAATATTTATATCTTTAGTAAAAGGAGATAGAGGCAGACTACAGTGGGAAAATGATTGTTTTCAAGATACGAAAATACGGGGGAAAAAAACTATGACTGTTTAATAACTAGAAATATCAAAATATAAAATGAAGTTTGAAAATATGCTTCACACTAAAAGTCAGTGAACCACATCTCACCTCATGCTTCCTCTCTGATCCTATTGGTCAAAATACTTTAAGATGCATTTAAACAGTAAAGATAGGGTTTTCTGAGCTTCTGGGAACTTATTCATATGAGTTTACAGCTACGGCAACAGCATGCATAAGAACCACACAAACTCAAACCAAATGAAACCCAGCATAAAACTTGGAAAACGGACAAGAAGCCCCACCATTAGCAAAGGTACTGCTGGCAGCTGATCACTGCTGAGTGAGGAAGAGTTGGTCTTCTTTAAGGCACTGACCCTAGATAGGCTGACCTGGCTCCAATGGATGTGCTCACATCGAGGGACTGATAAGGACAGAAAGTTGACTTGATACGCTTTGACATACATGACAGAATGCATGAAATCTAGTGGGTGGTACAAATGGGGAATTAAATATGATTAAAATGTATGAAATTCACAAAAATTCAATAAAAAATTTATATTTAAAATGTTAAAAATAGAATTGCACCTATGGATAAAACTTACAGGTTCATTTTAACTTCTTTCATAAGATCAGAAGTAATAAATGACCAAGAATAAAATGTAAACATATGTGTCATAATAAAATGCTAATTTCTATAATAAAGAAAACTGGACAATGACATAGGTTTGCACACCATTAAGATAACAAGTCAACCTGCTTGACTAGGTGTAATCACAGTTGAACAAAATTAAAGACTCAGCTTTCAGTCACAGTTATTTTATGCCAAGAAAGCATTTCTAATTCTGAATTCAGTTTCTAGCTGCTAAAACACAAATGGTCAACAAGAAGATGATTAAATTCACTTGTAGTTTGGGAAACTGATTATGATTACAAGAAGTATTACTTTATACTCGCTCTGTTGGGAAACATTGAAAAGAACAGGCAAATCCTTTCTGGAATTAATCTTTCCTCATTCTTACTATAGGGGTGACTCTATAGTATCTCTACACAATTTATGAAGTCCAAACGAAAGTCTGTATTTAATGTTGTACTTAGTAACATCTGCATGCATAGCATATAAATCCTCTGATTGTGATATTATTCCTGAGAACCCCTAGCATCATAGAGTCCACATACAATATCACACATAAGATATGAGGATGTTTATGAAATACCTGCTCCTGACAACAAGGAAAGGAAAAGAGGGGAGGGAAAGGAAGAGGGAGGGAAAGGAAAGAGAGGGAAGGGAACAGAAGGGGAAGGAAGGGAAGGTGAGGGTGGAAGGGAAGGAAGAAGGGGAAGCATCACAAGTAAAAATACCTGCCCCTCAAGAGAAGAAGATGACTACATTACAGACCTATTACACTGCACATACATATTCTAGCATGTTGTGAACCCACTGAAAACAGTAAGTACAAATGTCTCTGAAAAGATAGCACCAGTTGCTATGAAGCAAAAGTGATAGATTCAGAAAATTGTCTGTCTTGAACTTGTGCAGGTCTTGTGCCTGATGTCACCAGCTAAGCTTTTATCTGTCCATTGGACACTAACCTTTAAGTGATATAGATCTGACGTCACCAGCTGAGCTTTTATCTGTCCATTGGACACTAACCTTTAAGTGATGTAGACCTGACGGCACCAGCTGAGCTTTTATCTGTCCATTTGGACACTAACCTTTAAGCGATGTAGACCTGACATCACCAGCTAAGCTTTTATCTGTCCATTGGAACACTAACCTTTAAATGATGTACAGTCATCTCAGTTTCTTCACAAATTCTTAATTGCATCAGAAAAGTTGAGGATGTTATTTTCTTAATGTGTGAAAGTGGCACCTCAGAGATATAGTGTGTGTGTGTGTGTGTGTGTGTGTGTGTGTGTGCGCACATGCATATGCCCATATGCTTCTTTTAAACTTTGAATATTCTTTTTTTAATTGATGCTTTGTGTATTTCATACATCAATTTCCAATTCAGTTCAGGCATATTTCCCCTTCCTTTCCCCCCACCCCACCCCACCCCATCCCAGATCATGCATTCTGTCATAACAGTCCTGCATCTTTCTCTCAGTTTTTTTTCCATTTTTTAACAATAAGTGATAATTTATGAGTACAAGCATCCTTCATGTAAAACCAATTTGCAAGCAGTTGTGTCCAAACCCACACAGCCCTTTGGTCCCACCATCCAGCAGGGGGGGCTTGTATGTTCAATAAAGTTGATCAAATGAGTGTCCAGACTATATTGCTGTAGTTTCACCATTCATCTCAATCACAACCCTTACATTCTACCACGCCCCCTCTTCCACAGATTTTTCCCTAGGCTTAGAAAAGGGGCACAGGTGGATGAGAAGCAAAACAGTCTACTTTCTCTGGAGCTGTTGTCTTGGACTCTGGTCAATTCTGGCTGTTTTCTTTCATGGGCTGACAGTAACTACAGGAAAAGATTTGCTTGTTCCGACAGGTCAAATGTCACCAACTTAATGGCTGAGAAAGAAAAAATACAGCTTTGCATCGAGTAGGATGTGCCAGAAAGTGCCAACAGAAAGGTTGGGATCCACAGAGGGATCCTACTTGTAACAACTATGTATAATGAGTCCTAACGAAACTTACCTTCTAGGTGCCACAAAGGTTTTAATACGAGAGACTTTCTTACCCCCCCCCATAGAACAAGGAGAAATATGATGATGATGTCGTTCTCCAACTGTAAATTGGAAACAACTATTATAGAGGTAATCTCTTATAAAACCGGTAAAACTGCCTTCTTGAATTGACTAATAGACATAGGAATTGTGAAAAGGATTATCGTCTATTCAGAACCAAATATAATGCTAAAGTCTCCTTAAGCTATGCACTTAAGCAAAACATATTAATGCAGGAGCTCTGACATCGGCAATGGATTATTCTACCAAGGAGATGTTGGCCAGGGGATCCAAGCCCCCACAAAAGGTAAAGGCTCCTTGCCTCTAAACTGGGATACCTGCAAGAAGAGAGGCTATAAGGCCCTGCTGTCGAAGACCTGATGTTAACATGGGAAAGATGTATTGAGACCACACATGCAAGTGTACAGATGGTATTCCAGAGGGAATACCAGAGAGTGTTACCAAAGGCCACTATACCAATAAAACAAATATGGGTCTCCTTGAGTCAAGCAAGACTCCTCCGTCAGCACCAGCTACACCTCACCTGCCTGGAAATACTGTGCAGCAGAGGCAGCCATATGCCTGTATATCCCAAATCTAATTGGCTATTGGCTCTCTCCTTGGAGGAATAACCCACGGCTGATGCCACAAGCTTACATCCTCTAATGGTAAGGAGATGTTATAAGCCACAGTAAGACCCTGTCATATTCAACAGAAAAAAATGTAATTCATGGATTAACATACCATCCAAATATCTGTGTCTATACCAAAGTAACCTACGATAACAATTAGTACTGTTTAAATACCTATATATCTAATTGCTTGTGCTTCATTAGTAGGATCGAAAGGTTATTCCTGGACAAACTGTCAGTCCATGAAAGTAAACTTTGAATATTCTTTAATCTGTTATAATTATGTGGCATACTTTATTTTCTTAAAAATAGAATCTTTTAAAACATTTTATTTTTTTTTTTATTTTTATGAGTATGAGTGTATTGCCTGCATGTATGTGAGTCCATGTTGTTCAATGACCAGATGGTCAGAAGAGGATATTGGATCCCCTGGAATTGGAGTTGTGGATGGTTGTTAGCCACCATGTAGGTGCTGGGAATTGAACCTGGGTCCTCACAAAAGCAGTCAGTGTTCTTAACCTCTGAGCCATCTCTTGACACCCCAAATGTAGAATTTTATACCAATCTAAACCCTTGGGATTGCATTTACAAAGGATCTCCCTGGGAGCTGTCCAAGGGCTATTTGATGAGTCCTATCTCAGAGCTCCCCACTGTCTGTGGCCTGTAGGCATCTGAGTGCCTTGCTGTACAAGCCCTTCTCCAGTATTTTAGTTTGTCTTACTCTGGCTTGTCCTCTTGATCAAATAGTATTTTCTCTTCATCTCCAATATAGACTTTTTGACATATGATTGACCCACAGCAGATTTTTCAATATAAATTATTCAAGGGGAAAAAGACCCAAATCAATAAATACTAACATGTTTTGTGAAACATCTTTCTCAAGCTTTCCTTTGAGATCAGTTGCCCCAGGCACCTCATTTGTCACATTTTAGGAAAAGAACATATCAAACAGTTTTGCTTTGCAAAACTGAACACTCTGTGTGGCCATCAGTTATGCTAGGCCAGCCATCAGATGAATGTTCACTACCACTTTCCTGTGCCTTTCTGTAAGCTTTGGTGCTCAATGCATCTGTAAGCTTTGGTGCTCAGCCCAGTGGTGTACACAATGAATCTCCCTTAGTGTACAGGAAAATATCCTGTGCTCAGGACCTGGGGAAGTTGGGTCATGGTATGTTATGGGTGGATGGAAGCCAAAAGACATGAGGAACTGTGGGAAGGAGCCAGACAGGGAGAAGGTGGCCTGGCAGTTGCGCCTCCAGGCGCCCAGACAGCAGTGTTTTTAGTAACTGGCAACTCGGGACTCTTCCATTCAGAGCTCTCATTAGTAGCTTACCCTAAGGTTTCTCCTGCTGAATTGGGGGTCCCTGCTGAGATGAGGGGGTTAAGGGATACTGACCTGGGTGTAGTCTCTGGGAAGTTTAGGAGATGGTGACCCTGAAACTCATGATCCAGAACCTCTATTTATCTAAGAGTCTTGGGCCAGCCTGGGGTATCCAGCTTGGTCAGGCATTCTCTCTGGTAGTAAATACCCAGGGCTGGAGTAGCAGGTGACAGTGTCACCAGGCATTGCACCAGAAACAAGCTCCCTTTTTAGATGGCAGAGAAATTTCCACTTCTCAATCAATGTCCTTCCCCAAAAAGTCATCCCATAAGTAAACCCACTTCCATGTGTGTTTGGGTTCTCAACAAGGAAATCCGTGTTTATCTCCAGCAGACAAGCCTGTGAAGCAGTGCTGGGTTTATTTGTGCTCATAGATATTGAAAAAGAAAGCAAATAGAATTCCTATGGGTCATCCTTGAGTTGAAGCCCAGATTTCAAAACAGTGATACAGGCAAAGATTCAATGATCAGAAGCTTTAAAAAATATCAAAGAATAAGGGGAAACAAGAGAAGACAGCTTAAATGAGAAACCAGGCAGAAAATTGGGGAAATAAAAAAAAACCTTATGAGGGAGTCTCCAAGACGGCAATGTAAGAATTAATATTTGAACTGACTGGAAATGAATTTTCCTAGGATGCTTGAAGACTAAAGAGTAATATTGTCAACAGTAAGTAAAAAGAGGAAAATGAAAAGAACTAGGTGTATATGAAAAAGAAAAAAATAGAACCTTAAAAATGTAAGCATGGAAAAATTGAACTTAAAATTGAAAGAGCATTTTATTTATTTTTATTTATTTTTAATGTTTTAAATTTATTATTTTGTATGTGTATGAGTGTACTGTCTGCATGTAGGTTGGTGCACCCGTGTCCTGCAATGTCGCAGAGGTCAGAAGAGGGCATCAGATACCCCTGGAACTGGAGTTAAAGACGGTTCTTAGCTGCTATGTGGGCGCTGGGAATTGAACCCAGGTCCTCTGCAAGAGCAGTCCCTGCTCTTAACTGCTGAGCCACCTCTCCAGCTGGGGGAGTATTTTAAAGAGTACAATAGAACAAGGCATGGTGGTGCATGCCTTTAATCCTAGCACTCAGAAGGCAGAGGCAGGTGGATCTTTGTGAGTTCAACGCCAGCCTGGTCTACAGAGTGAGTTCCAGAACAGCTGGGGCTGCAGGGAGACCCTGTCTTGAAAAGACCAAAAAAAATAAAACAATAGATACTTACCGGGAAATTGATCAAATCATACAAGTAAGCTATGCAGAACAAAGGGACAATTGTGAAATGCAGAGGGAAATTTTGGAGAATATACAGTGCTGAGGCACATCATTAATGAATACATGCCATGAAGAGGGTGTTCTAGTTTCTCTTCAATTGCTGTGACAAAACACGGTGACCACTACCAACTTGGGGGGGGAAAGGGTTTATTCAGCTCGCATCTGGATTACACACAGTTCATTACTCAGGGAGCCCAAGGTAGGAACTCGGGGCAGGAACCTGGAGGCAGGATCTGAGGCCCAGGCCATAGAGGAATGATTCTTACTGGCTTGCTCCTCTGTCCCATGCTCAGCCTGCTTTCTTTCTTTTTTTCTCATATACTAATTTATTTTCAATGAGTTGTGTTGAGCCCCACTTCTGGTATGCTGGAGACCAGTACAGATCGGGGAAAGGGTGGTGAAGGAGAAGACAAGTTGGTTGCACAGGAGTCTGGAGGTGCTGTGCAGAGAAGCTGGAGGTGGGGCTGAAGACAAAGAAGACAGCAGGGCTGGTGGAAAGGTCCTGGGGTCTCCACAGAAAAAGAACTGCTATGGCTCAAAGCACTGTTACATACTGAAACAGAACTGCAGACACACAGTCTTCAAAAACCTGTTTAACATGGTGGAATCCTTCAACCCAGCTGGCACAGAGCAAGCAAGTGCCACTCCACACCCTGTGACCCATACTGGTAAACAACTGCATATTCTGGGAACAAATGGTAGTGCTCAGCCATAATTCCAGGTTTGGGGAAGCAAACACAGGAGGATCTCAAGTTTGAGGAAAGTTTGGACTCCATAGCATGACACTGTGAACAAAATGAAGAGGGAGAGGGAGAGGGACAGGGACAGGGAGAGGGGGAGGGGAGAGAGGAAGGGGGAGGGGAGAGGAAGGGAGAAGGGAGGAGGGAGGGGGAGAGGGAAGGGGAAGAGGGGGAGAGGGGAGAGGGAGAAGGAGACAGAGAGGGAGAGGTGGAGGGAGAGGGGAGAAGGGGAGAGGGTGAGGGAGAGGGAGAGGGAGAGAGAGGGAGAGAGGGGAGACGAGAAAGGGGGAGAGGGAGGAGGGGAGGGGGGAGAGGGAGAGGGGGAGGGGGAGGGAGAGGGAGAGGAGGGAGAGGGAGAGGAGGGGAGAGGGGGAGAGGAAGAGGGGAGAGGGGGAGGGAGAGGGAGGGGGGGAGAGGGAGGAGGGAAAAGGAGGGGAGAGGGAGAGGGAGAGAGGGGAGAGGGAGAGGGAGGGGAGGGAGAGGGAGGGAGAGAAGGAGAGAGGGAGAGGGG
>VZQC01001365.1:534776-627535 GCA_009823505.1 Rhizomys pruinosus
AGAGAGAGAGAGAGAGAGAGAGAGAGAGAGAGAGAGAGAGACTTATTAGGGGAATCCCTGAACTGCAACTTTTGCTTTGGATAAACAAGGTTGGAAGCCCCTAATCAATTCCACTTCTCCAAGTCTTTCTGATTGCTTTTTGGTTTTCTCTCTTAACAGTGAAGACAAACCAAGGGTTTATGCAGCTCAGAGGTTTCTAGAACTGTCCTACTTTCAGAAGCTGGCTCCTTAGCCTGAGCTCGTCTGCAAAAGAAAGCTGTAAGTTGTGCGAGGAGGTGAATATGGCAAGAAGCATTATTTTATTTACATAATGGTTAGTGAAACTCATCAGGGCAGGAGAAAGCAAAATGATACATCTTTGTAGTATAATCTAGGTGTGGATTTTCTCTTAATGCTCCCTCAGGTATCTTAGCTTGATGATACATGTCTAGCATACATTTCAAAGTGCACATGTCCATCTACTGTTGGGTCTGTTCATTCTTTCCTCAGATACTCACTGAAAGATCCAGCCTGCTTTCTTACACTGTACACAACAACCTTCCCAGGGGTGGCACCACCCATAGTGGGCTGGGCCCTCCCACATTGCTCAACAATCAACACAATACTCCAGGACATGGCCACAGGCCAGTCCAATGGAGCCAATTCCCCAGTTGAGGCTCCCTCAACCCAGGTGTGTCAAGTTAACACTAAAGCTATCCAGCACAGAGGGTAATACTGAAAAACTAGGAGGCTTTGAGATTTTTCAGAACTGACAGAACACAGTTGAGGTTTATCCTTTGCTTTGGTATGACCGCTCTCACTTCCAAATGAACGGAGATGAGTGACTCAGTACTTGGTCCTTGTCTTAGGGCTCTGGGGTCTGTATTCCAAATGGGCTTCACAGTACCGAAATCAGCCTATCCTCAGTGCTGATGGAAGGACTTCGTGAGGTTGCAGAGAAGAATCTGTTCCCTTCCTAGTGCCAGCCTCCAGGGGTTGCCCACGTTCCTCCTCACCTCATGGCCTCTCCATCCACAGCAAAGAATCTTGAAATCCTCTTATGCAGATCATGGGTTAACTGTGGCCTTTGTAATTAATATAGATGATCTCCATATCTCATGTCAGTGGGTCAGCAACCTTCACTCCATCCAGCACCTTACTTGACTCTTACATCACATGGCACATTCACAGTTCTCAGCATGGTGAGGCGTGGATGAGTTTGGGAGACGATTATTTTGCCATTCAGATATCTAACCAACCACAGGGAGATAAATTATGTTCAAATAGACATGGGATTTTCAAAACAAAAAGGAAACCAAGTTCAAAGAGTAAAATTTTATATTTAAAATAAAACAACATCTTAGAATTACATATTTACTAAAACTATTTCTAGAATATATAACAAATAGGGCATAATCAGAAAAATAAAACCTTAATCATCAAAAATCTTCATTAAAGGTATTAATGTTATCCCTCATCTGTGGATGCTAGTGCCAATTACCTAGTTGTAAGTATTTCTTGTGCACGGCCCCTTGAGCTTTTGTCCAAAGTAGTTGGGAGTGATGCATATTGGAAACAACAACAACAACAACAACAACAGAAAGGACTGCATCGAAGAACTGACGGAAACAGTGAACTTCTGCTCAAAACAGTCAACTTCCTCATGGAGAATATTGAGAAAGACTGAGAAAGAGATGAAAAGCATGTTTGGCAGAATGCATGAGCTCTGGTGGGGTGGGGGGATGGGGGGGACACGGGTCTAGATTTGATAAAAAAATAAATTTATGTGAAAAAACATCTTCATTAAAGGTATTAATGAAAAGCATGTGAAGAGGAGGAAAGTGTCCTTAAATAAGGAAATTCTGAAATGTCAGAAAGCAACAGGAATGCCAAAAAAGAGGTTCGCTGTGATGGACAGACCATCCCAGGCAAACATTTAGGCAGTACAGATGGGTCATACAGAAGTTGTATTTTTGATTTCTGAGAAATCTGGCTGATATCCATAATCTCTGTACAAGTTCATCATTCTATCATGCAGTGTATAAAGGCTCCTCTTTATGAGGAAACTTTTTTTTGGCATACACAGTAGGGATACCTGGATGTCTGTGCTCATTGTGGTACTTGTAATAGCCAAGTTATGAAACCAGCCTAGGTGTCCATCAATGAATGATCAGATAAAGAAGTGGTGGTATGCATATATCACAGATAGTGTTTAGTCATGAAGAATTAAACTGTATCAATATGGGAAGGTGGGTAGAAATAGAGCAAACTAAAAAAATAAAAAGAAAAGTGCTGCGTGTTTTGTCTCCTGTGTGGGAACAAAAACAACAAAGCAAAACAAAGCAGGACAGAAAAGAACATGAAGTTGAAAGTAGAAGCAACGAATTAGGGAATCGGAAGATCAGCAGGCAGGAGAGGGGTAAACACGATCAAACCATCTCATATTCATGTATTGAAACCTCATAATAAATCCACTTTGTACAATTAAGTTGCTCAACTAAACCTGTTATTTTGTTGAATAAAATATGAGATGTACAAAAAATAAAAATAAAAGAATTCAAAAGCCAAGTAAAGTCAAAACCGTGAATTTTCTTAAGTGTATCATAGACCAAAGGTCACAAGGAAGTCAACTTGCCCTACACCAGGAGAGACAGCTCGGTGAATCTCAGTGGACAGCAGCTACTGGGCAGGAGCTGTGAGAGCCATAGGCTAACTGAGATCCTGGGTGTGCCCTCTGCTGTATTTCAGGAGATGCAGAGCGCCAGCCTGAAAAGCAAGAAGCTCTGATTGCTGCGTCTCATAGCCCACCCCGTTTTATCTGTGTAAGACTGAAGTCAACTTGGCCCTGAAAATCCTGAGAACTAGTCACCCTTGACCACCATACTGCACTCTGGGAAAAGGTCATTGTAATCGCACTTGGCTGCCCTTGGCCAGCTGCAAGAGAAATACACCCTGTTTTTCTCAAGTTGTTATTCTGATATGGATATCACAAAGCCCCAGTGCCCTATTGCCCACACCCTATTGGCTAACTCCTTATATGCCTTTTAAAATTTCCCCAAAGCACCATGTTACTGCTGGTGGTCTTGCCTCCCAGACCCGTGCCCTAAATAAAACCCGAGTTATCTTCATAGGAGTCCTGTATATTGTTGCACTGGGTCTCACCTCGATATGAACCTAACAATCTGAAGAAATATCACTCTGACTAGGTATCCATGATAAAGCAAACCCAAACCCAAAGATATCCATAATATGTATTATCATAGCTCATCCACAAGAGTGATTTCTTGCCTGGTTCCTTAAATGTGGTCAAAATCCATAGCTAAGGAAATCACAGGCCTGAGGGGA
The DNA here is from genome assembly GCA_009823505.1 of Rhizomys pruinosus. NCBI lineage: Eukaryota > Metazoa > Chordata > Mammalia > Rodentia > Spalacidae > Rhizomys > Rhizomys pruinosus. The sequence goes on from VZQC01001365.1 coordinate 538,101, forward strand.
GAAGGTATTGATGTTCTGTTAAATGCTCATGTTGTAAACTGCATCTAGATGTCTATGTTCCCATTAATCTCTGTTGCTCTCAGTCTTGGTCAGAGACGCTTCTTATTATAGTCGGTAGTGTCTAACACAGGGACTCATAACTTTTCACAGTACTGAGAATAAGTGACTGTTGGTGCTCAATGGCAGATGGGGACAGCTATATTACTCTATTATCCCTTGCCTCAAGTTTCAAGGAATGTCACATAAGAGAGAGTAGACTGAATGTAAGGGCTGGAGGAGGGGGAGGTGTGCTGGGAAAGGCTGTCCCCTGGACATGACATGTTGGCTGCTTATGTGAAGTCACAGCAGAAGCAGGTACCTGCATGAAATCAATCCAGTTAATAATTCCAGTATGGTTGGGAGAGGGGTTCCAATGGTCTCGTGTGGCAGAGGTGCTTTTAGAAGTTGATGGCTGCTGAGGGAAGGAGAGTCATTTTTCTTTGGTGTTGGCCACTGGTAGGTTGTCCGTGCCCTGGATGACACTACAGTCATGTTCATATTGGGCAGAAGTCACTGGATTCAGTGGGTTATTTAACAAATTAAAGATGGCTTGAAGTTGTGAGGGAGAGTACATGAATAGAGTGAATCTTGCTCATGTACATCCCTAACTCCGTCTTTCCACCCCTCTGGATGCTGGTTCCACCCCTCTCTCTCTTTCAGCTTCATGTCCTTTCTTTTTACCCACTGAATCCAATTAAAAATATTGACAGTGCCTGAAATATATGGCATATTACCGGCAGGCAACACCGATGTTAAAAGCAGTACATTCTTCATGCAGAATTGTGGAAGTCAGGAGAACAGGGCTTATTTTTCAAATAAGATAGCATAGAAGCTCCAGCCTATGAATTTTTCATCCAATTTAACTACCTTTTAGGAATGAAGGGGAAATAAAGGCATTCTCAGACAAAAGACAAATGAATAACCTGTCAGTTGCAATTCTATCTTTAAAGAATGGCTAATGGGTGTTCTTATGAAAGAAGATAAATGGTGAAAGAAAGGGTCTATGAACATCAGACATGAAGACTGCATAACAGAAAAAAATGAAGCTAGAAGTACAACAGACCATCTTACTTCTGCACTGGCTGAGCATTGTGATGGCTGAAACAGTACAGGAAATGAAAGCATTTGAAGTAGAGGAGGTGATGGAACTCATAGAAACAAGGCCAAATATTTGCCTTATGGTCAGAAACCCTGCATGATTAAATTAGGGTAGACTTAATATTTAGTTGTGATATTCAAAGCAGCTTTTAAGAAATAAAAGAGGGGACTGGAGAGAAGGCTCAGTGGTTAACAGCACTGGCTGCTCTTGCAGAGGACTCAGGTTCAGTTCTCAGCACTCTTATGGTAGCTCACAACCATCCCTAACTCCAGTTCCAAGGGATCTAATGCCTTCTTCTGAGCTCTGTGTGTACTGTATGACACAGGTGCACTTACATACATGCAAGCAATACACTCATACCCATAAAAAATAAAATAGTAAGCACTGTGAAGTCAGGATGGTAGTAAAAATTCAAGTAGCAAAATAAAATGCAAAAATAAAAAAAAACCAGAAGAACAAGAAAAAAAGCAAACTGAAAATCTGTTTTAAGAATTAAATCACTTTCTATGTGGTACATCTAAACAATGGAATTCTATACAGCGGTTAAGAAAGATGACATCATGAACTTTGCAGGTAAGTGGATGCTAGTACCAAGTACCTAATTGTAAGGCAAACTGAGTAATGTTAATGTCATATTTCTCTTTTATAATATGAATCCCTTAACAGGCTCTAGAATTAACCTACCACTTATTTTCAGACTTTGTAATTTTGGCATATGGGTGGAGGGTATGTATGCATATTTTAGAGTAATATAAAATTAAAAGGAAAAATGTGAGTCCCAAAATATGATTTGGAAATAACATATAGTTTATTTTCAGATGACATGATTTTAGTATAGGAGTGACATATATATGTTAAATAGTATGTACTAGAGGGAACAACAACAACAACAACAACAACAAAAGAACTGGGACAGGGAACCTACTGAAGCAGTAAAGTTCTCTCCCCCAAAATAATACTCTGCTTTGAAAAACTTGAAAAGACTCAGGAGGGGATTCAGGACATGTGTGGCAAATTGCAGGAATAAGGGGTGGGAGCCATGGAAGGGGATACAAGTCTGGATTGGGCTGAGATGTGATGCCTGAAATGCACAAAACTTCAATAAAAATATATAAATATATATATACATATATATATACATATATATATATATGTTATTTCTGTATGTGTATGAATGTACTGTCTGCATGCAGGTGTGTGCACCCGTGTCGTGCAATGCCGCGGAGGTCAGAAGAGGGTTTCGGATTCCCCTGGAACTGGAGTTCTCCTGGAATTCGGTTCTCAGTCGCCATGTGGGTGCTGGGGATTGAACCCGGGTCCTCTGCAAGAGCGGTCAGCACTCTTAACCGTTAGGCCATCTCTCCAGCCCTAAAAATATATTTTTAATAAGAAGTATTTTTAAAAAGAATTAAGCAATTTTCTGGAAGAAAATATGTTGCATGTTCAAATAGCCACAAATAACTACTATGCTAGGATATATAAAAGCTCTCAAGACAATTACAACTCAAACAACCCAATGAGTAAATCAGCCCGAGGCCTGAATATCCATTTCAGTTAAGAGGGGAGAGAGATGCCAAGCACATGGAAAGATGTCCAACATCACCTACCACTAGGCCTGCACCACAGCCAGGATGAGGACTCACTGTACACCTGGCACAGCAGAAGAAACATGTTTTAATTCATTTTTGTCATGCATGTTTTTTTCAAAGCAAATTTTTTTATTGAAGCTTTGTACATTTCATACATTTCCCAATCAAATCTAGACCCACTCCCCCTTCCTCGCCCCTGACCCCACCAGAGCTCATGCATTTTGCCATACATGTTTTTCATCTTTTTCTCAGTCTCTTTTAAAATTTTCAATACAGAAGTTTACTGTTTGGGGCAGAAGTTCATCATTTCAGTCAGTTTTTTTGACCCAGTCTTTTGTTGTTTTTGTTGTTGTTGTTCCTTCCAATTTGCTTCACTCCAAAATATGAATATATGCATGCCACATGTATATCAAGATTATGACATCATAGGTTTTAGCATCTTCAGCTTATAATTTATTTAAATTTTTTTTTTTTGTTTATTAGGCTGAAAGATGTCATGTTTTCCTTAAGGAATTGTTTGAAGGCTCCTCTTTGGCAAGCCCAAACAACCATTAGTCCTGCCCTTGTGCTCCACACTGGGGTCTTCCCTTCCCATGGTCACCAAATGAGGTCCAGTAAGCACTGCATCCTGATTTGATCTTTCTCTGCTGGCCTCCGTGATACAGCCTGGGTAGTCCAACAATGGTAGTCTATACTCTGAAGAGGCTAAAACCCTGGTAGTTGCTCAGTCCACAAGCTGGATGTCTCAGCAGTTCCCATCTGGCACTGAAGGTTTGGAAGATTCTTGGAGAGACATGAGTCTTCATTCCATATTGGAAGGTTGAAAAGCTGTATCTCGTGTCTTTGAAGGATGGCAAAAGCAGTGGCAGCCACAGGGTAGCTGTCTTTGCCAATAAGAATTGATGACAGGCAAAACAACAGTGCTTTTTTTTTTTTTTAACCCTTTTGTCTTTTTACTAAGATCTCAAGTTTTATACCTGAAGTACAATTTCTCAGGCCTTATTGATTATTTATTTCTAGTTATACTTTCCTTTTGGATGTTTAAGGCCACACAGTTAGCCCAGATTAACCAGGGTTTTTGTTTTCTCAAGGTCAGTTGAGGATCTGGTCCTCAGGGGTCACTTGGGGTTTTTTTTGGGGGGGGGCGAGAGGGAGCCCTTGGCTTCTTTTGGCTTTTCATCTACCAGTTCCATCCACTCAAGGACAAAGTCAGGTCTTTCTAGACCAGGCTTCCTTTTTTGAAACATGAGCAGACTTTCCTCCTTATAGGCTGGACACTGGCTGAAGTCCCATTAGTGGATCTCCAAGACCTCCCTGCACAGGAAGACTGGTGACCCACATTTGCAGGACATTTCTTTCTTTTTCTAAAATTTTCTTAATTATTTATTTATTCACAATATAAGAGCACAGTTGTTTTAGATCACATTAACATTGCTCAGTTTGCCATACAATTAGGTAATTGGCACTCACATCCACAGATGAGGGATACCATTCATCATTTTTCTGGGACTGTGTTACTTCACTTAGCATGATATCTTCCAGCTCCATCCATTTGCCTGCAAAGTTCATGATGTCATCTTTACCGCTGCATAGAACTCCATTGTGTACATGTACCACATTTCCTTTATCCACTCATCAGTTAAGGGGCACTTGGGTTGGTTCCAGCTCTTGCTATTGTGAAGAAAGCTGCAATAAACATGGCTGTGCATGTATCTCTGTGGTAGGATGCATCTTGTGGGTATAAACCCAGGAGTGGTATGACTGGGTCAGGTGGCAAGCTCATTTTGAGTCTTCCAAGGGTTCTCCACACTGCTTTCCATACTGACTGTATGAGTTTACATTCCCACCAGCAGTGGATGAGTGTTCTCCTTTCCCCACAACCTCTCCAGCACTTGGTATCATTTGTTTTCTTGATCCTAGCCAGTCTTTTTGGAGGAAGATGATATCTTAAAGTGGTTTTGATTTGCATTTCCTTAATTATTAGTGATGTTGAATACTTTTTAAGATGCTTCTCAGCCATCTCTAATTCCTCACTTGTAAAGTCTCTGTTCAGCTCTTCGCTCCATCTTTTGAGTGGAGGACATTTCAAGAGATGCCCCCATGCATAGTCCCCTGGGACTTAGTTGACCTCTGAGGGTAAGGAAAAAAGTTATCCATTAAATCCCTTAGCCAAATTGGTACGGGCATTAAGTATGGCCATTAAGCATCCAGAAAGATTAAGTTACATCTGCCTGAAACTTTTTTTCTTTTTTTTTCTGGTTATACTTTCTTTTTGGATGTTTAAGGCCACACAGCCCAGATTAACCAAGGATTTTGTTTTCTCAAGATCAGTGAGGATCTGGTCCTCAGGGGTCACTCAGGTTTTTGGGGGAAGGAGGGAGCCCCTGGCTCCTTTTGGCTTTTCATTTACCGGTTTCATCCACTTGAGGACAAAGTCAGGTCTTGCTAGACCAGTCTTCCCTTTTTGAAGCACGAGCAGACTTTCCTTTTTATAGACTTATTCATATTCTTAATATGTACATGTGCTGCAGCACACATATGGAGGTCATAGAACAATATGTATCAGCCAGTTTTCTTTTTCCACATGTAGGTTCTGGGGACTGAAATTGAATCCAAGTTGTGAGGTGTGGCAGATGCATTTTACCATTAAGCCATCTTGCTGCCTTCACTGAAAAAAAAATCCAAGTTTGGCAGGAATTCAGAACAATTGGATGATTCTGTATTACTTGTGGGGATGTAAAATATTAAGACCACTCTGAAAAAGTGTCAATTTTTGCCATCATCACTATCATCATTGCCATTGGTTCATATCCATTGTATGTGACACTGGTTTCATAGGGATATTTCCTACACATATCATGTACTTCTAGCATGTCCCCAACCTCTCCCTTTTTCTCACTGTTCCTCTTTGTTCTTCATGCCATACACACACCTGATTTATCTATCTACACAACCTCTAGCACCCTGAAACAAATAAAAATGTAAATGATTTGTCTTCTAAGACTGCTTCATTTGCTTATAATGATAATCTCCATTTATATTCATCTTACAAAAATGACATAAGGTTGATCTTTATGACTAAAATAATTCCATTGTTCCTATACCTATGCCATTTTAAAAAATCTGTTCCTCTGTTGATGTTCATGTAGATCAGTTATATAACTTACCAGCTGTAAATAATATTGTGACAAATATTGATATATATCTGTATTATGTAATGACTTCAAATCTTTTGAATAATATTCAGGAATGGTGCAGCTGCCAAATGCAGAGGAATTCATTCCAGAATAAAACAAACAGGACTCCGTGTTAATAGGAGACTTTGTGGCTTCATTAACATTGACTGAGAACTAGGAAGAAACTAGATGTGCTTCAGGAAGTAAATGTTTAAACAGTCGTGCATCCATTCCATGCATCACTGAACAGTGAAGCAGAATGAAATCTTGATACACAAAGTGGATGGATCTACAGGTAATTATGCTGAGTGACAAAAGCCAATGCACAATGGCACATGCTGCTTAGAATATACAAAGGCTTCCAGAAGTGACAAAATGTAGGACTTTGCTTAAAAAATTCATAGTTTCTAAAGCTTAAGGAAAAGGTGGTAGCAAGTTGGGACTGGTGTGGCTATGAAAACAAGCAAGATTAATCCATACATAATCAGAGACCTTCTACAACCTGATTGTCCAGATATAAACAGAAGAGTTCTACAGTTTGACTGTCAGTGTCAATACATTCCTTGGGATACTGAAGTCTGATCTTGCAAGATCTTGCCATGAGGGAAATTAGACAAAATTGTCGAGAACTCTCTGTATTATTTTCTGTACGTGGGTCTACAGCAAGTTCGATTTAATATTCAGTTGAGAAAATATAATTTTACCATCCATATCTCATAAAATAAATACAGAGCTGTATAAAGTTTAATATGGCTGATGAAAAGAAATAGTATAGTATTTAAGGGGTAAAGTTGATCAGAATAGGAATAAAATACATAAAAGTAAAGCATAAATAAGAATTAGTTATCATTAAAAGTTCAAAAGAGAGTGCACAGAGCTTAGATCGGGGAATTCCCAAGATCACCTGAAGCACAGGTAGGAGCCTGGAGCTTCAGCCTGGCTGATTGTTGGATAATTGTATCATTGTCTTGTGTGGATGTGGGGGCGGAATCACCCTGCTAGCTGGTTTAAAAGGTGGACCTGTTGCCACTGTGAGACTTGAATGTACAGAGCTTCGATCGGAGATCTCCCAGAACAACCAAAAGTACAGAGTACCAGCACGGACTAAGCAAGGGCCTCCCCACCCCACCCCACCCCACCCCCAACTGGAATTGCTGAGGGAGTGTCCAAGTGTAGCCACAGTAGTGATTCTGGGGCACAAGGCAAGGCAATAAATGAAACAGTGAACCTGAGACACCTCTAGTCCCTCATCACCAAGCCCTAGAAACAACCTAGAGAAACTGGCTGGCAGGAAGCACAGTGAGCACAGTGCTCTGACTGGGTTGTTTCCAACCCGAAGTTTTGGAGAACCTTCAGAACAGAAAGCGAAGAGTGAGTTAGCCTTCCAATATATAAACAAAATTCAAAGCCTGAAACCTAGGCAAGTCAAAACTCCATAAGCAAGGAGAAAAAACAAACTAAGGCATCTGAGGCAAGCAAAGCAATCATTCAAAACAGTGAAGAGGCATTTGCAATTTGCATCAGAATACAGGCAAAGGGAAACCCGCATGCCAAAGGCATGATGAAAGGACAGCATGGGAAAGGTGCAGGATAGTTACACGCCAAGCTCTCCCAACCCTGTGGGGGATTCCTACAGTGGGATCTCCCTGGGGGTGGCCCAGGACACAGATCTTAGAGGAACAATTGCAAACATACTCAAAGAAATCAAAGAATATAAAAACAAGTCAGAGAACTAAGGAGAGAGAATGAAAAACTCAAGAAGGACCTAGAGGGAGAGAATGGCAAACACCAGAAAGAACTAGAGGGAGAGAATGACACACTCCAGAGGGAAGTGGAAACACTGAAAAGATCCCATGCTGAAATAAAAAAAAGAAACCAGCCAGGGAAGCAAGGAGCTATAGGAAGAGATTGAGAAAAAAAATCTCAGGATGAAATGAAAAAGGAAATCAGACACTCGTCCAATCAAGAGGAAAGGAACAGAAAAAGCCTCAGAAATAGAATGGAGGAAACAGAAAAAAAGAATATCAGAACTGGAAGATGACACAGAACAACTAAAATGCTCAAGTAAAGATCATGAAAATTTTAAAGAAAAATGGCATTCTGAACTTTGCAGGTAAATGGATGGAGTTCAAAGCCATTATGTTGAGTGAAGTAACACAGTCCCAGAAAGACAAACAGAGAATGGTTTCCCTCATTTGTGGATGCTAACACCAAATCCCCCAGATGAAAGGCAAGCTGAATGACATTATTGTTATATTTCTGTTTATCAGAAAGCAACTATGTTGTTATAATGTGAATCTCTCAACAGGCTCTAGAATCCACCCACCAATTATTTTCAGACTCTGAAATTACTGTATATGGGTGAAGAGTATGTATCCATATTTTAGAGTAATATAAAATTAATGTAGGGAAATGTGAATTCCTAAGCATAAAAAAAAAGACAGAAAGATGTAGGACAGTTATGGCAGAATGCATGATCTGGGGTGGAGTGGGGTGGGGTCGGGGGAAGGGAAAGGGGAATATGCATGAACTGAATTGAAAAATGATGTATGAAATACACAAAACATCAATTAAAAAACTTTAAAAATACAAAAAAAGTGAAACAACCAGGAAATGTAGGACACTATGAAAAGATCCTCTGCATCATAGAGGAAGAGAAGAATGCCAAGAGAATGGTATTGATCAGATCTTCAACAGAATAATAGATGAATATTTCCCCAAACTAAAAAAAGATGAGCCCATACAAATACAAAAAGCACATAGAACTCCAAACAGACAAGATCAGAAAAGAAACTCCCTATGCCATATCATAGTTAAAATGCTACATGGCCAAAACAAAGACAAAATTCTGAAAGCCACAAAAGAAAAACAACAAGTTACATATAAGGGATAACCCATCAGAATTACAAACTGACTTTTCAGTGCAAACTATGAAAGCAAGAAGAACATGGAGCAAAGCATTCCCAGTGTTAAAGGACTATAGATGCCAACCCAGGTTATTACACCCAGCAAAAATGTTGATTATAGTTGAAGGAGAGAGAAAAATCTTCCATGACATAAAGAACATGATAGAATACATGTTTAGAAAACCAACTATTCAGAAAATACTTGAAGCAATTCAAAGGACAGAAGAGAGGAAAAACTATCCCCAGGCACCAAGAAAGAGAAATTAATAAAAGCATAACTCCAGAAGTAGAAACCTAGACCAAAATTGGAAATGGATAATAAGGTGAAAGGAAGCAACACACATCTTTCAATTATAACCATAAATATTAATGGACTAAACTCCCCAATCAAAAGACATAGACTGGGAGAATGGATTAAGAAAAAGAACGCCATAAAATTTCAGCCACCTCATATTTGACAAGGGGGCCAAGAAGACACGATGGAGAAAAGACAGCATCTTCACCAAGTGGTGTTGGCAAAACTGGGCCACCACCTGTAGAAGAATGAAATTAAACCTCTACCTCTCACCCTGTACAAAAGTCAAATCCAGATGGATCAAACACCTCAAAAACCCAAAACTCTGGAGGCAATAGAAGAAAAACTTGGAAGTAGACTACAAGACATAGGCATAGGAAAAGACTTCCTAAATCACACAGCAGCTGCACAAGAAATAAGATCGACAATTGACAAGTGGGACCTCGTTAAACTCAAAAGCTTCTGTACTTCAAAAGAAACAATAAAGGAAGTGAAGAGAAAACCCACAGAGTGGGAGGAAACCTTCACTGCAGATACAACTGACAAAACATTGATTTCCAGAGTATACAAACTACTCAAAAAACAAAGAAGAAAGAAAACAAATGAATCACTCAAAAGATGGAGCAAAGAACTGAACAGAGACTTCACAGAGGAGGAATTAGAGATGGCTGACAAACTTCTTAAAAACTGTTCAACGTCACTAATAATTAGGGAAATGCAAATTAAGACCACTTTAAGATATCATCTCACTCCGATAAGACTGGCCAGGATCAAAAAAAACAAATGATATTAAGTGCTGGAGAGGTTGTGGGGAAAGGGGAACACTCATCCTTTGCTGGTTAGAATGTAAACTTGTACAGCCACTATGGAAAGCAGTGTGGAGAACCCTTGGAAGACTCAAAATGAGCTTGCCACCTGACCCAGTCATACCACTCCTGGATATATGCCCACAAGATGCATCCTACCACAGAGATACATGCACAGCCATGTTTACTGCAGCTCTGTTCATAATAGCAAAAAGCTGGAACCAACCCAAATGCCCCTCAACTGACGAGTGGATAGAGAAAATGTGGTACATGTACACAATGGAGTTCTATGCAGCAGTAAAGAAAGACAACATCATGAACTTTGCAGGTAAATGGATGGAGCTAGAAGATATTATATTAAGTGAAGTAACACAGTCCCAGAAAAACAAATGACAAATGGTATCCCTCATCTGTGGATGCTAGCATGAATAACCCAGTTGTACATATTTCTTGTGGAGAAGGATGCATATTGAAAGAACAACAACAGAAAGACTGCATCAGAAAACTGACTGAAATGGTGAATCTGGAGGGGTGGGAGGGTTGGGAGAGGGACACAGGTCTATATTCGATTAATGTATATTTAATCGACATGAGTTCAACAAGTATCCGATTTTGCCCAAACTCTATCTACAAATTACATGTTATTTTAGGACTTAGTAAAAGTAAAAACGTGAATATTAAACAACATTGGTTTAAAGGTTTTATTAAAAATGGTAATACATCTAAGTTAATTGGAAATATAAATTGTTGTTGTTCATATTTGTTTTACTTAAAATCTGTATAACAATAACGTTGGGATTAACATATAGAAATGTACTCTACAATTTATGTGTTATACAGTATCATCTTGTAACATTCTCTTTTACTTGTAGGATAATTTAACTTAAGGAATTAAATTTGCTTCCCAAGTTAACAACATACAGTAGCCCAAAACAGCTTGGATAAATTTAATGAAATTTACACCTTGATTCCTGCCTATACCTATGTGAACTACAACTACCTTTTTGAGACTCATGGGTCAAAAAATATAAACCTAAAATAAAAAAGGGGAGATACAGTTATATATTAAAACTTTTTGTCAAAAAATTTTCAATTTAATCTTAAAACTATGTGAAAAGATTTGTATGTTCCCACAGGTCAAAACGTCACCAACTTAATGGTTGAGAAAGAAAAGATACAGCCTTGCATTGTGTAGGATGTACAAAGAAATACCAGCAGAGAAGTTGGCCCATCTAAACATTAAAAGGAAGAAAAGCCTCTGACTGCTACAGGCATCAAACATCTCTGTGGATACTATTTGTAACAGCTGTTTATAATGAGTCCTAATGAACCTTACCTTCTAGGTGCCACAAAGTTTTAAAATGAGACACTTTCTTACCTATTTTTCATAGAACAAAGAAAAATATGATGGTAATGAAGTCATTCTGTAACTGTAAATTAGATGTAATCTCTTATAAAGCCAGTAAAACTGCTTTCTTTAATTGACTAATAGACATAGGAACTGTGAAAAGGATTATTCTCTATTCAGAACCAAATATAATACTAGAGTCTCTTTAAGCTGTGCATTTAAACAAAATATATTAATACAGGAGAGCTCTGATATCAGCGATGGATTATTCTGACAAGGAGATGTTGGCCAGGGGTAAAAGCCCCCCAAAAAGGTAAAGGCTTCTTGCCTGTAAACTGGGATCCCTGCAAGAAGAGAGGCAATAAGGCCCTGCTGTCAAAGACCTGATGTAAGCATGGGAAAGATGTATTGAGACTGCACTTGCAACTGTACAGTTGGTCTCTGGAATACCAGAGAGTGTTACCAAAGGCCACTAAACCAATAAAGCAAATGTTGGTCTCCTTGAGTCAAGCAAGACTCCTCTGTCAGCATCAGCTACACCTCACCTGCCTGGAAATACTGTGCAATAGTGGCAGTCATGTGTCTGTGGATATACAGCCAAATCTAATTGGCTATTAGCTCTCTCCTTGGAGCAACAACTCATGGCTGATGCCACAAGCTTACATTCTCTAGTGGTTAGGAGACATGATAAGCCATAGTAAGACCTTGTCATCTTTTACAGAAAAACGTAATTCATGGATTAGCATACCATCCAAACATCTGTGTCTATACCAAAGTAACTTACCATAATAATTAGTACTGTTTAAATACCTATATATCTAATTGCTTGTGCTTCATTAGTAGGATTGAAAGGTTATTTCTGAACAAACTGTTAGCCCATGAAAGGCAACAGCCAGAACTGATCAGAGTCCAAAATGACATCTCCAGAGAAAGTAGACTGTTTTGCTTCTCGTCCACCTGTGCCCCATTTCTGAGCCTAAGGAACAATCTGCGGAAGAGGGGGTGTGGTAGAATGTAAGGGCTGATATTGGGGTGAATGGAGAAACTACAGCAATATAGACTGGATGCTTATTTATCAACTTGATTGTACATACAAGTCCCTCCAACTGGATGGTGGGAGACTTGGGCTGTGTGGGTTTGGGCAGAACTGCTTGCAAATTTGTTTTACATGAAGGATGCTTGTACTCATAACTTATTACTTATTTTTCAAAAAATGAAATAAAAGAAAGTATAAAAAAGAAACAGAACCCATCTATATGCTCTCTACAAGAAACCCATCTCACTCTCAAGCATAGACACCAACTTAAGGTGAAGAGATGGAAAAAATTTTCCAAGAAAATGGTACAAAAAAGAAATCAGGAGTTGCTATTTTAATATCAGAGAAAATAGATTTCAAAGTAAAAGAAATCAGAAGAGACAAAGAGGGCCATTACATCTTTACCAAAGGAAAAATTGACCATGAAGATTTCACAGTCATGAATATAGACGCACCAAACTCTGCTGTACCAAACTTTATAAAGACAAATCTCCAGGACCTCAAGGCACAGATTAACCCCAGCACACTCATAATAGGGGACATCGATACTCCACTGAGCCCTTTGGACAGGTCAACCAGACAAAGAATAAACTAAGAGACATCTGAACTGAACCATATGATACACCAAACTGACCTCACAGATATTCAGTAGATACTGAATATCCCACCAAAATACCAGAGAATACACTATCTAATCAGCACCCCATGGAACATTCTCCAAAATTGACCACATACTGGGACATAGAAAAAACTCAACAAACACAAAAGGATTGAAATAATTTCATGCTTTCTATCAGACTACAATGCAATAAAGCTCAATATCAGCACTAGGATAAGCCCTACTAGCTAGAAGAACACATGGAGACTAAACAATACTCTCCTGAAAAATGAATGGGTCAAGGAAGAAATAAAGAAAGAAATAAAAGCATTCTTGGAATGAACTGAATGACAATGATAATATAACACAACAAAACTTATGGGATACTTTAAAGGCAATCAGAAGATGGAAGTTTATAGCCCTGGGTGCCTGCATTAGAAAAACAGAAAGAGGCCTTTATAATTTTTTTGGGGGGGTTGAATCCCCTAGCCAACATCTCCTAGGCAGAATAATTCATTGCTGATGTCAGAGCTTTCCTGTAGTAATATATTTTGCTTAATTACACAACTTATAAACACTTTACTATTGAATTTGGCTCTAGATAGAGAATTATCCTTTCACAGTTCCTATGCCACCATCAATTAAAAAGGGTAGTTATGAACTTTTTTATAGAAAGTACCACTGTTAACAATGGCTCGAAGGTAAAGTTAGGGAGTGGTTTTCATTACCATCATGTTTTTCGTTTTCCTATAAAGGGGGGGTAGGAAGGTTGGCCTCAGTATCTGGAAGGTAAACGTCACTAGGGCCCATTATAAAAAGTTAACCCAAAGTAGGTCAGAGAGGTTCTCAGTGTCTGTGACTCAAGGCAGTCTGAGGGTTCCTCTTTCTTTAATATTCCCAAGGATAACCTCTCTGCTGGCATTCCCAGTCCATCCTGCATAGCCAAAGTTGTACATTTTTTCAGTTCAGGCCTTTAGATTGGTGATTTTACCTGTGGGAAACAGAAAAGTCGCCTCCCATTGTTAGTTTTCAATAGATCAGAAAAGTGAAAATTTTATTAGAGGATTGGAATACAGAGTTTTCCAGTTGTATCCCAGAAAGAGGCCTTTTGCTTATAAAGAAGTGGAGATATGCAAGGAGAAAGGCAGTAAGTCCCCCTTGTTGTTGAGACCTGGTGTGAGAAATGGAGAAAATGGTTATGACAATCACTTGCTAGCATAAAAAACTGGCCTCGGAATGCCAGAGAGTTTTACTAAAGGCCACTAAAGCAACACGAACAACAATACAGCAAATATTGGTCTCCCGAGACAAGCAAGACTCCTCTTCAATATCACTACACCTCAACAGCCTGGAGATACTTGTGAAACAGTGGCAGCCAAATAGAATAGATATATATATCTTCTATCTCATTATACTCTATCCCAAATCCTAATTGGCTATTGGCTCTACCCTTGGAGAAATAACCCATAGCTGATGCCCCACAACGCCTTAGGTCCTCGTAATGTTAGGAGATGAGATAAGCCACAATAAGAACTTGTTCACCCTTTTAGAGAAACCACAGTTTGCGGATAAGCATACCATCCAAGAATCTGTGTCTATGCTCACAGCGTAGCTTGACACAATAATTAAGGACTACGTAAATGCCTGTACATCCATTGCTTGTGCTTTGTTAGTATGACTAAAAAGGGTGTCACTGGAAAAGCTGTCAACCCATGAAGGGAAACAACCTGAACAGACTAGAGTCCAAAATGACAACTCCAAAGAAATTAGACTGTTTTCTTCTCACCCACTTGTGCCCCTTTCCCAAAGCCCAGGGAACAAACTGCGGAAGAGGAGGCATGGTAGAATGTAAGGGCTGTGGAGAGATAGGGGTGAATCATGATATTACAGGAATAAGGTCTGGACTCCTAATTGATCAACATGCCTGTGCATACAAGCTTCTCCAACTGGACTATGGGAACCTTGGGTTGTTCAAAATTTGGACATAGATACTTGCAAAATGCACCAATTTCCTAATTGTATGACAAACTGAGTAAAATCAATGTTATCTGCAAACAACTGTGTCATTATACTGTAGAATCCCTTAAAAATAAACAAATAAATAAATAAATCTATGAAGATTCAAAAAAAGAAAGAAAAACAGAAAGAGAACAAGTGAACAATCTAAAACTGCAGCTAAAACACTTGAGAGTCAACAACAAATGAACCATAAACACAACAGACAGGAAGAAATAACAAAAGTCAGAGTGGAAGTCAGTGAAATAGAAACAAAGAAAACAATACAAAAAAAAATCAATGAACCCATAGTTGGATCTTTGAGAGAATAAACAAGGTAAACAGACTTCTAGCTGAGTTAACAAAAAGAAAGAGCAACTCCAAATCAATAGAATTCATGATAAAAGGGAAAGTATCACAACAGACAATGGGAAAAGATCCAAACAATTATATGGGAATACTTCAAAAACCTATACTCTACTAAGTTTGAAAACCTAGGAGAAATGGATGAATATCTGAAATCCTGGGAATCACCAAAGCTTAACCAAGCAGAGACTGACAGCTTAAACAGACCCATAATATATGAAAAAATTGAAAATGTAATAAGAAACCTCCCAACTAAAAAAGCCCAGGGCCAGATGATTTCACGACAGAATTCTATAAAACATTTCAAAAAGACTTATGACCATTATTACTCAAATTGTTTAGGATACAAGCAGAGGGAAATCCAAATTCCTTCTATGAAGCCAGCATCACTATGATATCAAAAACAAACAAAGATACACCCAAAAAGAAGAACTATAGACTCATCTCATTAATGAACACAGATGCAAAAAATTCTCAACAAAATACTTGCAAACTGCATACAGACCCACATCAAAAATATTATCCATAATGACCAAGTTGGATTCATATCAGAGATGCAGGTATGGTCCAACATATGAAAATCAATAAGTATCATAAAACATATAAATGGGCTAAAAGACAAAAACCACATGATCATCTCAATTGATGCAGGAAAAGCCTTTGACAAAATCCAACATCCCTTCATGCTTAAAGTCCTAGAGGGAATTGGATTGGAGGGATCATTCCTCAATGTAATCAAAGCCATATACAGGAAACCCATGCCAACATCATCCTAAATGGAGAAAAGACAGAAGCATTCCCCTTAAAGGTGGGAACTTGGCAAGGCTGCCCCCCTGTCACCACTCCTCTTCAATACAGTGCTTGAAACACTTGCTAGGGCAATAAGGCAAGAAAATGAAATGAAAGGAGTTCTAATTGGAAAAGAGGAAGTCAAACTATCCCTTTTTGCTTATGATATGATCGTTTACTTAAGGGATGCTAAAAACTCCACCAAAAACTCCTAGAAACAATTAAGAGCTTCAGTAAAGCGGCAGGATACAAAATTAATCTAGAAAAATCAGTAGCCTTTCTTTACACCAACAACAAGCAACTGAAGAAGGAATACAAGGAGACCCTTCCATTCACAGTAGCCTCAACAATAATAAAATACCTAGGATCAAACCTAACCAAAGATGCCAAAGATCTCTACAAAAAAATTTTAAACCCCTGAATAAGGAAGTTGAAGAAGACATCAGAAGATGGAAAGACCTCCCATGCTCATAGACTGGGAAAATTAATATAGTAAAAATGTCCATTCTACCCAAATTAATATACAGATTCAACACAATCCCAATTAAAATCCCCAAGAGTTTCTTCACGGGGTTGGAAAAAAATCCTTAATTTCATATGGAAAAACAAAAGACCCCAAATAGCCAATGCAACCCTGAGTGAAAAGAGCATTACAGAGGGGATCTCTATACCCGACTTCAAACTAGATATATCTGTTGACCAATGGAACAAAACTGAGCATCCAAACAAGCATGCAATTTCAGCCACCTAATATTTGACAAGGGGGCCAAGAAGACACAATGGAGGAAAGAGAGCATCTTCAGCAAATGGTATTTGGCAAAAGTGGATCTCCACTTCTAGAAGAATAAAGTTAAAATCCTACCTCTCGCCCTGTACAAACGTCAACTCCAAATGGATCAAAGACCTCAATGAGAAACCAAAAACTCTGAAGGTGTTAGAAGAAAAAGGTGGCAGCAGCTTTCAAGGCATAGGAGTAGGAAAATCCCTAAATCACACAGCAGCTGTGCAGGAAATACGGTCGACGATTGTCAAATGGGACCTCAATAAACTCAAAAGCTTCTGTACAGCAAAAGAAACAATCAAGGAAGTGAAAAGAAAATCCACAGAGTGGGAGGAAACCTTCACCGCAGATACATCTGACAAAACATTGATTTCCAGGATATATAGTCTACTCAAAAAACAAAGAAGAGTAGACTATATAGCGGTTAAGAGCGCCGACCGCTCTTACAGAGGACCCGGGTTCGATCCCCAGCACCCACATGGCGGCTGAGAACCGTCTGAAACTCCAATTCCAGGAGAACTCCAGTTCCAGGGGAATCCGACACCCTCTTCTGACCTCCGCGGCATTGCACGACACGGGTGCACAAACTTGCATGCAGACAGTACATTCATACACATACAGAAATAAAATTAATAAAAAAAAAAAACAAAGAAGAAAGAAAACAAATGACTCACTCAAAAGATGGAGCAAAGAGCTGAACAGAGACTTCACAAATGAGGAATTAGAGATGGCTGAGAAACATCTTAAAAATTGTTCAATATCGTTAATAAATAAGGAAATGCAAATTAAAACCATTTTAAGATATCATCTCACCTGATAAGACTGACTAGGATCAAGAAAACAAATGATACCAAATGCTGGAGAGGTTGTGGGGAAAGGGGAACATTCATCCAATGCTGGTGGGAATGTAAACTCATACAGCCACTATGGAAAGTAATATGGAGAACCCTTGGAAGACTCAAAATGAGCTTACCACCTAACCCAGTCATACCACTCCTGGGTATATACCCACAAGACACATCCTACCACAGAGATACATGCACAGCCATGTTCATTGCAGCTGTCTTCACAATAACAAAGAGCTGGAACCAACCCAAGTGCCTCTCAACTACACAGTGTAGTTCTATGCAGTTGTAAAGAAAGATGACATCGTGAACTTTGCAGGTAAATGGATGGAACTAGAAAATATCATGTTAAGTGAAGTAACACACTCGCACAAAAACAAACAATGAATGGCATCCCTCATCTGTGGATGCTAGTGGCAATTACCTAGTTGTAGGGCAAACTGAGCAATGTTAATGCTATATTCCTCGTGATCTGAAGACAACTGTGCTCTTATATTGTGAATCCCTTAACAGGTTCTAGAACTAAGCTACCATTTACTTTCAGATTTAGGAATTTTTGGTATATGGGTAGAGGGTATATATGCATATTTTAGAGTAATATAAAATCAAAAGAATGAGGAAAAACTAGTTTATTATGACATTATATCTAATCACAGTATTTATTTTATGAGAGTGCTTCTTAGTATTTCTTATAAAAGATTGCTTGAGCTCTTCTAAAATATTACACAGTAGTTAAAAGTATCAGGCTGGTGTAACTTAGCCTTTCTGGATGCTTAACGACCATACTTAATGCCCATACCATTTTCGCCAAGGGTCTTAAGGGATAATTTTGTTCCTTGCCCTCAGAGGTCAACTAAGTCCTAGGGGACTATGCATGAGGCATCTCTTGAAATGTCCTGGAAATGTGAGTCACTAGTCTTCCTGGGCAGAGAGGTCTTGGAGATCCGCTAATGGGACTTCAGCCAGGGTCCAGTCTATAAAGAGGTAAGTCTGCTCATGCTTCAAAAAGGGAAGCCTGGTCTAGCAAGACCTGACTTTGTCCTTGAGTGGATGGAACTGGTAATTGAAAACCCAAAAGGAGCCAGAGGTTCCTTCCCCTCCCCCACCAAATCCTGAGTGACCCTTGAGAAGCAGATCCTCAAGTGACCTTGAGAAAACAAAAACCTTGGTTAATCTGGGTTTACTGCATGGCCTTAAACATCCACAAGGAAATTATAACCAGAAATAAATAAATAGTAAAGCTTGAGAAATTGTATCTCATGTATAAAACTTGAGAACTTAGTAAAAAGACAAAAAGTAAATGTAAAAAAAAAAAAAGAGCACAGTTGTTTTGCCTGTCTCCAATTCTTACTGGCAAGTACAGCTACCCTGTGGCTGTCACTGTTTTGCCATCCTTCAAAGACACAAGACACAGCTTTTCAACTTTCCAATATGGACTAAAGACTCATGTCTCTCCAAGAATCCTCCAAACCTTCAGTACCAGATGGGGACTGCTGAGACACCGAACTTGTGGACTGAGCTACTACTAGTGTTTCCACTTCTTCAAAGTATAGACTGCCATTGTTGGACTACCCAGGCTGTATCAGAGACCAGTACAGGAAGATCAAGACAGGACGTGTTGCTTACTGGACCTCATTTTGTGTCCATGGGAAGGGAAAACCCCAGTGTGGAGCACAAGGTGGTTTGGGCTTGCCAAGGAAGAGACTCAAACATGACATCTTTCAGCCTAATAAAGAAAAAAAAATCATAAGCTGAAGATGCTAAAACCTATGATATATGTGGCATGCATATATGCATATTTTGGAGTGATGCATATTGGAAGGCATAACAATAACAACAACAGAAAGACTGGATCAAAGAACTGACTGAAGTGGTAAACTTCTGCTCTAAACAGTAAACTTCTGCATCTAGAATTTTGAGAGAGACTGAGAAAAAGATGAAAAGCATGTTTGGCAGAATGCATGAACTCTGGTGGGGTGGTGGTGGGGCAAAAAAGGGGAAGGGTCTATATTTGATTAGAATTTTTTTATTAAATGTACAAATCTTCAATAAAAAATTGGCTTTGAAAAAAATTCAAAAGAAGAGATACAAAAAATTAGATGAAAAATATTTTAAATTGCATAATTTCAATGATAAAAGTATGCCAAACAGCTTGAATATTATTTCATGCTTCCTTGATTAGTATAACAAATCTTTCATAATCAAAGTATTTGTAGGAAGGGAGAATATATATAGAACGCTGTAGATTTTCAATAGGTCTATCCACTTTGGATAGGATTTGTCATTAATGTGGGATTAAAATTGTGCATATCCATGATCCAGAATTTCCAGTGAAATATATATTTATTGAAAAACTCTTAGGAATGAGTAAAAGAGAATACATACCCAAATATTCTCAAAAGTGTGGCTCATAGTAAAAAATAACACCAATCCAAATATCCAAGAATGGATAAATTGAGTTTTTGAACCATGGAAAACAATATAGAGATAAAATAATACACACATCCAGGTGAACAGCTTATAAGACCAACATTTACCAACATGTCAAAGAAAGCCAAGAAATACTGGAGACAAAACTGGGGCTTTGAGAGAACAACTGAGAGAAATGAGACAGCACTGTTTCAGAGAAAGTCAAGGAGGCTTCGAAGCTAGAGCTGATTTTCAATGCTTAACCTGAATGGTAGGTCCAAATAAATGTGCTATTTACTATCGTTTATGTGTATATATGCTGTATATATGTAATACATTTTTGAAATATATACATATGACATGTATAAATATATGTTCATGCATAACATTGAAAAAAACAAAAGCAAAACAAAAAATGACTTTATGCTATTGGAATTGAATTTCAATTCTGTCACTGTCCAGGTGCACAGTTCAAATTTTAGCCTCTTTTCCCCAGACTTTAAATGAGAAAGATGAGCCAAAAATAAAATATATGTGTTCAGCATCAAATATATGTGTTTCTTCATCCATTCATCTGTTGGTGGGCATCTAGGCTGATTCCATTGCTTAGCTGCTGTGAACTGTGCAGCAGTAAATGCAAGTGACTTAGAGGCATACTGGCTTAGCATCATCTGGGGATATGCAAACATTTTATACAACATTTAAGAAAAATGAAATCACAGCTTCAGAAAAATGATAGACCTGGATGTTGTTGTGTTAACAGAAGTAAGCTGCAGTTAGAAAGACAAGTGTGGCATGTTCTCTCTCGTGTGTGGAGTTTACTTACATACATTTTAGGGCATTAAGTTAAAAAGGAGGCTCTGAGGAAAGGAAGGAATATAAAGAGAGGGAGAAGGAGGAAGTAGAGAGGGAGATGGAGGGCATGTGGCCTTAAAGTAGAAAGGGAAACTACCTGGGGAGGAAAGGCAGTCAGGCAGGGAGAGGGAGAGGAATAAACAAGAACAAGGTATAGTGACATATATGTATGAAATGCCCCCCATAAAATCCATTATTATTTAGGCCAACTGAAAAAAAATTGATTAAAAGATCTGTACACCAAAAACTCCACCAGAAAACTGCTAGAAACCATCAACAGGTTCAGTAAAGTGGAGGGATACAAAATTAACTTGGAAAAATCCACAGCCTTTCTTTATGCCAATAACAAGCAATTGGAGAAGGAAGTAGCCTCCAAAAATATAAATTATCTAGGAGCAAACCTGACCAAACATACTAAAAAATCTCTACAAAGAAAAATTTAAATCTCTTTCCTCAACGGAGGAAAGGCAGCACCTTCAGTGATGGTGTTGGCATAACTGGATCACCACTTGTAGAAGAATAAAACTAAACCCCTACCTCTCACCATCTACAAAAATCAACTTGAAATGGATCGAAGAAATCAATGTGAAACCCGAAACTCTGAAAATTATAGAAGAAAATATTGGTAGTAACCTACAAGACATAGGCATAGGAAAAGACTTTCTAAATCAGACAGCAGCTGTGCAAAAAAGTTAGGTCAACAACTGACAGATGGGACCTCATTAAACTCAAGAGCTTTTATACAGTGAAAGAAACAATCAAGCAAGTGAAGAGAAAACCCACAGAGTGGGAGGAAATCTTCATCAGTGATAAAAGGTGCTCAATTTTGCTAATAATTATGGAAATGTAAATTAAAACCACCTTAATGTTTCATCTTATTCTAGCTATGATCCAGAAAACAAAGGATAGATGCTGAAGAGGTTGTGGGGAAAGGGGAACACTCATCCACTGCTGGTGGGAATGCAAACCTGTGCAAACCCTATGGAAAGCAGTGTGTAGAACTCTTAAGGAACTGAAAATGAGCCTACCACTGGGCCCACTCAAACCACTCCTGGGTTTATGCCCATGAGGCTCATCCTATTGCAGAGATACATGCACATCTAAGTTTATTGCAGCTCTCTTCACAATAGTGAAGAGCTGGAAGCAACCCAAGTGTCCCTCAACCAAGGAGTAGAGAAAATGTGGCACATCTACACAATGGAATTCTTTGCAGTGGTAAAGAAAGATGGCATCATGAACTTTGCAGTAAATGGATGGAACTAGAAGATAGTATGCTAAGTGAAGTAACACAGTCCCAGAAAAACAATCGACAAATGGTATCCCTCATTTGTGGATGCTAGCAACAAATGCCTAGTTGAAATGCAAGCTGAGCAACATTAATGTTATCCTTCATAAAGACAAAATTCAAGATTAAAGAGAGGAGATAGGCATGGTGTTTTGACCCTGGCTATTGGTAGTTGATAGCTGCTGGGAGATGGGGGTCAATATTCCTTAAGGGTGTGGCCCCTGTAGATCAACCAGGATGGTCCCACACCCAGAAATAGATTGACAGAGAATTTGGGGTTGATGGGTTAAAAGCAATAAGGACACAAAGTTTGATGGATAGGGAAAGGGGTAGATCTCTGAGGAGTTAGAGAAGATGGGATAAATATGGCCAAAACACGTTGTATGAAATTCTCAAAGAATTCATTAAAAATCAAATAAAATAATACAAATAAATAAATAAAATGGCAAAATTACATTGTTTCAAAAATGGTTGGCACTGGTGTGCATCTTATGTGGAATAAATAAAAATTAGTAAGCCTTTTAAAATAGGCTCTAATTCCTGTTTATTGTGCAGAAATATTTCATAACTAACTGCTGTGCAAGCTGGAAGGTGAGTTCAAGTCCAGCCTAGTATACATAGTGAGTTGCAGGCCAGCTGGTGCTCAAAAGACTAAATAAATAAATAAATGATATATGGTGTTTACAATTTTGTGATGGCTTTATTTTGAGTTTCCATTTATAATGACCTGGTC
Source organism: Rhizomys pruinosus (assembly GCA_009823505.1). Classification (NCBI taxonomy): domain Eukaryota; kingdom Metazoa; phylum Chordata; class Mammalia; order Rodentia; family Spalacidae; genus Rhizomys; species Rhizomys pruinosus. The sequence goes on from VZQC01001365.1 coordinate 561,051, forward strand.
TGGACCCCTTATATTTGAAGATGACAACAACTGTAAATTCATGACCTTCTCCCACCACATTCATCTTAGACCATGTAATAAAGATGCACAGATCCTTTTGAAAAAATGGAGATGCCATTCTCAGCTTAGATTTACATTAAGTAAGGATAAGACCATATGTCATGTATTTGTAGATGTGGGGCTGGTGATATCTTCAACTCTAATGACAACCTGCGTTTCTATAGTTAGAGAACAAGATTCTTAGAAATGAAGTGACTTTCTCAAGGGACCCCAAACACAACCAGGGAAGCACCAGAGTCCTGAATTTCTGTCAATGCCATGACGACATGGTACTACCTTGATAAAATGCAGAGTTGCCTGTCAGAGGCACTTGTTCAAGGCATTCACTGATTTTTCAGGGGCTTATATTAATAGAACGTGATCAGGTGGTTGATTTAGCCATAATGAGTGCAGAGCTTGATCACCTGGCATAGTATGATTTATCTGAAAAAAAAAATCAGAAACCATACAAAGAGAAAATTGCTTAAAATCCTCCAAAACCAATATAAATTCTTTTTAAAATGTCCTTTTTGCTCTTTTCCGCAGTTTTGAAGTACCTCAATATTTTATGCTACTATTCCCATGGCTTAGGAAGGCAACCCGGGCAGGCACGCTAGGTATGCTGGAGAGATGGTGCTATCTCCACGTGGATCACATGGGTGCAGACTGCCAGATGATCTAACCTTAGTGAAGAGGAGGCAGAAATGCAAGCTTTGATTTTGTCTTCCTGAATCTTCGTGGAAGTTGTTGAATTCATGTCAACAGTATGACCGGGTTTCTTATGTACTAATAGTACAGACCCCCCAGATCTGCATATTAACAAACACAAAACTGAATTAAAACTGTTACAAAGTTGCAGACAGGAAGAGAACTGAGAGGAAACACTGTAAAGAGTGCTGATGTCACCATAGTGGGAAACAGAACCTACCTGTCATTCCAAAGGGTCATTCTGCAAACTACATGGGGCAAAGAAGGAACAAGGAGCAAACATGAGGGAATCGAGACTGACTCTAGAGAGGAAGTATCAGTCCTTGAAGTGCTATTCCCAAATAAGATTAAAATTGGGAAATTGCAAAGTCTGCATCTCTTCGTTGCGAGATGTTCAGGGGGTGCAGACAGAACTGGATGTGGGTTTACTGGAGTGATGGAGTTAAGTAGGAAGAAAGAAGGAGAGAGGAAGAGGGGAGGAACAAAGAAATGTAGGAAATTAGAGGGAGAGATGGAAAAGGAGGAGGGAGGAAGAGGGGGAAGGAGGAAGAGAGGGAGGAGGAAAGGAGGAAGAGAGAGAGGGAGGCAAGGAGGGAAGAAAGGGGGGCAGGAAAGAAGGATGGAAAAGGGGACAATTAGGTAATAAGCAACTGGTCCAAAGACGCACAGAAGAATGTGGGGAAGTAGGATTGGGTCTAGTTCTCAGTCTGTGCAGACAGAGAAATCTGTTATTAGTGAGACTCACAGCCTGAGCTGACTAGAGCAGGCACAGACCAGGCTTTCCCAGCAGCTATGGCCAGCCAACACTGCAGCTTCTAATGCTCAGAAAAGAAAAACGAAGATGTGGTTTTCAAGTTTAATAGCAAGAGATATGTATTTATAACACATTGATTTAGTTGAATAATCACATTTTCTCTTTGCATTTTTCCCGTCGTCCTCTACACACAGAGCTAGAGTCCTCTGCTACCCATTCACTCAAGTACAAAAGAAAAGTAAGGAATGATTATGAACAATGAAATACAAAAATTAAATTAAGTGTAAAGTCCCATTCAAAATAGAATCAGAAAAATGCCAATGCATGCTTGACAGAAAAAAAAAATATCAACAGAATTCCTTGAAAGACTATGTAAATAAATAGGCATGCACTCTCATGACAGAAGATTAAATGTAAGCAATTTTCTCAAATTGATTTGTAATTTCAATTCAGTTCATATTAAAATTCCAGCAGGCTTTTTGCCCTCAAAAATTAATAAATCAAGTCTTTATCATCTATATAGAGATGACACATACAGAAAATAGCCAAGGAAATTTGGAGACAAAGCTGAGAATTTTTACTTATAATCTCTTAATATAAGCCTCCAGCTGCCAAGTCAGTACACACAGACAGACATACGGACAAATGAAACAGACGTGCAAGTCCAGAAATAAATATTTATATTTATAGTCACATTATTTCTGACAAAGGTGCTGAAAATAATCACTGAAGGAAGGAAGGTCTGTTCAACAGATGGTGCTGGGACGAATGGACAGCCATGTGCAGAGACACTCAGACCATACCTCACAACTCCCACGGAATTGACTCAAAGTAGAGCAGAGAATTACAGGAGACAAGTAAAACAATAAATGTGTAGAAGACATCAGTGAAAAAATTTGGCTGTCACATTAGGCAACTCTTCCTTAGGTAGGACATTAAGTTTTACAGTTCATCAAAGTCAAAATCATAAACCTTCAAAACGTGCAAATCACAAATTAACATTAAATAAATAATGTAAACACTAGATGAAAGAAAACACTTGCAAGACGTGAAGCTGATAAAGAATTCACAAAGAACACTTGGCACTCAAAAAATAAACAAAAAATGGGCAAAAGATAAACATTGGCCTAAAGAAGACTATGCCTCTGGCTAATCCAAGCATGAAGCATCATTTGGAAAAGGAAGACAGAAATCCATAATGAGATACCCCTGTATACCTACAAGAATGGTTATAATTAATGAGAAAGCCCCCCGCCAAATGCAGGCGAGAACAGGAGAAACAAGTGGCCTCACCCAAGTTTTTCTAGGAATAAAAAAAATGGTATGGTCTCTCTAGAAAATAGTTCAGCAAATTGTTCAAAAATCTAAACAGAAAATACTGCAGGATCCAGATGCTCTACTTTTGGAATATACTTCAAATATGATCAAACCAGTCAAGATTCTATGCAATGTGAAAGACCCTTCCCTTGGATGAAGAGCTATGGACAGCCGAAGTCTTTCTGGGGAGGAGGGCCAGTTTTCTTCATGGGTATGGCTCCTGGTAGGTCAACAGCACTCTCCTGGGTGGCTTCACATCCGTGAATACAGGAGCAGCACAAATGGTACTCCATGGGTAATGAACAAATAAAGACATGAAATTGAGAGGGTAGATCTTAGAGAAGAGGAAGCAGGAAATGATCAAAGTACCTTGGGTGCATACATGAAATTCTCAGAGAATTGACAAAAATATTTAATATTTTATCCATTATTTTTGTTTTATCTGTGTGAGTATATTACCTGCATGAATGTAAGTGCATCTCAAATGTGCAATGTTCATGGGGGTCAGAAGGTGGCTTTGGATCCTCTGGAACTGGAGTTACAGACTATAGATGGTTGTTAGCTGCCATGTGGGTACTGGGATTTGAACCTGGGTCCTCTGCAAAGGCAACCAGTGCTCTTTACTGCTGAGCCATCTCTCCAGCTCAGATTAAAATATTTATGAGGGAATAAAAGCATATCCGTATTAAGATTTACATATGATTATTCATAGCGCATTATTTATAGTATCTCTAAAATAAAAATACTCACCAATTAGAAATGGATAGCCAAAATACAGTATGTCTAAACAATACCAAACAAGACATCAGGGCTGGAGGGATGCATCACACAGCTAAGGCTAAACCAAAATGTCAAAACAAATCATCAGTGAAAACTACCAGATATATCCTTCACTGTGGGTGACTATGCTAAGTAAAGAAGAGGCCACACACAAGACAACATGAATTCTATGATTCCATTTCCGTGAAATGACCAAGAAAGACGAATTTATAGAGGGAAAGTAAGCTTGTAGGGTCATGGGGCTGGATTATGGATCTGGAGAATGGACAATTGAGGTGTTAGTGGATGGGGAAACTGTAGAATGAGAGCTTGATGGGAAGGTGGCAAGAGGGGAGAAAGATTTGAAGGGATGGGGAGATAGAACACAATTGATAAGAAGGGGAAAGGGCAATAAAGAGGAGGGAGGTGTAAGTGAAGAGAGGGGTGAGAGGATCACACAGGGACAGAGGTGGGGAAGAGTGACTGACCAAAGATGTTAGAAAAGCCACATGGAAACATTTTAAAAGCTGTATGTATATGGAATTGGAGTTACCCTGTGTGAGGGATTATGCTCCTCCCAGAAGCTGTATGTTACCAGTGAAAAGCCCAGTGTCCAGTGAGTGACATCTCCCGTGAGCTGTTGGTCAGGGCATCGTAAACAATACAGCTATTCCCGTTTGTTCTGATTGTCCGTCAGATTTTAGTGCTGAAGACACCATTTAGAAATTGGTTTTAATGATGGCTTTCTCTTTTGATAAAGAGGGTAAATACTACTGAATTGTACATTACGAAGAGGTGAATATCTTGTTTTTTAGAGGTGAATATCTTGACACATAAATTTTACCTCAGGAAAATAATATACACATTCCATATTAATGAGTTCGGGTGTTGTTCCCTCTCTCCCACTCATGTAGAAGTCCGTGGTTCCAGAAACCAGAGTGTGACTGTCCCTGAGGCAGGTTCTGCATACATAAATCACAGGGGGTTGGGTTGGAACATATTTGGTTTAAAAAATTTCACTTTGTGACCTTAATAACCTAAATATTCTAATATTTTGATAACTGAGAAGAGTATTCCTCTATTCACCAAAGCTGTGAATATCAATAAAAACATGCGAATTTTATTATAGGTTCTTTTCTGGATTTTTTATTGAATGTATCATTGCTAAAACCATTATCTACGAATAATGATTATTAATTTTAGGTAATTTATTATCTCATTTGGTAGTTATAAATTTATTTTAATTAGCATTATATTCCTACATTGAATGTCATTGTCTGTGGATTTCATGTGGAACAAAATCCATAGAGCATTTGTTTGTGTATTTCAAGAAAGACTCTGGGTGACTGAAACAGTTCGTCTGTTGTAAGGGTCTGAAGGAACTCAGCTTAGTGTTGAATGGAAATACTAGATCTGGTGTGAGAAAACAGAATATAGCCACGTGAAACTGCAAAGTTGGGGCTGGCTGTGAACACGGTCCTGTGGGTCTCGTGGGACCAGGCCCAGGAGGGCCAGGCTTGGTTTAACACTCAAGATGCTCACTTGACATTCTTAATAATGTCTTAGCAGGGAGCCCAGATTTTCATTTGAGCACTGGGCCCTGCTCATTAGACAGCCAGAGTCTGAATAAGCCAGGTGTCAGGAGGGAAGTGGCACTTTCCAGAATCATTCTGCCTTAATCATTGTACTATATTGGCACATTACTTTTTTGTGCCTGTGGAGTTAGAAGAGCAAAACCAGGTGTCTTTTTGAGCTGTGCTCATGAGAATGAAAGAATGTATGGCAACTTCCATCCTAGAATCACTCTTTCGTTCAAAATACTGAGTCCTTTGCAGATATGAAAGGAAGCTCTCAGATTCTTCTTGCGTGTATGGGTATGTGACATTTCATGTGCTGTTTTGTGCAGGTGCAGGTGCAGGTGCAGGTGCAGGTACATGTGTGTGCTGGTGTGTAGCACCAGCTCTTATTAAGATGACTTAGAACAGACTGGACTGCAGTGCCCACACAGAGCTGTGTCTGCACTGCCGTGAACCTGCTAGCATCACAAGAAAGGCAGGGAAGAGCAGCTATCCACAGACCGTTGCTGGAGGCTACTCCACTCACACTTGACCCTTCTCCACAGAGGAGCAGGAGGAGGAAAAGGTGTCAGACAAGATAAGTGGTACTTATTTTGGAAATAAATCGGTTAATTTTGCTGTATTAAATGTACTTCTAAAGGGAGCTTGTGGCGGTTAATGAAGCTTAGCCACTCTGGATTAACATGAAAGCCATCAAGACCTACTGTATGTATGTGAATAAACCACTCTTAAGGGAACGTGCATTTTCTAAATAAAAATTGTCTTTTCTTTCAGCTTAACTTAAAACAAGCTCCATTTCTCTCTCTCTCTTTTTACTCTTGTCTTTAACCTCCTTGTGAATCCTTCACTTGGATTCTTTGAAGTAATCTGGAGTTTCAAGACTTCCATTTTCTCTGTTTTCATGTGTGTGCATCCACAGACACACATACACACACCACAGCACAAGAGAGAGAGAGACAGAGAGAGAGAGACAGAGGGAGACAGAGACAGAAAGACACAGATGAGAGACAGAGAGAGATGAGAGAGAGAGGCCACCTTAATTAACTCAGCACTGAGTTGAGGACCTTTCCCTGTTTCCACCTCAGCTTGGAAGTGGGCTGTGATTAATGGCATCTTCTCAAGTTCCGGCCATCAGGGGCGGATGCTGAGGTGGGTGTGATGTGAGGCAGGAGGCACCTATACAAGACATGTACTGGTCTTGGAAGACAAACCTGTAATGGAACTTTAGGCAGGTCAGAAAGTAGCTTCAGCAGAGGACGATGGAGCAAGCATGGCAGTGGACTTCTTTAATCCCAGCACTTAGGCAAAAGGAAGCAGATCTTTGTGAGTTTGAAGCCATCTTTGTCTCTGCAGTGTGTTCAAGGCTAGCCAGCACTACGTAGTGAGACCCTGTCTCAGATACAAAACAGTGGACATCTACCAAACTGAAGGTGCTATGTTATATTAGAAGAGATAAAGCCAAAGACAGGTCACTATATCTTCACATCTCTCTCAACCTCAACTGCACATGACTGTTCCTTTAGCTTTCTCTTTAAAAACTTGGTGATTTATTTTGTGTATACAAGTGTTCTGTGTGCACATATGTAAGTGCAATTGTGCAAGCAATGCCCACAGAAGCCAGAAGAGGGAACTGGGTCTCCTGGAACTGGAGTCATTAATCACCATGTGGGTAACGAGAACTGAACCCTGGTCCTCAGCAAGAGCATCCAGGGCTGTTAACCACTGAGCCATCTCTCCAAAGTTTGTCATGGATTTCTGGGAATGTTGAAAGAACAACCAGTGGACTTTGAATCACGGGAATGTCTTATCTCAGTCCTAGAGGTGGGATTCTTTAGACTTCCAAGGTGGTGGTGATCAGGTTCCCTCCAACATCTGCTGTGGCTGGGTCTACCCTGGCCTCTCCTGCTCTGGTGGCTTTCTGGCTGTCTTGAGCATTCCCTGGCTTGAAACGGATCCCTCCACCTCTGCCCGGACATGGAAATCTTCCCATCTTCACATGGTTGTCTTCTTCTGAGTTCCCCAGGCACATTGGCTTAGAGCCCCAACTCCATGATGAATTCATCTTAATATAACTAATATCTGTAAGACCCTGTTTCCAAAGAACTTCACATTTTGAGGTCGCAGAGGTTAGTAGTTCAACATATATTTTCTGTCAAAGAACATAGTTTAAACCGTAATAGACCATTTACATGTATTAATCTATATGAAACATTTCTAAAATACAGCAGTAGGCATGCCTTGAATTCTGAAAAAGAGACTTTAAATTTTTATGTAAATGTATAGTTTAATCACAAGAGTTTAGTATATGAAATTACTAGGTTTTAATTTTTATAGTTGTATAGGTTGATAGTACTTAGAACTATACCCGGAATTTAGTAACATTAAAAAGTACGTATGTTTAATTCAGAATAATTTAGTGGGCATTTTCAATTCTTTTAAAATAAATTCCCCTAAAAACTAAATGCTAATTTCTCAGTATCATCAGAAACAGCATTCACAATTTGGACAATATTCAAATGCCATGTAATAAAGACATCAAGACATTGAATAGGATATTAATAAAATATAATGCCAGCATTTTTGAATAGTTTTAAATATATTCATGAGTATTATTACTTAAACCATATGGCTACTATCTTGCTTTGCTTTTATTAACCAAATAATTAATTTCTATTTTATATTTTGCATGTAGTTATAGTAGAATATTTTCTATGAGAAAAGCTTATTCACATATTACTTCCCCCAATTTTTCAAGAGCCCCAAGCACAAGAAATACTAAAATTCAAAGAGCCATCATCAGTAAAATTGCTGTATCCTATTAGCTTGAATGATTCTGCGATTAGCAGCCTGGCCCGCAATCACTGAAGCCCACATGAAAATCAGTGAAGGGCTGATGATAACCTGCCATTCAGTCTGTCGCCAAGACAAAGAAAGAGGGGAGCTCTGACCCCACATGCTGTCCACATGTATGCACTTCAGCTCCCTTAGGTTGAGGAAAACTACGACTTGTAATTTAAAACTCAGAGCACTCAACTCTAAACAAGAAAGCAACCAGGGCAGCTGATGATACCTTCTTTTTTCCTGGGTGCATCTTTCGAGCGATCATATTCATTTCCAAGGAAACTAAATGAAATGTGCAAATCAAGCCCCACATTTCATTTGGGTGAAGATCAGAGACCATGCACTGGATAAACAGTACTTCAATCTGGTGGGGAAAGTTTGCCTAAAGGCTGTTTTCAATAGTGGAATGTTATTATGCTTGAGAGTTCTCAAGGATTTGAACTGAAAGGGCTCGGATTGATCCTTCTCATCAGATTGATAATTGCTCTGACGAGGACTGGAAGTACTTGGTGGGAATCCGTGAGGGCAGTTTAAGACGAGCACTTGAGGTCTCTTCACTTCCCTTTTAGATACTTCTGGATATAAGCAAACCTTCCAAAATCCTGCTGCTTGCCTTATTTCATGTGTTTACCATCTCAACTATGGAGGCTCAGATGAAATAAAATCATGGTTACAGCTGCAGGCAGCTCCAAGCTCCCCCAGGAATCACGGGCCGAGCCAGGTTCTTAAGCCTGGATGACTGTCAGACCTAATTCACCAAAACAGCATCAAACCAAAGGAAGTGGAGACATTAGTAGTAGCCACAAGAAAAAAGCCAGTAAGAACAAATGTAAGTGGATGCCAAGTTGTTTGATTTAAAGGAGGTGCAGGCCATGTCAACACAGCCACCACATCAGAAGAGCACAGGCTTCTTCTTAAGAGTAAACCAACTACAGGAGGCTTTCATGAGAGCATTTTCCGAGTTCAGATGTTGGATTTGATCTTTGCTCTTGGTGTAGCCAACTACCAAGTCCTAGAATAGCAGGGAGAATGAAGTTATCACGTACTGCAAAGCTCTGGAAGAGACATGTCCATTCCCAGATAAGTATATTCAATGCACAAATGTGTAATTAGTAATTTCAAGAAAAAAACGTTTAGATCTTATTTATGAAGCTTTAATTCCATTTATAAAACATTATTTGCCAAGATTATCTTTGTCTACAGAAGGATACCTTTTCTCTTCATATGAAAAATTTCAGGCAAAGGGATTTGTATTACATCTGTCTGTAGGATTATGTTTTTTAAAAATATTTTATTTATTATTTTATTTTATGTGTATAAGTGTATTGCCTGCATGTATGTAAGTGCCCATTGAGGTCAGAAGGGAGTGTCAGACCCCCCTGAAACTGGAGTTATAGGTGGTTGTTAGCAACCATGTAGGTGTCAGGAATAGAACCTAGGTCCTCTGCAAGAGCAGCCAGTGCTTATAACTACTGAGCCATCTCTCCAGCCACAAGTAGGATTATCTTTATATGCCATGTATATAAGATAAAATACTTAATTCTTAGGGTTCAAGCAACTTCTAGGTCACTCAGTGTTGACATAATATAGCAGAATCTTTAAAAATGTATTGAGGGGGCTGGAGAGATGGCCTAGTGGTTAAGAGCGCCAACTGCTCTTGCAGAGGACCCAGGTTCGATCCCCAGCACCCACATGGCGGCTGAGAACCGTCTGTAACTCCAATTCCAGGAGAACTCCAGTTCCAGGGGAATCCGAGACCCTCTTCTGACCTCCGCGGCAATGCACGACACGGGCGCACAAACCTACATGCAGACAGTACATTCATACACATAGAAAAATAAAGAAAATTTAAAAAATGTATTGAATGGGTCATAATAAATGAGGTACAGTGTTTGCTCTACCAAAATCAGACTCTTGGTTAACTATTAAATGAGAAGGAAGGACCTACATTTCCAAAGCTGTTAAATTACTCTGAATAGATTATTACTAAGATCCTTAGATTCGTCCCATTTGTTAGTTCATTATTTATCTGGGAATTCCGCTTCATTATGCAATCAAATAATTTATAATCTGTCTATAAAATACAAGTCCATGGATTTTAGAATGTAAATAAAGAGTAAAACATGAAGTCTCATCATCATTTGATATCGGTATAATTTCATGGGTCTTATAAGTCTCATAAATCTTCTGCAGTCATGTGTAATACTGTATTATAGATGTGTCATAGTATAGCCTTTATCTTTTTAAATATAATTAGACCTTCCGTTCAGTCTGAGGAGAATATAAGGAGCCCACTTCACACACTGGTAACAGAGTATAGCACTCCAGAAGACTCCCTTCTTATCTTGCAATTTCAATCCATTTTGGTGAAAATTGTAACTTCATATACAATGCAAACCCCAAAGCCTGGATACTTCCTTCATAAAGTCCCAGTGTCTCTTGCTTGTATGCAACATACCACTGCTGTTAGCTTCTTTTCCTAAAGTTGTGAGAAAAGCACCCAACAAGTGCAACTTACTGGAGAGAGTTTGTTTGGGCTCAGAGTTCAAGCTACAGTCTATCATAGCAGGTCCCATCTCCCAGGTGATGTTACAATTTTTCAAGTTGACAACACTGGCCGCCACCAATGCTCTCCTCATATTCCTTCTACGTTTCCTCAAGAGAAATATTTCACAGTGATTTATGTAATCATTGGGTCTATTTTTTATTTCTCATTGAATTTTTATGATTTTCATACAATATAATTTGATGGTATTTAAATTCCATCTGCACTTCCTTTTACCCCCTCACCCAATTTCTATAATAGAGTACATTAAACTGTATATATATATATATATATATATGTGTGTGTGTGTGTGTGTGTGTATGTATGTATATATGTATATTACCTATAGAGTCTATTGTGTGTCCCCAAATGTCTTTCCCTATAGGTCCATCCACTGGAGACTTGCTAACCTACCAAGAGTCTCATCCTTTAAAGAGATTGTCTCTACCTCTCCCAACAGCCATCATTTGCCAATATTTCCTCAGGTAAGAGTTGGTCCCTGTGTCTATGTTGGCATTTAGTGTGATTTGAGCTTGCATAGGATTTGTGTATGCTCTCTCCATTACTGTGAGTTCATATAAGAATTTGCCATCTATCTGGAAACTATTTCCTGTGTTTATTCACCACCTCTGACTCTCACACTCTTTCTGCTCCTTCTGAAATGATCCCTGAGCCTTGGATGTTTGATATGTGTGTCCTCCTCAGGAATAAGCTCTCTGTACCCTCTTGTTCTCTGCATGTTGGCCAGTTATAGGTCTCTGTGTTAATCACCATCTTGCTGCCTGTAAAAGCTTCTCTGGCCAGAGGTGAAAGATACATTAATTTAGACATAATAATAAGTCATTAAGAGTCAGTTAACTATAACTTTTTCATAGGAACTAGTATCAGGCTCTTTCCTCTGTCCTGTGACCTCGATAGCTTCTGGTTCCCAAGCCTTACATCAATAACCACTGTTTCTTATGGATTGGTGAGGTCACTAGTGAGAAGCCATTGTGTTATTTTTAATTAGTAAACTCTCAAGGAATGATTGCTTTCACACAGAGCAGCATTATTACCTTTGTCAGGAGTATTTAGGTGATTTCTGCATAAGTGTTGACAAGCTACCCTGTTGCAAGGAGCAAGAAGAGGAATGAGGATTCTTTACTTGCACTAACAGTATTAAAAGGTGTCAGGGCCCTGTGGTCACATGTAAACTGCTTGTGACTGAGATAGGAGGTAACCACTCTTAACAGCCCTAGCAATTAGCTAAAGGGATAATTTTTCTTGGAATCCAGTGAATGTTTGATCTATTTCTACCATAACTAAATACCTTGACTCTATTTGTCTTCTCCCTTCAATTTTAGTGTGAATTAAGTTTCATAACTTGGCCTTTAAAGAACTGTTTTTAATATACTGTATAAATTCCAAAACAGTGCATACGTCAGACCTGTTAATTAAAAGGGCCTGCTGGTATAAATAAATACATATGCTGTTGCTTAGCCGCCCTTTAGGGAGTCAGCAGTGGAAGTTCCTGCTGGGCTTCTGTTAATTGCTGTCCAAAATTTTAACAGGAACTGTCTAATGATCGTGTCTGGCCTGGGCCATCTGGCCCTTGGAGTTCACTTGCCAGCAAATGACCAACTTTGGAGAGACAGAGAGCTCTCTCGTAGGATAAGAGTGACCTCACCATCCATATGTATGCACAAGAGTCAACTTACTGCTATTCGCCAAGCAAATGCTGCACTTAAATTTTTCTTTAAAGTCTGATATCTACTGCTTTTAAAGGCTCTACAAAAATGAATGTTTTGTCTCTCTTATATAAATAGCATTAGATGGAATTAGGATCCATTAGTGTTACATTTTGTATTTTTCATCACAGTTTATGAAGACTGCTTCTAATTAGTATTTAAGACTATAGTGGGAAAAATACCTATAGTGAAAACGCCATGTCTTCTTGTCTTCTTTCACTGACAAGCTCTGAACAGAGCAGCAGGTGCAAAACTGTGTCTCCACATCCTCAGATAGACTTTGGATCTGTTTGTGGTGAGTCTGCTCAGAATGACACACACACTCTTAACTTGTGGTTCACACTAGCACTGTTAAACTTTCAACAGAAACAACAGACGGTAGAACTCAAAAGAGAGTATTGTCACTCATTGTCATATGTTAGCAAAGTCTGTTTAATTTGATTCTTCTCAGCAGATAAAAGTTTGGATAAAGGGAACAGGGTCTTCTTTCATCTCCGTTTGCTAACGTCTATTTTCCCATAGATAGTCCTACACTGAGGAGAAGAGAATTGCCCATACTTAACACACTCATGTGTTTCACCTCCTGATGGGCCATGAAGATCCAACACCAACCCAACATTTCCCAAAGCACTGCAATGGAGATTACAGGGGTGGGTTCTTCCCTTTACGTCCTGCTCTACTGTCTTCTAGCACACGGGTCCATTTCTCCAAAATTTTCAACCTGCTTTACTTTCCCAAATAAGATATTTTCACATAGAATTTTAATTAATTGTCTAATGGCATTTTAAAGAACATTAAGTACTAACACTCATATATGGCGTTGCTTACATTGCCAAGCACCTCATGTGGTGCCAGCTGTGGAAATGAATCAAGGCCTGTCAATCAATAGTGAAACTATCAATCAACAATAAATGGAAGTGATGATGGCTTTTAAGTGTTGTGACCATGGAGGTGGGAAAAACACACCAAATTCTTCTAGAAATTTTTAGTGGTAAATGAATAACAAATCTCACCTCCTTTAATGTTCGTTTTAATATTATACAGTTTATATATTATATGTTACATCTTACCCCAGTAAGGCTGGCTCAGATTAGGAAAACAAATGACACCAAACTCAACCTGTCCCAGAGAAACATGCAAAACTATGTTTATTGCAGCTCCCTTCACAATAGAGAAGAGCTGGAAGCAACCCAAGTGTCCCTCAACCAATGAGTGGATAAAGAAAACGTGGTACATCCACACAATGGAGTTCTATGCAGTGGTAAAGAAAGACGACGTCATGAACTTTGCAGGTAAATGGATGCAACTAGAAGCCATTATGCTAAGTGAAGTAACACAGTCCCAGAAAAACAAACAATGAATGGTATCTCTCATTTGTGGATGCTAGCACCAAATCCCTAGTTGAAAGGCAAGCTGAGCAATGTCAACATTATATTTCTTTTTATCTAAAAGAAACTGTACTGTTGAAATATGAATTTCTTAATGGGCTCTAGAATTAACCTACTACTTATGTTCGGATTTTGTAATATTGGTATATGGGTGGAGGGTATGTATGCATATTTAATTTTATATTAATAAAATTAAAGGGAAAAATGTGAATTCCTAAACATGTTTTGGAATTAACATATAGTTTATTTTCAGACATCATAATATAAGTATATATATAATATATATATATGCATATTTTGGAGCAATATAAATTAGAGGAAATAACAATAACAAAAGGACTGGGTCAAAGAACTGACTGAAACCATTAACTTCTGCCCAAACGATAAACCTCTGCAGAGAAAAACTTTAAAAAGACTGAGAAAAAGATGCAAGACATGTATTGCAGAATGCATGAGCTCAAGTGGGGTGAGGGGCATGGAAGGGGGAATGAGTGTAAATTAGATTGAGAAATGTTGTATAAAATGCATAAAATTTCAATAAACATATCTTATTTGCAAAAAAAAGAAGAGTATAATACCTGGTATGTTGACCAGCCTGTGAGATATGGAGCCACTCCCAAGAACATTTGGAGAACACAAATTACACTTGATAAGCCATAAAAAATAAAAGTAATAATGGAGGACATGATGCGGGAATAGTAGGGTGATGATGGAGGATGGAGTCTGAGTGGTATCACAATACATTGTGTGAAATTCTCAAAGAATCAACAAAATATGTTTAAAAACCAGGTGGGATAATTTCCACATATTTGTGTACTTTTTTAGATTTCCTGTTACTGATTTAAATTGTGTTTAAATGTTGTGTTTGATGAACTTAAGTTTTTTGTGACCAGAATTTTTGAGACTATAAAGACAGTTCTGTGGCCTGAGATATGATTGCTCTTGAAGAAGGTCCATGTATATCTGAAGAAAATCATGTATGATTTGTTGGTAGAAGTTTCTGAATAAGTCTTTGAAATCTAGTCAACTTCTAGTACAGTCAAGCTTCCTGCTTCTTGGTGATCTGATGTCTAGGGTTTGTCTTTAATTGAAAGTATGTTGTTGAAGTATGCAACTATTCCTCTTGAAATATTTCTCCATTTAAGACTGGCAATGCTTGTCTGTTAGTACATATACATTCAGAATTATTCTATATTCCTGATTAATAGTTCTTTTTGAAAAACAGTATTTTTTGGTGAATTTTTCATCATTTCCACCTGTCCCAGTCCAACTCCTTCCATTCCCTCCCATTCTCTCCTTCTCAACTTTATTCCTTATATATATATATCATATTATATATATATATGTTTATCACTATTTCACCGAGTCCACTTAGTGGTACTTTTGTGTACATGTGTTTAGGGCTGACCACTTGGAATTACATAACCAATCAGGGAGCTCGTCCCTGGAGAAAATTATTCTCCTTCCCTCAGCATCCACTGATTGCTCATATCTCTCCATTTAGAGGTGGGATCCTATGAAATCTCCCCCATCTGCGCTGGCATGTCAACTGGTGCTGTCAGTTTATAGGTCTTGTTGGGCAATCATATTGTTGGGATTTTAGGGAAGTAGCTTTCCTAGCATGTCTGGAATGTGTCTTCAAGCAGAGGTGTTCTGTTCTCTGCCTTTTACAGTATTTTTAGCCCTTCTTCTGTGCCATTCACAAACATTCTAGTAACTGTGACTGTGAAATGGGTAGATGTGAAATGGCTAATTTGGGGGACATTTTCTCTTTTCTGGGGTGCTTGGACTTGATTTATTTTTTTAATTTTTTTATTTTATTTAATGTATATGCATACACTGTCTGCATGTAGGTAGGTGCACCCGTGTCATGCAATGCTGCAGAGGTCAGAAAAGAGTGTCGTATTCCCCTGGAACTGGAGTTAAAGATGGTTCTTAGCCGCCATGTCGATGCTGGGAAATGAACCCGGGTCCTCTGCAAGAGCAGTCAGTGCTCTTAACCACTGAGCTATCTCTCCAGTCCTGGACTTGCTGATTTTATGTTCATGCTTCCAAGGCAGTGTGCGCATGGGGAGAAACAAGAGTGAGGGTCCTCAAATGCCTAGCCAAAAGGCAAGCTGAGCAATGTTAATGTTATATTTCTTTTATCTGAAAGCAACTGTGCTGTTCTAATGTGAACCCCTTAACAGGCTTTATAATTAACTTACCACTTATTTTCAGACTTTGTACTTATGGTGTCTAGGTGGAGGGTATGTATTCATACTCTAGAGTAATGTAAAATTAAAGGAAAATGTGAACTTGTAAACATTTTTTTGGAATTAACATACAGTTTATTCTTAGAGGTCATAATTTTGATATATATGTGATGTATATATGGGCATATTTTGGAGCAATACATATGGGAGGGGACAACAACGACAAAAGGACTGGGTCAAAGAACTGACTGAAACAGTTAACTTCCACCCAAACAATAAACCTCTGCAAAGAAAAAGTTTAAAAAGACTGAGAAAATATGCAAGATATGTATGGCAGAATGCATGCTCTGGGTTAAGGTGAGGGACATGGAAAAGGGAATGTGTCTAAATTGGACTGAAAATGATGTATGAAATACACAAAACATCAATAAAAATAGTTTATTAAAAAAACAAGAGTGAGGGGTCATGTCAAATTCCTTCTGAGATTATAAAATGAACAGAATAACTATATCATGTGTTAAGGGGAAGCTACAATATAGGTCATGATCAGAAGAAAAAAGGATGGTGATATAACAAGTGAAACTCAGAGGACAAAAGAACAAATACCAAGTCCTAAGGAAGCAGGAAGTGAGCACAATGGGAGGCCGGACTCAGAAACAGGATTCTGATAGTCACTGTAGGAAAGAAGGTCAGTGTTCACCTTTGGAAATGCCAAGGACATAATTCAATTTGAATATTAGAAGATGACCTCTAGGGCCTGGAGAGGTGGCTCAGCAGTTAAGAATACTGGCTGCTCTTGCAGTGGACCTAGGTTCAATACCCAGTACTGGCTAACAACCTTTACATAATAAAGATGGCCCATATTCATGCAGGTTTTCACAAATACTGATATTTCTCTTAGAAGAATAATCTCCTATTTGATAACATGCTTGTGCATACAAGCTTCTCCAACTGGACTATGGGAACCTTGGGTTGTTCAAAATTTGGACATAGATACTTCCAAATTGGTTTTACATAAATGTTACTTACATTTGTTGCTTATGCTTAATAATTTGGCTCACTTCAAAAAAAATGCACCAATTACCTAATTGTATGGCAAACTGAGCAATGTCAATGTTATCTGAAAACAACCGTGCTCTTATATTGTAGAATCCCTTAAAAAATAAACAAATAAAGGAAAAAGAAGAAGAGTAATCTCATGTGAGTTTTATATTAACACATAGGAAAAAGAAAAATTACCTTCCACTCGGACACCTTGCATCAAGTAGACCTAAAGTCCAGGACTTTATGACTCGTTTTGTATATAGAAGGCTCTCTTGTTCCTCAACTGCAGATATGTCCAAAGATTGTACTTGGCTTATTTTCCTTTCAGTTACCTGTTGTACTGGGCTTTTCCTGAGTTTTTATTTGAATAGTATTGTACATGCAGAAAAAGATGTGTCTATTCGCAGTATTAACATTCAATACCTCTGGTGTAAATGTAAGTAAGCTGTCTGTCCTCATCTACCTTGCATGCTACTCGCCATGGAAATCTCTCCCTGGTGATTCACTTATGTGGTGTGCAGATTAAATCAGAATATTACTGAGACGAGCTCTATAGCATAGTTAAAAGGTTTGGCTCCTAGTTAAGTCTACATCTCAGATGTGATTTTTAAAAAATGCTTGCATGAGACTTAGTCATACATTCCTCTCTCAGACACCCCACCAACCACTCCCTATTGCTCTATGTGCTTGTTGATACAGAACTTACACTGACTCAACTGTCTATTTCTAACAGAGGAGGAGTGACATCACCTGGAAACTTTGAGTGGGTTAATAGAAATTGATCCAGGCTATGAAAGTAAGGATTCTTCTTATGTGTAGAAAGTTGGAATGCAAACCAGGAAAACAGAATCTAGTTCATTATGGACACAACAGCCAGAGTGAGAGATTAATGTCAATTCATCAATTCATGTATGTGCTAAGGGAATACAGACAGGCATAGAACCTGGAGCAAACCTGACCAAAGACATTAAAGATCTCTACAATGAAATTTTTAAGTCTTTGAAGAAGGATACTGAGGAAGAAACTAGAAGATGGAAAGATGTCCCATGCTCATGGATTGGAAGAATTAACATAGTAAAAATGACCATTCTATCCAAAGTAATATATAGATTAAATGCAATCCTAATCAAAATCCCCATGACATTCTTCACAGAATTAGAAAAAAAAATCCTGAAATTCATGTGGAAAAACAAAAGACCTAAGATGGCCAAAGCAAACCTGAGCAAAAAAAGTAATGCAGGGAGGATTACTATAACAGGTTTTAAACTCTATTGCACACAACAGTCATAAAACAGCATGGTACTGGCACAAAATTGACCCACATATCAATGGGACGAAATTGAAGACCCAAATTTGAATACATGCAATTTCAGCCACCTGATATTTGACAAAGGGTCCAAGAAAACTCAATAAAGAAAAGGCAGTATTTCCAGCAAATGGTGCTGGCAAAGCTGGATAACCACTTGGGAGAAGACTTTCTAAATCAGACATTATTTGCATAGGAAATAAGTTCAACAATCAACAAGTGGACCTCATTAAACTAAAAAGCTTCTGTACAGCAAAAGAAAAAATCAGAGAAGTGAGGAGAAAACCCACAGAGTGGGAGGAAATCTTCACCAGTGACACATCTGACAGAGGTTTAACACCCAGAGTACATAAATTTCTCAAACAACAAAGGACAAAGAAAAGAAGTGACCCAATTAAAACATGGGATAAATATCTGAACAGAGTTCTCAAGAAGTGAAGATAGCTAAGAAATATCTTTAAAAGTGTTCAACATCATTAATAATTAAATAAATGCAACTTAAAACCTGTAAGAAAAGAAATCTGTAAGATTTCATCTTACACCACTAAGACTGACTATGATCAAGAAAACATATGATAGCAAATGTTGCAGAGGTTGTGGAGAAGGGGAAACACTCATTCACTGCTGGTGGGAATGCAAATTTGTGCAACTCCTATGGAAAGAAATGTGGAGAACTCTTAAAAGACTAAAAATGAGCTTACCATTTGACCCTATCATACCACTCCTGTGTGTATACCCAAAGGATTCATCCTATTGCAGAAATACTGCACATCCATGTTTATTGCTGCTCTTTTCACAATAGCAAAGAGCTGGAAGCATCCTAAGTGTCCCTCAACTGATGATTGGGTAATGAAAATGTGGGGCATGTAAACAAGGGAATTCTATACAGTGGTAATGAAAGACAACATCATGAGTTCGTAGGTAAATGGATGGAACTGGAAGCCGTTATGCTAAGTGAAATAACACAGACTCAGAAAAACAAATGATATATGTTTGTTTGTAGATCCTAGCACCAAATCCTTATATGTAAGTGTATATTCAGATATAACTTCAGGAACCGGGTAAATGTAAAGTAACCAGGAAGGTAAAGGGAAAAAGGGAACCAGGGAAGGAAGGCTAGTAGGAGACAGGTGTGACAAAGGGAGAAATGGATAAAATCAAGGTATCTAAATGGGAGGGGAGAGGAAGGGTTATAGAAGGAAAGACGGGGATAAAGGGAGAGAAGGAGCCCAAGAGAAGTGGGGCCATACGAGCCTGGCAGTATCAAGGGAGACATGGGGGTACCTCCAATGGAGAAGATGTGGAAGGAGGGCTAGACAGGTAAGAGAAGAGAGGAGAGATAAACAGTGCCCTGCTGGGGTAGAAAACCGGAGAGTATCATATTAGTCTAAAAGTCTATTGAAAACTTACACATTCGATATCTCTACATTGAGTCCATCTGCAAAGTTGAAGGCTCCATAACAAGAAACAGTATCAGACAGGAAAAGGCTTCCTTTGAGTCATTCACCAGGATTGTTCAAAAGACTCCCAAAATTACACAGGCTATTGCCACAGCCTTGATTCCCTCCCAGAACCTGAAGGTAAGACCCTGTTGCTGAAGACAGGACATACTTTGGAGACCAGATTTGGAGCAATAGAGCTGGGACTGACCTGGAAGCCACCTCCCCTGAGAGCTAGCCCTTTATCATCGCGTTGTTGTTGTTGTTGTTGTTGTTGTTGTTGTTATCCATTTGTAGTTGGTAGGGGAAAATGTAGTTGTGGCTTGGGGTGGAAAGACTTGTTAAAAGTGAACAATTTGAAAAGGGTTTTTGATTGATGAAAGGAAATGGCCTAGAATAATATTGCCAGAGACAGTGGAAATTTCCCATTTTGAATTTGCTATTGTTTTTATTGATGCTTTGTGTATTTCATACATCATTTTCCAATTCAGTTCAGGCATATTTCCCCTTCCTTTCCCCCGGCTCCACCCTACCCCATCCCAGATCATGCATTCTGCCATAACTGTCCTGCATCTTTCTCTCAGATTTTTTCCCATTTTTTAGCAATAAGTGATAATTTATGAGTACAAGCATCCTTCATGTGAAACCAATTTGCAAGCAGTTGTGTCCAAACTCACACAGCCCCTTGGTCCCACCATCCAGCAGGGGGGGGCTTGTATGTTCAATCAAGTTGATCAAATGAGTGTCCAGGCTATATTGCTGTAGTTTCACTATTCACCCCAATAACAGCCCTTACATTCTACCACGCCCCCTTTTCCCCAGATTTTTCCCTAGGCTTAGAAAAGGAGCACAGGTGGATGAGAAGCAAGACAGTCTACTTTCTCTGGAGCTGTTGCTTGGACTCTGGTCAATTCTGGTTGTTTTCTTTCATGGGCTGACAGTTTGTCCAGGAATAACCTTTCGATCCTGCTAATGAAGCACAAGCAATTAGATATATAGGTATACAAGAGACTTTCTTACCTCCCCCTCATAGAACAAGGAGAAATATGATGATGATGATGATGTCGTTCTCCAACTGTAAATTGGAGACAATTATTATAGAGGTAATCTCTTATAAAACCAGTAAAACTGCCTTCTTGAATTGACTAATAGACATAGGAACTGTGAAAAGGATTATTCTCTGTTCAGAACCAAATATAATGCTAAAGTCTCCTTAAGCTATGCACTTAAGCAAAATATATTAATGCAGGAGCTCTGACATCAGCAATGGATTATTCTACCAAGGAGATGTTGGCCAGGGGATCCAAGCCCCCACAAAAGGTAAAGGCTCCTTCCCTCTAAACTGGGATACCTGCAAGAAGAGAGGCGATAAGGCCCTGCTGTCGAAGACCTGACGTTAACATGGGAAAGATGTATTGAGACCACACATGCAAGTGTACAGATGGTCTCTGGAATACCAGCGAGTGTTACCAAAGGCCACTATACCAATAAAGCAAATATGGGTCTCCTTGAATCAAGCAAGACTCCTCAGTCAGCACCAGTTACACCTCACCTACCTGGAAATACTGTGGAGCAGAGGCAGCCATATGCCTGTATATCACAAATCTAATTGGCTATTAGCTCTCTCCTTGGAGGAATAATCCATGGCTGATGCCACAAGCTTACACCCTCTAATGGTCAGGAGATGATATAAGCCACAGTAAGACCCTGTCAGATTCAACAGAAAAAAATGTAATTCATGGATTAACATACCATCCAAATATCTGTGTCTATACCAAAGTAACCTACGATAACAATTAATACTGTTTGAATTTGCTATTTAAAAGTTCATCTTCGGGCTGGATAGAAAGCCTAGTGGTTAAGAGCACTGACTGCTCTTGCAGAGGACCCAGTTTGGATCCCCAGCACCCACATGGCAGCTAAGAACTGTAACTCCAATTTCAGGAGAACTCCACTTCCAGGGGAATCCGAGACCCTCTTCTGACCTCCGTGGCATTGCATGACAGCGGTGCACAAACCTACATGTGGACAGTACTCTCATACACATACAAAAATAAATAAAATTAGAAAAAAAGTTCATCTTGAGCCAGGCGTGGTGGCACCCACCTTTAATCCCAGCACTCGGGAGGCAGAGGCAGATGGATCTTTGTGAGTTCAAGGCCAGCCTGGTCTACATAGTGAGCTCCAAGCCAGCTGGGACTAAAGGGAGGCCCTGTTTCAAAAAGACCAAACAAAAAAAGTTCATCATGACAGAATAACATGTAACGTAATTTGAAATAAAGACATAGTAATCTTAGGAACAATAGTTATTATTTTTCAACATTTGTAATAATTCTAATAAATTCTAATATATCCATTTCAGTTTCAAATTATCCATGTGCTTCATTTATGATCACTAGCTCCCTTTCACTGTTTGGCAGTTTTATATACTGTCTTAGCTATATACCTAAATCACAGGAAGTATGACAGGAAGCCATCAGAACCTCCAGAATCTAAAATATTGTACAGTGCCTTATTGTATTATTGTGCTTCACTTCCATTAATACAAGTGGGGGTGCAGTAGTTACACTTTCATAGTGGTAACCAGGATGAACACAGTGGTTCCCTGAGATGAACAGCGTAAGGGGAAGGATCTAGTTTGCTCATCGTTTCAGAGTCTCTTTAGCCTGAAGCGCTTGGGAAGAGCATTGGGGTGGCAGTAGCATACTGAGGGCAAGAATGCTTGCCTCTTGGCAGACAGGAAGGGGAAGAAACAGAGGAGTGGAACATGGAGAGTGGCAGGAGTGAGGGACTTGATACCAGAGAACCCGCCCTCTGTAAACCAACTTCATGTAGTTAAGGCCCATCCTGGCCTCTAGGTATACTTGATATCTAAACTAGAACCCTGACAATAACCAAAGTTCTTCTTTTCCATTCACATCATTGGTATTTGTGAAGATTTGTGATGGCTACTATCCATTAAAGGAGATAAATTGTTATAAATATTTACTATTCATAGATGTTGAGGAGTACTGGTAACATATATGTAGTATATATTCCATTGAAGAATAAAAATTAAACCCCATGAACCAATACATCACTAAAGAAATTAAAGTATCAGTGTTTTGGAGTCCTGTAGGCTACTCACTGAGAGCTTTTCCATCTTTCCTCATCAAAATCACATATTCTTAAAGTAGTGAAGCTGTTTATTCCTATATACTTGTAGATTTTCCATAGTATAGTGTATCGAAATTAATTTTGCTTTTTACAAACTTTATAAAATGAGCTGGTACAGTGACCACTCTTCTCTGACATCCTCTCACTCAGAACCTCAGGACTGGCACAGACCCACCAGTTAGGTCAGACATACTTAGATTTCAGTCATTGCCTTTGCTCTCAGGAATCTCCTCAGAGAAAAGCACACATTACTTGGCCAGTTCCAATTCTGACTGTTTATATAAGCAGCTTCTTAAACTGTAAGTCACAGAGTCCACTATGTGGTCACATAACAGAATGAATTGGTGTTAAAATTTTGGTAACAATAAACGTTTTCTGAAAGCACAATAACTGAAAATGAGTTCAAAATCAGTTGTGTAATGAATGCCAGGAATCATTGGCTCAGCAGTGACCTCATTGTAGCCGTGGTTCTGAGCACACATCATGCACACTTTGCATTCACTTCACATGTCTTCACACCAAACCACCAACAGGCATTGCCTGAAATACCTCTGCAAAAATGTGCGACTACTTTTTCCTGTGAATTGCAATGATTTTGCTGTTATTCTCCCTTAGCATGTAAGGATCTGATTATAATATCCTAACCTGTTGTGGGCTAAAATATTTTATTTTAAAAAATCTCTGAGTTACTGACTTTAATTTCATAAAAATCTTTAAATTAATTTTGGCTTAGGGTTAGAGAATCATTTCTAACATTTTTTGAAATACATTTTCGAAACATATTTCTGCCACTTCATACCCTATGTGTCTACAAATCAATACTCTCCCCAATGATGATTATAACAAGGAAATATCAGTCAAGTCTGAAAAATGTTGATGATGCCCTAGGTCCTTCAGTGTCAAGTATTCAGCTAAATCTTAGCTATTTATGTAGAAATAAACAAACATCCATCTCATTACTATTTATACTTCTTATCTTTAATAAATGATAAAATTGTATTTGTACCAAGGAATTGTTTTTAAATAAGTTTCTTTGTGATTTATCTTCTCTTGAGATTTATTTTTTAAGTATGTTTGTGTGTGTGTGTGTGTGTGTGTGTGTGTGTGTGTGTGTATTTGCATGTGAGTGCAGGTACCCATGCAGGACAGAAGAGGGCATTGGACTCCCTGGAATTTGAGTTACAAGCAATTGTAAGCCACCTAACATGAATACTGGACACTGAGTTCTGGCCTTCTGCAAAAGCAGGAGGTACATGCTGTTTACTGCTCAGCCCCCTCGTTAGCCATTTTTGGGGATTTCTTATAAGGAAAAGTTTAGTTTTGATATTTCTTTTACATACTTACTTCTCAGGGGTCGAATAAAAATTTGATGGTCACAAATAATTTATCTATTTCGCCCCCCAGCTCAGAGTCCCTGCCCTGCCACACCCACCCCACTTCCCTCAGCCAACCACAGCCTGTAGAATTAGAGAAGCACTTGGGCTTGCTCTTCTTGTTTTGTTTCTTGTTTGTGACAGAACATTAACTTTTGTTAAGTTATGTGAAATCCTTATTTCCTTTGGCTCCTATCCATATTAGAACTTTCTTCCTGGACTATAGTCCCCAGGGAGTTTACAAATCAGATCTTGCTGTGATAAACTGCCACATTGAGAAGCTGAAACCATCTTTATGTAACCCAATGATAATTGGGTTGGCTATAAAACTACTTTTAAAGTTGTTTAACTTAAACATCTGAAAAAAAAAACACATTTTCTTTACAATTACAATTGCCTGTGAAAACACTGAGGGGAGTGTAACGATATTTATTTATTTTTTTCCTTTGGAAGTTCTCTTCATTGTGGAGGTCTTAAGACACTCCTCCATTTGCCTAAAGGTCTCAAGTGTTTCAAAGCATGTTTAATTTATTCTCAAACACTCTGAAGAATTACAAGTCTCCAACCTTTGCCCTCGAAATTTCTCTGCCGGTTTCATTTCTTTTGCTTTCCCTGATGTTTTACATCAAGGTTGGTGCCTTCCTTCCTGCTCCTCCCTTCCTTCCTGCTCCTCCCCTCCTTCCTGCTCCTCCCCTCCTTCCTGCTCCTCCCCTCCTTCCTGCTCCTCCCCCCTTCCTTGCTTCCTGACATCTGTAGGAATTAATCACTTTTTGATCTTTGAGTTTATTACTTGCTCTTTACACTTACTCCATTTTACCTCATTCTACTTAGTTTCCTATTTGATCCATAGTAAGAAATTAAAAATAAAGCATGACAGGTCCCCAGTTCTCCTGTATTACTAAATCTGTTACCTCCCGTGAGATCCATGCCATGAAAGGAGGAGGATCACAGGAGGACAGAGGTTGGGGAGAATCTTCACACAGTGGGCAACCTTTGACAGGAACCCAGGCACATACTAGGACACAAGGTGGCACGTAGGCAGGCAGAAGCACACACATGGACTGGTACACAGGTTACCTGGATCTGTCAGGCAGGCCTACAGACGTTTATAGACTCCCTATAGGGATGCTGGTAAAGAGCAAGGAATCAGGCCTCTGACATCAAAGCCAGATTTAGACAGAATCACACAAAAGTGGCACTATTCAAAAAAAGAGTTATACAACAGATTATAGCATCAATTAATTTGGAGTTCCCTGTACATCCAGTGTCAGCCATTTTTGCTAATTCATAGCTCCCTTAATATGAAGTGTCAGCCATTTTTTAGCTCACGCATACGAGATAGCCATATGAGAACTATGTTGTCTAGACATAAAGTAACCCTTAGGGCTCTCTATTTCCAACAGATCCTTGAGAATTCTGCTAATTTAAATTACTTGATTATCTGCTTCATAAATTTATTTTGCCTGGTACTAGTGGCTCTGTTTATCTTCTTTTAAAAAACTTTGTTTTCTATTTTTTAAACATTTATTTATCTATCTACTATCAATTCTATCTATCTATCTATCTATCTTTCCATCTATCTATCTGAAGCAGGATCTTTCTATAGCCCCAACTAATTTAGAATTCACTCATCTTAGCCTTCTGAGTGCTAGCATTATCATGCCTGGCCTATTTATTTAGTTCTGATGGTCTTATTACATAGCTCAGGCTGACCTGGAACTCATATTCTTCCTGATTTAGACTCCCTAGAGCTGGGAATGACTCTCTCTTGCCACACCATTTTGTAAAGCTCATTGCTGTGAGCTTTACTGCCCTTCATTAGCTTCTCCTGGTGTGTGCTGCAGGGATTTCACCCAAGGCTGAGATGGCTTTATGCTCTCAGGATGAACTCAGGGGATGGGACAATGTGCACTTTCTTACCCTGTTCTTGCCTGTTTCCCATAGATGATACTTCTCAGTTGTAATATTCTTGCCTTTGAGGTATAGGAGATTTCCTCCTTACCTCATCCACCTCCAAAGGCTCCTTTCTGATTTTCTTATTCCTAATTGTATCTGTGTTGAATACACAACACCAAAATTTGAAGCTAGGATCCACATGTGAGAGGAATCATGCAGCCTTTGTCTTTCTGGGCCTGTATTACCTCACTCGTCCAATTTGTTTCCAGTTCCATCCATTTTCTTGCAAATTTTGTGATTTCAGTTTTCTTTACAGCTAAGTTATATTGTGCATATGTACTGCATTTTACTTAACCTTTCCTCTATTGGTGTTCATCTAGGTTGACTTCATTTCCTAAGTAGTGTGAACAGAGACATAATGAGCATTGGTGTACAAGTATCTCTGTAGTAGGATGTGGAGTCTATTGGAGATGTCCACAGTGGCATAGCTAGGCCATGTGACAGTTCTATTTCTGGATTTTGAGAAACCTCTAGGCTGACTTTCAAAGTGACTGTAGGACTTCACACTCCCATGGACAGTTTGACAATGTATAAGTGTTGCCCCTTTGGGGGGGGCGCAACATCCTCACCAACATTTGTTGTCATTTGTATTCCTGATGATGGCCATTCTGACTGGGCTGGAATAGAAAAAGTACTCAGCATCCTTGGCTATCACAGAAATGCAAATAAACTTAAAAGTCAAATCTAGGTAAGCAATTATATATGTAATTAAGCATGAGACTCAACTGTAGAGCCCCTCAGAACAGAAGGAAATTTCCTGGGTACTCACAGCTGCGGTTCAAGGTTTGTGCAAAGAATGTCTATTATGATAAAGCTGTTTACCCCCAAGTTAATGTCATATGCTTCTATCAAAAACCTAATGACAAGAAACCTACGCAGTGACAGGGGACCAGCATTCCAGGACTTATATAAACACTGATGTTTAGTGCAACCCTGAATGTCATGGTTAGCTGCTGCGTCAGGAGGCGACACTGAGGCAGATGTGGCTGGATGGCAGAAATGAGCAAGTGCCACTGTTGTTTTTTAAAGTTCCATGTAGAAATATAGGTAAGGTACTTGCCCCCCCCCAAAAAAAATTGTAATCACACACACAAAACTACTAACAAAACCCTCAAAATGTTATAGAAAATATTTTCTTTTATTGGTGGGAATAAAAATAATGATAATTTTCTTCATACTTTCTTAATTGAGCAGTTATGACACTTGTTATTGGAGAAATGGCATTTTTAACAGAAAGAATATAGGTGAACCTACAATCATCCTTTCTGTTTCTTATGAGCTGTCAGAGAGTGCTTGCTAAGATTTCTTCTGAATGGATAATTCTTTTCTTAAGGCTATTGTTCAAAATGAAGTATATAGATAACATGGATGTTAATTTATGCTAAACTAGAGGGCAGAGGAGGTGTGTTTAGAGGAAAGAAGCTTAGAGCAAGAAGAACTTGAGGCTAAGAAATTTCTGGTAAATATTCACAGAGCTCAAGCTTGATCTGCTGTTGTGTTTTTCTAGCAGAACTAAACTGTCACACCCTATTGCTGAAGACACCTCATGCCTTGGATTCAGGTCATCCAGAAATCAAATTGAAACCATGCTGAAAACTTCGTCCCTGGTATCTTGTCTTCATGGTGCTGGGACTGTGTAAGCTATGGAAAGAGAAAGGGCATGAGCAGTCTTCTCCAGCTGTGGATCTTGTATGCTGCATGGCTAAATGGTCAGTCAAGATGTGCCCCATAGTTCCATAGTGGCATGACTGTCATGGGGGTAACTAAATGCTTTCTGGTTGAATTTGAGGTCTACTCCACAGAAGGTTCAAAGTCCATGACAGAGGAGGCCATAGGCCCTACAGGGTAAGCGGCTACTGTGGTTTTACTAAATGCTGTGCCTCCTGAATATGTATGTCTATGTCAATCAATTAGTGCTGTTTTCAAGTTTGGTCAAAGCAGCAGTGGTCAGCATAAACTCGCATGGCCGTTTCATTCATGAACACACAGAGGTAGTGAGTAACTGCACATGACTCACACAAGCCTGGGCCCATCAATGTTCCAAAAAGTTTGAGGGATGGGCTCAAGAGGCCGAACCCTTCCTCAGGACCCACTGTCAGTTAAGGTTTGCTGGGAAGGAAGAAACATTCTCTTCAGTGGCCCAAGTTGCCCATGGTCTCATGAGTAACTCCTCATCCATGTTCATATAAACAACTTCAATTAAATTCGGTTAGTCACAAAATTACATGAAAGAAAAGGAGGGACATCTGTAAAAACGAAGAAATCAACAGGAAGGGGTGAGAACAAGGGAAGGTAATGAGGGTGGAGGTGAAGATGAATGAAATACATAGGTAAATTAGCGAAATTATAAAAAATAAAAAAACCCAAATATGTCTTGTTTTATATCATATAAAGCACATTGTCAACCTACTTATATACATTTGGATTTAGTATTACATAAATATATTGCCTGTTTAAAGGACATATAAGCTACATACAGTGTCTTTTAGCAGCAAAGCAAACCACACACACACACACAAAAACACATTGGTTTAACTTTTTGCCATTGCTTCAATGCTAAGGTCCCTGTTGGATTTTGCCATTATTTGCAGCTCTCGGCCTTGTAGCAAGCATGCAGTGCAGATCAGATCCACACTTCCAGGAGATTTTCCATGAGGTAATAGCCTCATGGTGAGGATACTTCAAGGAACTCCCCAAATAACAAAGGCTATGGCCACAGCCCTTGAGTACCTCCCAGAACTTGAAAGGAAGAATTGCTGAAGACAGGATATACTTCAGACATAAGACTTAGAGAAAGGAACTGGGGAAATGGACAGAAGTCCCCAACGTTAGCTGAGGAACTATTGGTAACTGATTGGAGACTCTATCTTCTTTTTTTTTTTATTTTATTTATTTTTGTATGTGTATGAATGAACTGCCTGCATGTAGGTTTGTGCACCCGTGTTGTGCAATGCCGCGGAGGTCAGAAGAGGGTCTCGGATTCCCCTGGAACTGGATTTCTCCTGGAATTGGAGTTAAAGATGGTTCTTAGCCGCCATGTGGTTGCTGGGGATCGAACCCGGGTCCTCTGCAAGAGCAGTCGGTGCTCTTAATTGCTAGGCTATCTTTCCAGACCGAGAGTCTATCTTCTTTAAGGGAGTGACTCTAGATAGGTTGATTAGATTCCAATGGATGAACTTACATCGGGGGACAGCTGGATACAGATGATTGATCAGATAGGACTTAACATATACCACAGAATTCATGAAATCTTGTGGGGGAGGATATGGGCAGGGGTGCTGATAGGGGACCGCATATAAATTTTATTAAGATCTATTGTATGAAACACACAAAAACTCAATAAAAATGTGCATTATAAAAGGGTCTCAAGGGAACAATGTTGTCTGACATGTTATACTATGAGGTGATAGGCAGGAAAAATGGACACCTCTAAGGACACAGGTACAGCATTTATCCAGGCAACCAGAGAAGAGTGTTAGTTTCTTAATAATTAACTATTCCTTTAAGTATGTGAAACTTAATTGTTAATTATTCCACTGGCCCAAATCTTATGGGGTGATTTTGCCAGAGAAGATCACTCAGACACAAAATGATGCCAATAGAATGTCTTTGGTCAGTTGACAATTACACACTGGACATTCAGTAGCAAAAAACTGAAGTTGGGAGGCATTTTATATAGAAAAAACATATCCAAGGTTGGAAACTTCCTCTAACAATTTCTATTCTCTAAAAGTAAGCCAAGCATAAAGTATAGAAACCATGAATCCAAGTTAACAGATAAGCTTTCAAGCAACCAGGTACATGCTAGCTAATCTGTTCTTTTTTTTAATTTTTTATTTATTTCTGTATGTGTATGAATGTACTGTCTGCACGCAGGTTTGTGCACCTGTGTCGTGCAATGCCGCGGAGGTCAGAAGAGGGTGTCAGATTCCCCTGGAACTGGAGTTCTCCTGGAATTGGAGTTTCGGACGGTTCTCTGCCGCCATGTGGGTGCTGGGGATCGAACCCGGGTTTTCTGTAAGAGCGGTCGGCGCTCTTACCCGCTAGGCCATCTCTCCAGCCCCGCTAACCTGTTCTTAACTTTTGCCGTGGTTCAGTTGCCTGTGTCCATATTTTGAGTCATGTTTTGACTACAGGGTTCAGCTGATGCTCACAATACAGTGTATCTATGGGCAATCTTGAAGTACCTCATCACAGAAGTTCTTCTGCTTGCTGAACAGAGCTAATGTCCTGGCATAGTGGTGTATAGTAGGCAAATACAAATAGGCACAATTATAGTTCCACAAATGGTACCTACAGATATGACTTCTACCCTCTAAGAGCATCATTAGCAGCACAAACCAACATTTAGGAAAACTAGAGAGCTATGTGCAAATGAAGCACTCCACTATGACACCATTAGGTATTTTAATTAAAAAGAATTAAAACAGCATGTAATGTGCTAAATATCACACTGACATTTTAAACACAGAGACACTGGCACATCCCTGCTTATTACTGAGCGTGGACAAAATGGAAACAGACTAGAAATTTTTCAACAAATGAAAAGATGGTGAAAGTATAATGCAATACACAGTGGCATGTTCAGCTTCAGCACTTGTTTTTATGTTTTTGCTCAAACTGCCAATCAGAACCCATGTCCTTGTCAGTCACCTACACGGACACACATAGACACAATTTCATGGGGTTATGCTTTGATTCTACTTTCCTCTTTTCTGTAGAACTTGGTTTCAAACTGGTATTCCTGTCTCCAGCTTTATTAAAGCGTGGCTGTCCAGAATCATTATAAATACTCAGCATGATGATGCAATATGTGTATGTTATGAAATTATTACATCAATTGAGGCAACATGTCCATCATTTGTCATTGTTGCTAGTTTCTTACGTGCATGTTTAGAACATCTAAGGTCAACTCTTAGTGAACTTCAGCATACAGTGTAGTGTTATAACTGTAGTCAACCGTGTTGAACATCTCCTGTATGGATATCTTTAAAATTGTCCATCCTAATACTCATCATCCATATTGAAGTACTTCCCAAATGGCTCCTCTGCACAACCTGGGAATCAGGCTTTTGAAGCAAAAGACTCCTTCTCTCTGTCTTGACTGGACCAACGTGACCCAACTTTTGCCACTTGGTTGTACCCTCAGGCCAGGTGGATGGCTGCATGTCATCCATAGGGTGTTCCTGTCTGCAACCCACCCTGCTGGCCATTGCTACTGTCCAGGGAACTATTGTGAGCCTGTGGATCTGGAAGTCGTTTGGCTAAGATCATGGAGGAAAGAGTTCTGCTCAGCCTTTTCACACCATCCTGACACCATGACCACATGGCTGATGAAGGTTTTGCCTGTGTGGCTAGGAGATGAGAAAGCTTTCCTTCTGCCAAAAATGATCATTCACTCCTAGATAGGAGACAGCTTCTTTCTTTTGACCAGAATCCAAGTCAACAGCTCCAGAGAGAGAGGAAAGTTTTACTTCTCATCCACCTGTGCCCCTTTTCTGAGCCTAGGGAACAATCTGCGGAAGAGGGGGCGTGGTAGAATGTAAAGGCTGCGATTGGGGTGAACGGTGAAACTACAGCGATGTAGTCTGGACACTCATTTGATCAACTTGATTGAACAAACAACCTGTCACCCCCCACTGGATGGTGGGGCTGTGGGGGTTTGGGCACAACAGCCTGCAGATAGGTTTTGCATGAAGGATGCTTGTACTCATGGATTATCACTTATAGCTAAAAATGAAAAAAAAAAAACTGAGAGAAAGATGCAGGACAGTTATGGCAGAATGCATGATCTGGGATGGGGTGGGGGTGGGGGGGAAGGGAAAGGGAAATAAGCCTGAACTGAATTGGAAAAAATGTATGAAATGCACAAAGCATCAATAAAAATAAAAATATTTTATTTGTCATTTTGTATTTTTATGTGTATGAGTGTATCGCCTGCATGTGTGTAAGTGTGCTGTGTTGTGCAATGCCTTGGGAGGTCAGAGGAGGATATTGGATTCCCCTGGAACTGGAGTTAAAGGTAGTTGTTAGCCGCCATGTGGCTGTTGGAAATCAAATCCTCTGTAAGAGCAATCAGTGTTCTTAACTCCTGAGCCATCTCTCCAGCCCCAACAGCTCTTTTCTTTCACTGTAAACACTAAAGTAAAATAAAAATTTCAATTTCAATAAAGTAGCAATGCAGTAAGGAACCTTTTGAGACCCTGTCTCAAAAAGACCCCCCCAAAAAAATAAATAAATAAATAATAGTGTCAAAATGTTCTCTATTTTGAAATGAAATTACTTTCAATTGCTAGAAGAAAAGAAACAGGAGATGAAAAAGGAAGCAAAGTGTTTTAAAATGAAGTTTATTACGGAAAATACATATTTTCATTTTTAGAAGAAAGTTTTTTTTTATTTTTGGTCTTTTCAAGACAGGGTCTCCCTGTAGCCCCAGCTGACCTGGAACTCGCTCTGTAGACCAGGCTGGCCTTGAACTCACAAAAATCTCCCTGTCTCTGCCTCCCAAGTGCTAGGATTAAAGGCGTGCGCCACCATGCCTGGCAGAAGAAAGTATTTTTAAAAATTTAAATGAAGTTAACAGGCATTTAGTGATCCATACTTTTAATAAACGATTGTTTGACAGGAAGAGCTGAGGATGTGAAGAAACGAAGATGTGACTCCCCAACATCCAGAGCAGGATTAGTCAAAAGCCCATCTGTAATTGTGCTATTTTTAGTATTGTTGTTACTTGGGGCATTTTAGAAGGAAACCCTGATTTTCCTTTTTTATTCAAATGAGATATAAATTTAGAAACACAAGGAGTGCATCAGTATATATTATAGTTTGGAATTTAAAAGCCGTACAATTCACTAAGATAGAAAAAGTGGTCAGGTAAATAATATAGATAGGATGTTTGTGATGACATTTAATAAATGAGTAAAATGATAAATCTGAGGGGTGTGCAGAGCAGCAGGCTTGCCTGACAGAGCTTATGCATTAGAATGGAAGGGAAGAGACACTAGAATTTTCAGGCACAGTCATTTGATTTAAATGAAATATATATGTATCTTTTTAAAGACTGATAAACCAATTGCAAAGCTAGTTTGGAAATTATAAATAGAAAGATTTTGAGATAATATAGCTGGAGATTAGTATTCTTTGACCTATGCATTCAAAACTTAAATTTAAGTTTCAGTTCAGGAATGACTCTTAGCAAGTAGAAATAAGAGATTGGCTGGACTAGGAATGAGCCTGGGCCTTGCCTGGTCAATCTGCAAAGAAGTTACATGGCTGGTCTTGAGTTTTGTAGCCAGTCAGTCTGAATCTTAAGCAGTATTTGTGTGTTTGTGTGTTTGTTTGTTTGTCTACAACAGGAAACAGAATATCCACTGCATAGGAATTTAACCACGCCCTGAGGGTAAGTTTCTCAAGTGCATATATCAACCAGTAATGACTAGTTTTGTCTTTCCTACCACCCAGAGTGCTGTCCTTAGAGTGATGAAGGGTTTAAAAGGTGTGTTGTTGAGAGTGAGTTGTGCAGACCAAGGAGGTATGAGAGACTTGTTCATGATTTTACCTGAACAGGAAATTCTGGGCAGGAGGGAAAGATCATAAGTCAGATCATAATACATCATTCAAGACCTTTGTCCTTTCACTGGAAATAATCAGTGAAATGAGAAAAATGAATTTTCTTTTTTTAAAATAAAATACTTTTATTGATATTTTATGTATTTCATACATCATTTCTCAGTCCAATTTAGACACATTCCCCTTTCCCTGGCCCCCATCACACCCCAGTTCATGCATCCTGCCGCACATGTCTTGCATCTTTTCCTCAATCTTTTTTTTTTCTCTTTCTTTTCATGACCTGAGGAGCATCTGTCTTCTCCGCTCCTGTGCAGAGGGCCTTTCGGGTTTGCCACTCTGCTGATTTTCTTTTCTTCTCTCTGCTCCTCTGATGTTATATATATCCCAAGACTAATACAGGTTATGCATAATGCTTTTATTGATGTTTTGCATATTTCAGACATCATTTCTCAGTTCAGTTTAGACATATTCCCCTTTCCTTTCCTCCCACCCACCCCAGGTCATGCATTCTGCCATAACTATCCTGCATCTTTTTCTCAGTCTTTTTTTATGTTTAGGAATTCACATTTTCCTCCTTTAATTTTATGTTACTCTAAAATGTGCATACATACTTTCCACTCATATACAGTAATTACAGAGTCTGAAAGTAAGTGCTGGATCTATTCTAGAGCCCATTAAGAAATTTACATTATAACAACAGAGTTGCTTTCAGATAAACAAAAATATAACAATAATGTTGTTCAGCTTGACTTTCATCTGGGGATTTGGTGTTAGCATCCACAAATGAGGGAGACCATTTGCCTCTTGTTTTTCTGGGACTGTGTTACTTCACTTTGCATAATGGAGTTCCGTCCATTTACCTGCAAAGTTCATGATGTCATCTTTCTTTACTGCTGCATAGAACTCCATTGCGTACCACATTTTGTCATCCACTCGTCAGTTGAGAGCCATTTGGGTTGGTTCCAGCTCTTTGCTATTGTGAAGAGAGCTGCAATAAACATGGATGTGCATGTATTTTGCCAGTAGGGTGAGTCTTGTGGGTATATACCCAAAAGTGGTATGGCTGGGTCAGGTGGTAGGCTAATTTTGAGTCTTTAAAGGGTTCTCCACACCACTTTCCATAATGGTTGTACAAATTTACATTCCCTCCCACCAGCAGTGGATGAGTGTTCCCCTTTCTCCACAACCTCTCTAGCATTTGGTGTCTTTTGTGTTCTTGATTTTAGCCAGTTGTATCAGAGTGAGATGATACCTGAGAGTGGTTTTTATTTTATTTTATTTTATTTTATTTTATTTTATTTTATTTATTTATGTGTATGAGTGTACTGTCTGCCTGTAGGTTTGTGCACCCGTGTCTTGCAATGCCACGGAGGTCTGAAGAGGGCATTGGATTCCCCTGGAACTGGAGTTCTCCTGGAATTGGGGTCACAGATGGTTCTAAGCCGCTATGTGGGTGCTGGGGATCGAACCTGGGTCCTCTGCAAGAGCAGTCGGTGCTCTTAACCACTAGGCCATCTCTCCATCCCCTGAGAGTGGTTTTAATTTGCATTTCGTTAATTATTAATGATGCTGAATACTTTTTAAGATGTTTCTCAGCCATATTTACTTCCTCACTGGTGAACTCTCTGTTCAGCTCTTTACTCCATCTTTTGAGTAGGCCATTTGTTTTCTTCTTTGTTTTTTGAGTAGTCTATGTATTCTTGATGTTAATGCTCTGTCAGAAGTATCAGTGGAGAAGATTTCCTCCCACTCTGTGGGTTTTTTCTTCACTTCCTTGATTGTTTCTTTCACTGTACAAAAGCTTTTGAGTTTGATGAGGCCCCATTTGTCAACTGTTGACCTTAGAGAAAAATTAATTTTCATAGCTACCTCTCTAAAGTCTTTAATTTCTCCTGACTTTTAACTTGTTATTTCCTAATCATGGAAAATTCTCTCCTCTCTCCACACCCCCAATAAGGTATACTATATCGAATTTAATGAACTGATTCGATGCTAAACTCAGGGCTCAGAATGGATTTTGAGAATTTTGAGAAATTTGGTGTCCACAAAGAACATTCTAGAAACATCTTATCTCCTCATCAAATGAGTATTCAGAAACCAAGAACTCCTTACCAAGATAATTCTGTCATGTCTTTGCAAACAAGAGAGGTTTTTATGAAATATAAATTTAAATAGTTTCAAGAGAGGAGATAGCTTTTAAGCTGTTGTATTAGTCAGGGTTCTCTAAAGAAACAGAAGTAACAGGACGAATATATATAGCTATATACAATTTATTGATTTGCTCACGTGACAGAGTTCAAGGAGTCCAACAGTAGCTGTACCACACTGGAAAGGCCGAGAGAATCCAGGGAACTGCTCAGTCTGCAAGGCTGGATGTCTCAGTAGTCCCAATCTAGTGCTGAAGGCCTAAATGGATTCCAGGAGATCTGCCGGTCTCAGTACAAGCTGGGATCCGAAAGGTTGATCACAGCAGCAAGACAAGCTCACCAGATGAGAGAGGCAAGCTGTAGGAGAAAAGGGACCAGCTCCTTCTGCCGTGGCCTTTTATATTGCCTGCCAGCAGAAGGTAACACCCACATTTGGGGCGGGCATCCGGGTTGAGGTGGTCCAATCCAAACATCCCTTTTCTCTTATTTGTTCCTTAGTCCAGGCAAGTTGACACACAGGATTAACCATCACAGCTGTCCTATTTCATTTGTCAATATATTTACACAATAAAAACAAGTTACCTCCACCGGTTTCTTGGGCTATCTCCAAAGATCTGCAGAGAGAGAGAATAAAGCAGCAGAAGACCAAAGTGACTTAGAAATCTGGTAGAGAAATATATCTAAGCAAATGGGAACCAGGGCTGGGCAGATAGTTTGGTAGTGAAGAACACTGGCTGCTCTTGCAGAAGACATGGGTTCAGTTCCCAGCACACAGAAATGGTGGCTCACAATGGTCCTAACCACAATTCTAAGGAATCTGATGCTCTCCTCTGACCTCTCTAGGCACTGTATGCATGTAGTGCACTTAAAAATATTCAGGCAAAACATTTATAAAAATAAATATTTTTAAGTGAAATGAAAATGTAGTAAATACACACGCATGTAAGCACATATCTGAGGGGTGTGTTCACATTATGGGAAGAACAAGGACCTTGTCTTAGGGCTAAAAACAGAGACACAGGTTAATAGAACAAAGGAGAGAAAATAATCCAAGGCTTCTGGGCCTGTGCTACCATTTCTCCAAATGTAAAATACATAGTCATTTCCTTAACTTGAAAATCACTACAGGGCTGGAGAGATAGCCTAGTGGTTAAGAGCACTGACTGCTCTTGCAGAGGACCCGGGTTCGATCCCCAGCACCCACATGGTGGCTGAGAACCATCTGTAACTCCAATTCCAGGAGAACTCCAGTTCCAGGGGAATCTGAGACACTCTTCTGACCTCCGTGGCATTGCACGACATGGGTGCACAAACCTACATGCAGACAGTACATTCATACACATACAAAAATTTAAAAAAAAAATTAAAAAAAAAGAAAGTCATTACATTGACTAAAAGGAAAATTCCAACAAACTCTATGCAAAGATAGACCTGTGCTATGTGGTGCTATGTCTGTTTTCTAGAAGTTCCTGTACATAGTCATAACAATAGAGTATCAATTTTATATGCAGAAACATCTACTTATATCTTCATCATTTGATATTATATTGCTAGTTGTGACAGTTAATCCTGAGTGTCAGCTTGCTGGGATTTATAATCACTGTGGAGACACCCAGAGGTGTGTCTATGAGGGTGTTTCCTAGAAAGGATTAACTGAAGGGAGAAGACCCACCCTGAATGTAAGCAGCAGCATTCGATGTTGGGATCCTAGACAAAAAGGAGAAAGCAGGCTGAGCACCTCATTCATCCATCTCTGTTTCCAGGGTATGAATAGAGTGTGTCTCATGTCCCGCTGCTGTGACTTCCCCACTTTCATATTGTACCAAAATAAATCCTTCCTTTCCAGGGCTGCTTTGCCAGATATTTTGATATAAAACGAGGAAAGTAACTCATACATAACAGTCACTATCTATTAAAAATCTTTTATTAAAATGTTGCACACTGGTTTTATGACATTCCGTTCAGTTATGTCCCAGTATTTAGATATTAGAATGACTTTCGAAGTTTTATTTATTTATTTATTTATTTATTTATTTTTATTTATTTTAATTTCTATGTGTATTAGAATTTTGCCTGTATGTATATAAGGTGCATCCATGTCTTCCAATGCCAGAAGAGGGTTTTGTAGGCTCTGGAATTGGAGTTACGAATGGTTGTTAGCTTCCATGTGGGTGCTGGGAACTAAACCTAGGTCCTCTGTAAGAACAGCCAGTGCTCTTATCTTCAGTGCCTTCTCTCCAGTCCCTCAAATTTTTCCTACAATTAACAGTGTCCATAAAATCACATGCATTAGTCACTTTTTTGTTGCTGTGATAAAACCACCATGACCAAGGGAACTTATAAAAGGAAGAGTTTATTTGGGCTTACAATTGATGGTTCCAGGGAATTAAGAATCCAATGTGGCGGGGAGGCATGGTGGCTGGGGGTGGAGCAGAGAGTGGAGGTTCACATCTCCAATGAGCACAGGAAGTCAAGAGACAGAGAGAGAGAATGGAGACTGCAAGGCTTGTTTAACTCACTAAGCTCACCCCCAGTGATGTACTTTCTCCAGCATAGCCACACCTTCTAAGACCTCCTAAAACAGCACCACTGACTGGGGACAAAATGTCTGAATACTTGAAGCCTATGGGGGATACTCTCATTCAAACCACCACATCATACTCGTGCAAAAAAGACCACATCTAACAACCAAATACCAGACAAACTTGTAAAGGGATGTTTTGAACTACTGACACTACTTTTAATGTCTAAAGAACAGGATGGAGCCCCTGCTGCAAGAAGAAGCAGACTAAGTAGTTGCTACTGCTTTTCTGTGCAGTTCACACAGAGCACTTTATTCCAAGGTATTGGAAAGTGACTGTAGTGAATCTTCACATTTTATTACTGCCTAAACTTTGAGTTTCACTGTACATCGGCCATATTCTAAGTTCTTTATATAAGAGAGTATTTACTCATTGCAATGGCCCTTTGTAGTAGGAAGGTATTTTTATCTAAGGTAAGGAAAGTGACAAACAAGTGACCAGCCAGCCACTAGGCAGAAGCATTCAGGATCATACCAGTTAGACCTGGAGCTCCGTCCTAGTTTCCCCTCTGCTGGTATGACAAATACCAGGAGCAACAGCAGGTTGGAGGACAGAAGGGTTTGTTTCAGCTTACAAATTACAATCCATCATCAAGGGAGGGCAAGGAACTCAAGGAAGGATGCAGGAACTGAGTCACAGAGCAGGGAGGAAGCTGTTTACTGGCTTGTTTTCTGCTAACTTAATCAGCTATCATTCTTTTTTATTTTTTATTTATATTTGTATGTGTATATTCATACACGCACTGTCTGTATGT
This sequence comes from Rhizomys pruinosus, assembly GCA_009823505.1. Lineage (NCBI taxonomy): Eukaryota > Metazoa > Chordata > Mammalia > Rodentia > Spalacidae > Rhizomys > Rhizomys pruinosus. The sequence continues at coordinate 600,227 of VZQC01001365.1, forward strand.
AGGTTTGTGCACCCGTATTGTGCAATGTCACAGAGGTCAGAAGAGGGTCTTGAATTCCCCTGGAACTGGAGTTCTCCTGGAATTGGAGTTACAGATGGTTCTCAGCCGCCATGTGGGTGCTGGAGATCGAACCCAGGTCCTCTGCAAGAGCAGTCGGTGCTCTTAACCACCAGGCTATCTCTCCAGCCCCAGGCCACCTGTCCAGGGATGGCATACCCACAATGGGCTGGGACCTTCTTCATCAATTAGTAGTCAAGAAAAAATGCCTGGTAGGGCACATTCATGCACGTATGCCTTCAATTCTCAGCACTCAAGAGGCAGAGACAGGCATATCTCTATGAGTGCCAGGGCAGCCAGTGCTATACAGTGAGACCATGTCTCAAATACAAAACCAAACCAAAGAAAACTGAAAGAAAAAAATAAAGAGAAGAAAATAAATGTAAAGAGAAGACCCAGAAGACATTCCCACAGTCCATTTTGATAGAGAAAATTCCTAAATTGTGGTTCCTTTTTCCCAGATAATTTTAGGTTTACTTCAAGTAGAAACAGCTAACCATCATAAGTTCTATCCGTGCCAAGTACCCATCCTGCCACTGTGCTGAGCTCTTTAATATTGGCCTTGTTCCCACGAAGTAACCAGAAATGGCATCATTGAAACCCTCATCTGCAATCCTGCCAAATACAGGCAATGGAACACTGGTCACAGAGCACTGAGCTACTGAATACCCTTCTATGTAGGTGATCTGCATACTCAACATCAGAGACCTGAGTGAGGGCAAAGAAGTGAAACCTTATGACCTGGTATGCAAGCCTAGGAAATAGTCCTTCAGGATATCATTCTGAGGAAATGGAACAGCCAGCACACTCACTGAACTAGAAATGGCAGTTGAAAGATGAATCAGACGTGTGCAAAGAGAACAAGGAGAAATATGATGATGATGTCGTCCTCCAACTGTAAATTGGAGACAACTATTATAGAGGTAATCTCTTATAAAACTGGTAAAACTGCCTTCTTGAATTGACTAATAGACATAGGAACTGTGAAAAGGATTATTCTCTATTCAGAACCAAATATAATACTAAAGTCTCCTTAATCTATGCACTTAAGCAAAATATATTAATGCAGGAGCTCTGACATCAGCAATGGATTATTCTACCAAGGAGATGTTGGCCAGGGGATCCAAGCCCCCACAAAAGGTAAAGGCTCCTTGCCTCTAAACTGGGATACCTGCAAGAAGAGAGGCGATAAGGCCCTGCTGTCGAAGACCTGACGTTAACATGGGAAAGATGTATTGAGACCACACATGCAAGTGTACAGATGGTCTCTGGAATACCAGAGAGTGTTACCAAAGGCCACTAAACCAATAAAGCAAATATGGGTCTCCTTGAGTCAAGCAAGACTCCTCCATCAGCACCAGCTACACCTCACCTGCCTGGAAATACTGTGCAGCAGAGGCAGCCATATGCCTGTATATCCCAAATCTAATTGGCTATTGGCTCTCTCCTTGGAGGAATAACCCACGGCCGATGCCACAAGCTTGCACCCTCTAATGGTCAGGAGATGTTATAAGCCACAGTAAGACCCTGTCATATTCAACAGAAAAAAATGTAATTCATGGATTAACATACCATCCAAATATCTGTGTCTATACCAAAGTAACATATGATAACAATTAATACTGTTTAAATACCTATATATCTAATTGCTTGTGCTTCATTAGTAAGAATGAAAGGTTATTCCTGGACAAACTGTCAGCCCATGAAAGAAAACACCCAGAAGTGACCAGACTCCAAGACAACAAACAGCTCCAGAGAAAGTTGACTATTTTGCTTCTCATCCACCTGTGCCCCCTGTCTAAGCCTAGGGAAAAATCTGCAGAAGAGGGGGCATGGTAGAATGTAAGGGCTGTGATTGGGGTGAACGGTGAACCTACAGAAATATAGCCTGGACACTCATTTGATCAACTTGATTAAACATACAAGCCCCCCCTGCTGGATGGTGGGACCCTTGGGCTCTGTGAGTTTGGGCACAACTGCTTGCAAATTGATTTTACATGAAGGATGCTTGTACTCATAAATTATCACCTATTGCTAAAAAATGGAAAAAAAAACTGAGAGAAAGATGCAGGGCAGTCATGGCAGAATGCATGATCTGGGATGGGGTGGGGTGGGATAAGGGGAAGGGAAGGGGAAATATGCCTGAACTGAATTGGATAATGATGCATTAAATACACAAAGCATAATTTAAAAAAATCACAGTCTTCGAAGTTAAAAGAAGAAATAGAAAGTACTGTAATAACTAAATGGACATAATTCTCAAACTAAAAATTATGTAATATTATTGCAATTCTGTATGTCTACTGTAATTTTTACATAGTGTTTACTGACCAAATTGTACTACCAGTTTTCAATAATAATGTAAAATCTGTCACTGTTGCTGTAATATGAGTTTGCCATTCACTCCCTTTCCAAATACACCAACCTATACAAAAGTTAAAAAAAAAAAGAAAAGAAAAGAATGGTACCCGATTTCTTCCTTAAATGTAAGTGCACAGAGCTTTACTTCTAGCTATTGTGGAAAAAGGAGGCAGCTACTGAACTCAACCCACTGTCATAAAGGGTTAGGAAAATGGGGGGCAATATATTCAACAACTGTTTCAGACACTGAACACCAAGCTGCTCCTGGCTGTGATCTGAAGCAGACTACTCAATGTAGATCTTATAATAATGATTTTTTTTTCTGTTGAGGCAATTTTTGGATCACAGGCAGAGAAGTAAGCATAGAGAGTGCCCAGCATTCTTATTTGAATAAGGTATTAGAAAGTGTCAGGGACTGGGTGCCTAGACAGAGTTACAGGAGGAAGGGGTCCCCAGAGAATTATGTGCCAGCTGGCATTGCTGAGGGCCAGCTGAGCACTGAGCCACCCTTGAAAGGACTGTGCAAAAACTGACCAAGGAAATGTGGCCTTAGAGAGGAGCAGAGCTTCCAGATAAGTTCCAGCTCCATAATTCTAAGTCTTATTTTTGAAATGTGTCTTGTCTTTAATAGTTTGGGTCTTATTTTCTATTTCTGGTAGAGCTCTGGCTGTGTTATTTTGAGAGTCTCTTGGATCACTCTCACCAACCATTCAAAGGAAGGTGTCTTATGTCTGGCACTCTGTTCTTTGCCATACAGCCCCCAGGTTGCACTAATGTTAAGACAGTGTATATGCATTTCTCATGGGGTCTTGGGGGCATCACATTACCACATTGCACTCTGGGTTCCCTGACAGGGCCATTCCTGAAAGGCTCACTGCTTGATAAAGTTCCAGTGACCTGACTGGTCTGATTGAAGTCTACTCTTCAGCTGACCTTGGTTTATAATAATTCCTTTTATCATATTCTTGTTTTTCTAACTTGCTTAACTTTTGGCTTTCTAGCAATTAGGATACCAGCTTCTGCCTCAAGGAATGGAAGTGATACTGTTGCCATTTCTAGAAATGAGTCCATTGTGAGAAATAATGACACATGTACACAATTTAAAAGTATGATACAGTAGCAATTAAGAATTCTACAGAAACTGTAGCATGCATAGATTGCCCAAATGAAGAAAGGAATTTTGATGATTTCATGGTCAAGTTTAAACTAAAAAGAGGATTGTAAAGTGAAACTAAGTCCTGTGAAGCCTTGGATTCTAGAGATCTGACTCAAAGATTAATAGCCTTTAGAAAAATCACCTCAGCAGGAAGTATAAAAGAGAGAAACTGAGGAAAACATTGACCAGAACGAAAACAAGATATGAAGCAAAATTACATCAGCTATGAAATGGCTTACAGATCAAGTGAACAAGGATCTAAAGTAAGAAAAATAAAGTTCTCTATTGTTTTTTTTTATTATTTTTTATGTGTATGAGTGTACTGTGTGCATGTAGGTTGGTGCACTCATGTCACACAATGCCGCAGAGGTCAGAAGAGGGCGTTGGATTCCCCTGGAACTGGAGTTAAAGACGGTTCTTAGCCGCCATGTGGGTTCTGGGAATCGAACCCTGGTCCTCTGCAAGAGCATTGGGCGCTCTTAACTGCTGAGACATCTCTCCAGTCCCAAGTTCTCTATTGTTAAAGCTCACTTTTTTCACTGTCTAGCACCTATGTAACCACAAGGCATAAAGAATGAAGTCCTTAGAGTTAAAAGTTAATATCAACTTAGCTTTGCTGCAAAATAGCTAACTTGCTTAGCTGAGTGGCTGTACCATTAATGTTTTACTTTTTTTGATGGCTCAGCTGAATGATTGTATCATTATTGATTGTTTTACTATTTTTGATGTTACAAATGATTGTGGTTGTGAATTTTCTGAAATATATTTACTGGGAAGTTGGGTTATTTTTTTCATTATTAGCTTAGGCTTGCATAACTTGTATTGGTCTTAGGGTATATAAAAATAAACATCAGGATCTGAGGGGCAGAGAAGAAAAAGAGAAAGCAGAGTGGCAAACCCAAAAGGCTCTCTGCACAGGAGCAGAGAAGATAGATGCTGTCCGTAATCCTCAGATCATGAAAAGAAATTCTTGAGTCTTGTTTGATTGATTTATTCACTGCCTTTGTGCCCGCACACTTCAGGAACTGAACCTGCTGGAGCTGGACTCTGGCAGTTCCCTGGCCATCCAAGGCCTAATAATCTCCATTCTTTCTTCTTTCCTTCTGACCTTCCCCCTCCTTCTCCAGCCCCAGTACCTCCTTCCCCTCTCCCAAGTTCCCTGTCTGCATCACACCCTCCGCCCCCCCCCGTATGTCCCTCACTCCTCCCCTCCCAACTCAACTCTCCCACTTTCCCCACCTCTCCCCTAGTAACATCTGTTCCTTACTGTACCCCTCTTTTGGGTTCTTTCCTTTCCTTTACCTCGATGTATCCTTTCCAATTTCTTGGCTCCTGGTGTTTCATCACAATATATACTGATATATAGGGGGTTGGCATTACAATCCACAAATGAGGAAGAACATACATATTTTGTGTTTTTTAGAGACTTGCTTTATATCTATGATATGACCAGTCATGGAAAGGATTGTTGTGCTGCTGACAAAATGAATGTTCCCTATGCGTTGGGTGGAATATCCTGTATGAATCAGTTAAGTTGGTGTATAGAGTATTTTAGCTCCATGTTTTATTGTTTTAAATTTGGAAAGTCTATGGAAAAAGTCTTTATAAGTAATATCACTCCTCTACACAGGTACTGTCCAGTACCATCGTTTAATAATTCTGTTTGTATTGACAAGGTATTTCTGGTATTCATCCTTAAAAAGTTAATTGCTAAAATTTAAAGAAAGAAAATTTGAGAATGTCTGCATAAGATAAAATTTTAGTTGTAAAGTTGGCCCATACAACTGAATTTCATACCTCCCAAACAATCAGAAGAAAAATGTACAAACTCACACAAACAACACAGTCAATGTGTTAAAAATAATTTTAAGAAACACCAGAAACAGAAAGAATAATAACATAAAACATGAACGCAAATCCAAGAACAACTGTTTTTTCTCCTATCCAGACACTTCAACTACTTCAAGTCATCTATTGAAAGAAAAGCAACCCCAGATGGCACTGAAGAACAAAGCACAGCTGTTTATTGAATGGAAATCATAAAACAGAGTGACTCAGAGTGAACAGGTGGGTGAAGCTTGCCAGATCCAGGATGAATTCAAAACTCATGTCTGCAATAAGTCTGGAGTTATTCAACTCAAGAGGACAGGTAAAGGCAGGATATATCCAGGAAGTAGGCACTGAAAGTCTTAACAGTGATACTATGCTTTACAAAATTACCATATTTTAAAAAATAGTCATCAAGTCCACTTTGTGCTGCCCATATATTCTTGGTTGTATTGTCCACCTACCAGGGTCCATACTCTTAATGAAAGAAAATCAACTCTCACTTTCTCAACAGTGCAATTGCCAATAGTTCTGGATAGGGGGATGGTAGATCTGGAAGAAGCTGGAGAAGGAGGAATTAAAATGATCTGACGTATGGCATTTTCAAAGAACTAATTAAAATGTACTTAAATAAAAATGTTTTAAAAGAAAATACCGGGGCTGGAGAGATGACTCAGTGAGTAAAGGTTAAGAGCACTGACTGCTCTTGCAGAGGAACTGGGTTGGATAACTAGAACCCACATGATGAATAACAACCATCTGTAATTCCAGTTCCGGGGGAATCTGATGCGGATGCCCTCTTCTGACCTATCTAAGCACTGCAGGACACAGGTGCACCTACCTACATGCAAGCAATACACTCATACAGAGAAAATAAATAAAATTAAAAGAGAAAATACTATAAGCATCTATAAAACCAGAATGACAACACAAAGAAGTAGAAACCTTGGAAGAGGCTTTTATTCATGACTTCCTTGTGGCATAGAAAATACACAAAATGATGCTCATAAGATCTAGATAACTGGAAGATTTAAAAAGTCTACTCAATACGATAAATTCTACATCATGAAAATGTGGTCAGAGGAACAGTGAAGTGGGTGTGACATTTTCAACACAACTCTGGCATGTTTAAACTGTTTGGAAAAGAGTTCCCTGTCATGATTTCCAGGCACTAAATTTGGGAATTGTCTCGTGTGAAATCACTCAATTTGCCTTTGAGTTATGGATAACAGTTTTAACCAGGGAGGGCACTGTTGTTCCATAGTGATGCATGGTTCTGGGGAGCTCAGACAAACCTGCCTGATCCACAGAAAATTTTCCCTGGCAGGGACTCAGACTTGACCACTGGCATGACTTCTAAATTATAAGGTATGGACATCGGCCTCTTTCTTACCTGGGGTTTTCGGTTCTCCAGTGAGGAATATAGGGCTTAGCATTCCACCTACCTATGAAGTTACTGTGATCTTTTTGCTCTTGATGGAGTCCTGCTAACACATCTGTACCCTTTAGGTGATTAAACAGGGGCCTGGTTTAGCCACAGTCTCATCTATAACTTATGTTTATCTATAAAGTAGCAAAGCATCTGAAATAATAATAATAACAATAATATTAATAATAATAATAATAAAATTGACAAAATCAAAGAAACTTCAAACCATTCCCAAATGAAAGAAAGGCTTATTTTCTTAAGTTGTAACAAGTGAAGGAAACCTGGAAAGTGAAGTGTTCTGTTGTCTAGACCGTGACCATTCTCTTTAAAGACTTACAGCTAGGGGCTGAGAGATGGCCTAGCGGTTAAGAGCGCCGACCGCTCTTACAGAGGACCCGGGTTCGATCCCCAGCACCCACATGGCGGCCGAGAACCGTCTGAAACTCTAATTCCAGGAGAACTCCAGTTCCAGGGGAATTCGACACCCTCTTCTGACTTCCGTGGCAATGCACGACACGGGTGCACAAACTTGCATGCAGACAGTACATTGATACACATGCATAAATAAATAAGTGCCAGGCGTGGTGGTGCACGCCTTTAATCCTAGCACTTGGGAGGCAGAGGCACGCGGATCTCTGTGAGTTCGAGGCCATCCTGGTCTACAGAGTGAGTTCCAGGACAGCCAGAGATACAGGGAGACCCTGTCTCAAAAAGACCAAAAAAAAAAAAAAAATAGAAAGAAATTATAGACAGACCAACCAGAAACAGGGGGAGTTGCCAAAGAGTAGCAGCTGTAAATAGGTCTTGGGTTCAGAAGATTTTCCAAGAAAATGTTGGAAGTCTGTTTAGACAGGGCACCTGCACTGTTTATTGATGTTACCTTTGGCAGGAATAAGCTCACACCAGTAGGACTGTGCCCCTTGTGCTTGCTGCTACCTGTTGTTGTCGGAAGTTATTCAGTTACAGTCTTTGAAGATTGCCTAGAATTCTGCTGGGCAGTGTGATAAGTAACTCACTGGCTTGTTACCTTTTATCCTGTGGAAGTCGACCCTACACCCCTGGGTGCTTTCTGCACCCCCCTCCAGATTCTTCCACTTCTAGGCATGTCTGACCACATCACCAATGGTTCAGGTTTGGATGTGAAGTTTCTTTTCCATAAAACGTCCCAGAACCCTTAAAATCAGGCCTTAACCCTATACCTACCTTGTCAGGAGAGCCCAGGAGACCTGTGATCTGTATCATATAGGATAATTAGATTATGTGAGAAAGCAAAATTCTAGTTTGGGAGAAGAAACAATTACACTGTATAACCATCTTCATGCCATTTGGGGAATCTTCTATATAAGGGGAAGAAGCATGCATTCAGGGAAGTCTTGTTCTTCGTTGTTTCCTTCTTCCTTCTAGAAGTCAGCAGGACTCAAGTATGTCTGAGTTGAGTAAATGGACGATGCTTTCCGAAACCCATATTTCCAAATGAGACTCAACAGAAATCACCAGCTGATGCCCAGTGGATGCACATTCTTGCCCTCTGTTCTCTGTAATATACAAAGTCCTGTGCAGTGCATGCAGGGCAGAGGTGTGATTGGTAGACTTCCTTAGTATGGTAAGCTCTGCTATCATAAGCGATCTCTTCCTTGTCAAATGGTAAGAGAATCTTGTGGACATTGCAGACTTCTGTTTCTTGGTCTCTGTTTTCTCCATGCTGGTACTGTGTAACTGTGCTTACAGTACATAGTGAAAACAGGATTATATACCTACCTGTTCAGTCCAGGACATGGTGCTGACCACATACCCATGGTTTACTGTAATCAGAGTCGAGTCTACAGAACCAATATCCAGGGGTCTGTTGGAGCTGGTTCCTACTCACATTAGGTATATGATGACTAAAGTTTACAAACAGTCCTCTATAACACATTTTTTTATAAACTTGGGCTGGTAGCTAAGTGGGTACTTCCTGACTAGCCTCATCTCTTGAGTTCAGTCCCAGGGACCCATGTAGTAGAAGGAGAAAACCAACTGACACAAGTTGTCCTTTGATGGGCTTCATATGTTCAGTAAAATGTGAATGTTTTCACATACGGTCTCCTATACAAATAATTATAATAAAAATTAAGAATACATTAAACTATATAAACATAATTGAGTTACAGTAAAACAAAATAGTTGACTTTGGATTGGTTACTTGCTAATTATTTTTACTGTTTTCCATGTTCTTGAGATTACCGATGCCTAATGTGTTTATGGGATGGAATTGTTACATCATGATGTGTTAGTATTATACTCCTTTCACCTGCCACATTCTCTTATGGTGTGATTTTCATCATGATAAAAGTATTTACACCAGAGAATTTGACAAATATACAACTTCAGGCTTAATTTTTTTCTACTAGAAAGCTGAGTGTTAAACATTTGATAGTAACCTACTGTTTTACTTCTGTTCAGATGGAGGAGAATTTTGTTAACCACTAGAAGCAACATAATTAGACAAAAACTTCATCCTTGGAGAATGCTTTCTTCTTAACTAAAATCACATTAACTTGTCACTTCCCGATTCTTTATGAGATATTTTAAAAATCTCACACATAATACATAAATAAGGACTAGCCGAGAAGAAAACCCAAGTGGTTATATGTGGCTTTATGAACCTTGACCTGACTTTTCAGGAGATATATTTACTTTCCAAATGCGTTTACTTTAATTCAGTCAATTGCTTATTAACCCTCTGGGGTTCAACAGAAGAGTTCTATATTCAATACTTGTCAGACATTGTATTCTTCAGGAATGAGACCAGGAATCTGAAACCCTCCCATTCCCTCCAAAATTTTTTTCTAATATTTCTGGCCTTCAGCCAGGACAGGACCAAGGACAACTTCCACTTATTATTGAAGAACTAATGGAGACTCCAATCCTTAAAGTGATCAAGGTGAACTCTTCAGAGCACGGACTGTCAGGGTAGCACTGATGGAATATTCAGGAGAAGCTGTTGCCTCCGAGAATGGACTTACCTCTGGGTGGACACAGGTCACTGTTTCTGCCCTTGAGAAGTAATCCAGATGGGGCCTGGCAATGGTGGTACACACCTTCAATCCTAGCACTTGGGGGACTGATGAGCCTAAGACAGGTTTACTTTAAGCCATGTCAAAGAGCCAGGAGGAATAATTGTCCTATAATGAGATAATGTACTTTTTTTTCCCAAAGATTTCTCACCCTCTAGTGCAGGCCCTAATGGGTTCTTTTGGGCTTGCCCAGCCTTCTGGGTCCTGATTCGGAAAGGCAGAAACTTTTCTCTGTCTTTCTTTCTGATGCTGGCCAGAGCCTAAGTATGCTTTTCCTGGTACTGCAGTCTTCTTTACTCTCTCTAAATCCACCTCCCAGCCATGTGGCTGCTCATCAGCCGTGTTGCTGACCTTCAAGTCTGCCTAACTCCAATGACCTGACTTTTTCTCGTTCTTTTTCTTCACCCTCCTCCTCCAGGTTCCTGCCTAGATTTACAGCTTGCCTGAAAATGCTAATAAAATTGTCCTCAGACTTAGAAAAGAATGACAGCAATTGCACTGCGAAAATTCTTTCTAGGCTGTGATTAAAAAAAAAAAAAAACAAACAAAACAATGTGTGAAGTTAACCTTGCTTTATTTCTCCATTTTTTGATTCTTAAATAAAATCCTTTTCACTCTTTTTCTCCAGTCTATACACAGAAGGACGATGGGTGAATAGGAGTCAAAGTCCAATTTAAGCAGACAGAAGCGCCCAACAGCAAAGCCAGCAGGATGTCAGGACTAGACGGTGGCGTGTGCACACACACTGTCCAGTGTTTGAGGGAGCTGTAGCCCTGCTCCCTCTCTTCTTTCTTCCTTTTGCTCTCTTTCCCCTCTCTGGTGTTTCAGTACTCCCAGCGGGTGAAGGCACCCTAAATGTACAGTGCTCTCGCCACCCCTCCTTTAGTTACTTCATAGGGCCCTGTGAAAACAAAACCAATTTTAGCATCAAAGGATATTTTCAAGTATTTTTCTTCACTAAGCAAGCTGTAAGAATCTTCAGCTGTTGTGTTGCCATGGTGAGTAGTTGAAGTGATATTTCTAGTCAGAGATGAAAATCTATAAAATGAATGTTAACGTGAAGTAAACTCCCAGCGTCAGCCTTAGTGTGGTGGCTCTCCAATGGATGCATCCTCTCTCTCTTTACGTGCAGAGACACATAGTGATGCTACATCCTGGGGCATAGAGATTGCCTGTTTTTACCTCTTCTCTGTTACGCCAGGTTTTTTTTGACACATATATATAATATATTTAAAATATATATAATATATATATATTCTATATCTATAGTACTTCTACATGCGCTTTTTTCTTAACTGTGACTCTGAGATAGGACCACTTGGTGGTGGTTAGTTTTCTGTCAACTTGACAGCACACTAGAGGACACCTGGACAAGGAAGAGGACATCATTGAGGAATTGCCTCCATCAGTATTGGCCTGTGGCACATCTGTGAGTTATTTTCCTAATTGCTACTTGTTGACAAGGGGCCCAGCCCACTGTGGGCAGGTTACCATCCGGAGTAAGATAAGTTGGGGCTTGTATAATACAGAGCAAACAGGGGAACAAAGGCTTTTGCAGGTAAGCAATCCGCTTCCACTCCATTTAGTCCTGGCCGCGGGTTTCCATGAATGATGGGTGGTGAGGTAAAGCCCCCCAAATACTTGTACCGGCCGCCAATTTCTTTCCATCATGATGTTTGTTACAGCAAAGAAGCAAACTAACTTGGTACCAGACCTTGCAGAGGTGATTTTAATTTTTGGTGAGTAGATTTTAGAACCAGCCATCATATACTATATACATAGAACTAGTCTTGTCTTTTCTGAAGTTTACTTTATAAATAAAAAGATTTTCAGACGAATGAATTCTATGAAAATTTCCTGACAACAGTGCTGGACTGTGAAAATCTAAAGGAATCATTCCAGGCTGGAGAGAAACATAGGCAAACAGAACTGTAGAACCAAGGAAGGATAAAGAGGGGGGAACAGTGAACATGGAAGAATCATGAAATTTTGTATGTAGATCCAGGTATCTGAATTAAAACAATAGAAGAAGAATCCTAGCACTTTGGAGGCAGAGGCAGGTGGGATCTTTGCTGAGTTCAAGCCCCACCTGGTCTTTACGACGCAAGTCCAGGACAGCTGGGGCTTTACAGGGAGACCCTGTGTGTCAAAAAGGAACAAAAAAAATAAAAAAAAAAAAACATTGTAAGAATATAAACAGAGACCAGAAACGCTGCCAGGCCAGAAGATTATTAGTAGTATTTGTAGTTAGTTTTCATTCGAGAGTTTTTCTTAGTCCGTGTTTTGCATTTCTGTTATTCTTAGCAGTGTCTTTCATACTGGAAGAATGGTTCTAGGGAGGGAAGGGGATATATGCCTGCAACTGCATTGGAAAATGAATGTATGAAAATAACCAAACCATCAATAAAAAGACAAGAAACAAAAAGGAATGGTTTCTATAGTCGATGATAATAATCTGTATTTTTTTCTTCTCATGGATTGCTCTTTTGTGCCATTACCACAAATTTTTGTCATCACACAGGGAAGGAACGGTAAGTTTCCTTTGACATCTCTCGTCACTTCTTTCGGATCTATGTTATGTTATATAATCACCTCACATTTTGAAAACGTATACAGTAGATTCAAGTGTGGATTTTTCTTAAAGATAAGCCCTTGTTCCAACACCTTGGGGGATCTTCATTCCCCCATTAGATTGCATTGACAGTGTTTGGTCAGTACCTCACTGACTGGAGTCTGTTCCACTCAACAACAGGTGGCAAGCATACAATTCATTACATGTTTTAGCCTTGTAAGAAGTCCGAAAAATTCTTGCAGTTCCACTTTTTTTGCCACCACTTCTCTTAATTTTAATTGTATGTTGCCACAATAACAACCAAAGCCAATAACTAAAACAAAACAACACAAAAAATGATCTATGCAGACTGGTGACTTAATAACACAAATTTATTCTCCACATGCTGGAGCCAGCGAGGTCCAAATCTAGAGTTGCGACTACAGGCTGGATTTTTATAAGGCTTGTCCGGGCTCATGGCGTTATCCTTTTCCTTTGTCTATACAAGGCCCCTTCCACTGTACACCGCAGTAGTGTGTCCTGCTATGCAGGCAATTCCTCTTATAAGGGTACCAGTCATGTTGGTCAGGTCTCAGGCCTCATTTTTCCTTAATCACTTCCACAAAGAGTCCATCTCTAGATTCTCTCTTAGGCTGAGGACTAGGGAGTCTGAGCCTCTCACATGCATGGGGTACATACCATAATTCAATCCCTAATATATGGTCCAGATGAAACTCTCAGGCTAATGTACCATTGAAGATTTATAGGCGGTTCTGGGTTGAAATACAATATCGGCATTGGGGGGAAAGGCACATTTAAATCGTCAGCGAGCCAACTGACCTGGGTAAGTTAGTGAAGCCTTTCCACGGCTCGTATGCATCTGTTGAATTTGTGCGCCGAATCTCTGTTGTAATATGCAGCGTAAATCTTATGGACACCGGCCGGGATTTTTGGGATGAGTGGAAGAGCCAAAAGTACTGAAAAAGAGTTGGAATTCTGCTCCATTCGTGTGGTGGCGAACAAATACAGACCACTATTTAGAAAAATATAGCTCAAGGCCAAGATCGGGTGGTGAGGGTGAAACTGAATTTGTCTATGGACATTTGGGATAGTTTGGGGGTATAAATGCTGATTGCATTCCCTGCTGCGTGACCCATCTGACCAGAGCGGGCACGCAACCGGCTGCACCAAAGACAGGTATGATTGGTCTGAGGCTGGAAACGAAGTATGTTTTGGTGGCGACTTGCATGGCCTGGAAGAGGGCTCAAATAAGAATCGGGCAATAATAGGGTTACAAGATGTAGACATGGCTGTATTTGGGGATGACCGAAACTTATACTAGAAGTGCACTAACTTAGAATGGCATCATAAGAAAATATAAATGTAGATTTTCTTAAGATTCTCCTTCTGAATAAATATTAGTTTTAGAATCATAAATTGCCGTATTGTATTTTATCACATACCATGGCATGAGAATTGCAAAGCCACCATATGTGTTTTCTTATGTTCATGCCTTGGTTAATTTAAAAAATATTTAAATAAAACCTTTGCATGATGAACAAAATTCATTTTATTGTAAATATCAGATTTGACTGAACATAGTTTATGGAATAAATCAGCTAAATTTTGCCATTTTCAAAATATATATTTCAGAAATACTATACTCTTCTATTGGAATTTCTTGACGTTGGGTGTAACAGCATATGCTGAAAACATGAAATTACTCAGATTACAACACTATTCCTGATCCTGATGATGGGATTAATGTAGGTGCAGTCATTTTGCTTGCTCAGTGAGCATCTGGTCGAATACTTACAAGTATTTCATTTTATCACTTTTTTAGGAGAGCCTATATTTTTATTTTTTTTTATGCTCAGTTTCAGTTTTCAACATATGTACTGTGCAGCTGCAATCTTACCTTCTTATATCCAGTTTCTGAAATAAATCTTTTTCAATGATTTCCCTACCTTTTCTAAGGTGTTATTTTCTAGAGATTTGCTCACAACTTTGTGCTACCCTTTTAACATCAGCCAGACTTGTATCCTGTCTGTTATGTGTTTTAACTCATACTCCAGTTGTTGATTAAGAACTACCTAGGAAGGCAAACACTCTTGGGCCATGCCTGTTAATGGCATTTTCAGCGACACCTGACTAGTAGGAAGGACCCACTTTAAATGGGGTCACACCGATGGACTGTACCATCTATCTTGGTCACATAAACCCTCTTTTCTTACCATTGTTTCTTTTTTTTTTTTTTTTTTTTTTGTCTTTTTCGCAGACTGGTCTCCTCGTAGCCCCAGCTGTCCCTTGTCCTGGAACCCACTTGTAGACAGGCTGCGCCTTGAACTCACAAAGATCGCCTCGCCTCTGCCTCCCAAGTGTCAGGATTAAAGGGCGTGTTGCCACTACACCCAGCTTTCGTTACACAGTTTTTTTTTTTTTTTTTTTACTTTTTATGATGGTTTTTGTGCATTTTATACATCTTTTCCCATAACTCAGATCCAGGGCATATTTCCCTTCCCTTTCCCCCCCACCCCCACCCCATCCCGATCATGTATTTGCATAACTGTCCTGATTCTTAGGTTTATTTTTTTCATTTTTTAGTATAAGTGATTTAATCCATGGTATAAAGCGACTCCTTCGTGCAAAACCAATCTAAGACTGTTGTGCCCAAACCCCCACAGTCTCCAACCTCAGTGGGATGGTGGACAGGTTTGTTGTTCAATCAAGTTGCTCAAATGAGTGTCCAGACTACAATGCTGTAGTGTAGTTTCACCGTTTCACCCAATCGCAGCCTTTACATTCTACCAGCCCCTCTTCGCAGATTGTTCCCTCTGGTTAGAAAAGGGGCACATGGTGGATGAGAAGTAAAAACTGTCCTCTCTCTCTCTGGAGCTGTTGATTGGATTCTGGTCAATTTTCTGGCTGTTTCTTTTCAGTGGGCTGACAGTTTGTTAGGTAGTGAACCTTTTGATCCCTACTAAGAAGCACAACGCAATTAGCTATAGATAGGTATTTAAGCAGCACTACTAGTTATGGTAGGTTACGTTGGCATAGACACATATGTTTGGGATATGTTAATTCATGCTTATATTTTTACCCCCTGATACAATAAACAGGGGTCTGACGGTGGCTATGACATCCCGAGAACTCTGGTAGAGGATGTGAGGCTGTGGGGCATCAGCCATGGGTTATCGCTCCACGGAGAGAGAGCCAAGCCACTTCGATTGATGGGATCATACAGCCATATGGCTGCACTTGCTGCCAGTATTTCCAGGCAGGTGAAGTGTAGCTGCGTGCTGAGGGGAGTCCTTGCTCTGACTAAGGATGGACCCGTTGCGCTATTGCTTTTTGGTTAGTGGCCTCTTGGGAAACCACTCTCTGCATTCCAGAGCTCCATCTGTACCCTTGCATTGCGGTTCGGTTCTCAATACATCCCTCCATGTGTTAAGTCACGTCTTCGGCAGCACGGGTCCTTAATCGCCTCTCCTCCTGCAGTATCCCACCTTAGGGGCAAGGAGCCCTTTAACCTTTTTGTGGGGCCCTTGGACCCCTGGCAACTCTCCCCGGTAGACACCCAATCCAGTGGTGATGTCAGAGCTCCGCATTATAGATTTGGGCCGAAGTGCATAGCCCAGACTAGTTATATTGTGGTTCTGAGACAGGAGCTGATTCCTGGGTCCACAGTTGGCTTGTATGTCTATGAGTCAATTAAAGAACGGCTGGTACCGGTTTATAAGAGATACCCTCAATAGTTGTCTCCCACATTACAGTTGGAAATTGACATCTCATTCATCATATTTCTCTCTGTTCTATGGGGGGGAGGGGAAGGCAAGAAGTCTCTAAATCAAAAACCTTTTGTGGCACCTAGAAGGCTAAGTTTCATTAGGACTCATTCTAGTAGTTGTTACATAAGTAGGATCCACAGAAGGGTTCGATTTTTATGGCAATCTGAGGCTTTTTTCTTCCTTTCAGTGTTCAGAGGGCAACCTTTCAGTTGCCCACTTTTTGGTACCATCCTTACTTCAGCAAAGCGTGATCTTTTCTGTTCCAGGCCATTGGAAGGGGATTTGCCTGTTGGAAACGAGGGATACCAATTTTCTTCCCATAGCTGACCCGAGTTTTTAAGATTTTGAAGTGCAAGGTTCTTGACTAGAAGGTTCAGTCTGTTGTACCGACGCCCCCACCCTTTGTTTTTTAACCCCTGAGTCTCCAGAGAAGACAGTTGTTATTATACATAACTATGGGTGGATCACGGCACAGCTTTCATCCATCAATTGCACCCTATGCGTTGGGTGACTATATATTGATTAACTTGGGACAGCAAACTTAATTTTTGCTTTAATCATCTTAAAGAGAATGCTACAAGGTGATGAACTGTACAACAGAGAATTCATAGAGAACATTGTATGTGCCATATCCCCAAGATTTATTTGCTCTAGAGATTTTGTGTTAAAACTAATTGGACAACGCAAATTTATCTTACATTATAACTCACGATGCATACCGTTTTTTATCAGGTACTGGTAAACAACAATGGTGGGTTCTAACACATTGATGACGTGACTAAGTCTTAAAAACACCATGTATCTGTAGACAGTGCTGAGGTAGAAACTGAGTCACTTGCTGAACTGAGCACATCAATAACTTATTGCCTTGATTGAATGAATTAACATCCGTGTCCCTGCGCTCCAACCATCCCCCTCTTCCCATTCCCCATGGCAGGCCATTGTTCTGATGCAGGTTCGTTTTTGTGTTCTCTTTACTATGGCCAAATCCCTCTCCATGAGAAACTTATTTATATCTGGGTCTGTTGGGTACTGCTATTCCCACAAGGAGGGACACCATTTGTCGTTGTTTGGGTCTGGACGTGTTGGGACTCACGGAACAATGTCGCCTAGCTTCCATTTCCCTGCAAAAAGTTCATGATGTTTGTCCCTCTTTGACTGCTGCCATAGAATCCATGTGTATACATAGGTACCACAATTTTCTCTATCCACTCGTCAGTTGAGGGGCACCTTGTGTGGTTCCAGCTCTTGCACTATTGTGAGCAGAGCTGCAATAACATAGTGTGCTGTATCTTTGCAGTAAGTTGTGTCTTGTGGGTATTTACCCAGGATGTGGTATGACTGGGTCAAATGGAAGGCTCATTTTGAGTCTGTAAGGTTCTCCACACTGTTTTGGGCCATCTGTGGCTTGTACTAGTTTACATTCCCAAACCAGCAATTGGTACGGTGTTCCCTCTTCCAGCAACCTCTCTCAGCATTTGGTAACATTCGTGTTTCCTGATCCTAGCACAGTTCTCTTATTGGAGTAGGTTGATTCTCAACTGGTTTTATGATTTGCATCTTCTTAATGATCAGAGCTAGGTTGAACATTCTTAAGATGTTCTAGCCATCTCTAATTCCTCCTCTTGNCATGTGTGGGGGAGGGGCATCACGTGTCATGGCATGCATGTAGAGGTGAGAGGTTACCTTGTGGGAGTCAGTTCTTTTCTTCCACTACATGGAGCCCAAGGACTGAACTCAGGTTCACAGACTTAGCCAGCACCATTAAGCACTGAGTCATCTCACTATCTCAGCAGCCCTTGACATCCAGGCTCCCATGGGCTCTGGGTCTCCCTGCCCTCTGAGCCTTCATCCCCTGAATGGGAATTCTCTGCCCCTGCAGACCTTAGCCCCTGCTCGCTCCTTCACCTCACAATAGCCACTTCTGTTACAGAAGGGAATCTCCTCCCAGGATGCATGTTCAGAACACAAAGGGCCTTCACAGGGATGCCCCTGTGGTCACAGAATTCCTGCATGACATACTTTCCTACCCTCTGTGCCTCCGCAGGGGACAGGCTCTTGACCCCAAGGGGCCTAAGGACCAGTGACTGCCTATGCTCCAGGCTCCTGCCTTCGGAATTCAGAGCAAGCCAGACTACCTTTTGTTTGCTATGACATCAGGGTAGTGGTCGGGATAGAACAGGACTCAAAGCAGAAAGCTGGGGTGCCTGCCAGGAACTGCACTGCTCTCCCACAGGAAACTGCTGACTGGAAGCACAGGGGCCTCCACGCAGCTCCTGGCCTCAGGGCTCAGTCTTACAGTGTGTGTCCCAGAGCTGGCAGCCTAGACCAGAGGAAAGGTGCATGGCACCGAGGGGCCTGCCACACCCCGGGGGAAGACGCTGGCTGGTAGATACTGTCAGCCTCTTGAAACATAGATGCTGAATTCCCAACAGGGCCACGCAATTCTCTGAGCGTATCTTCTGACCCTTCCAGGAAAAAAAAGAAAAAAAAAAAAAAAAAAAAAAAAAAAAAAAAAAAAAAAAAAAAAAAAAAAAAAAAAATTGAAGAATAAAACAGAGCCAGAAAAGCTGCGCAGGCCCAGAGGATCTACTAGTAGTATTTGTAGTTAGTTTTCATTCAAAGTTTTTTCTTTAGTCCGTGTTTTGCATTTCTGTTTTCTTAGCAGTGTCTTTCATAAGGAATGGTTCTAGGGAAGGGAAGGGGATATATGCCTGAACTGAATTGGAAAATGATGTATGAAATACACAAAACATCAATAAAAAGAAAGAAAAAAAAAGGAATGGTTCTAATATTAGTGAAATAATTCTGTATTTTTCTCTCTCATGGATGCTCTCTTTTGTGCCATTACACAAATCTTTGTCATCACACAGGAAGACATGGAAGTTCCTTTGACATCCTCTCGTCACTTCATTTCGGATTCTATGTTATGTGTATAATCACCTCACATTTTTGAAACGTATACAGTAGATTCAAGGTGAGATTTTTCTTAAAGATAAGCCCTTGTTCCAACACCTTGGGGGATCTTCATTCCCCCATTAGATTGCATTGACAGTGTTTGGTCAGTACCTCACTGACTGGAGTCTGTTCCACTCAACAACAGGTGGCAAGCATACAATCATCACATCGTAGCCTTGTAAGAAGTCCGAATTCTTGCAGTTCCATCTTTTTTTGCCACCACTTTCTTAATTTTATGAGGTTTGCCACAACAAAAACCAAAGCAAATACTAAACAAAACAACACAAAAAAATGATCTATGCAGACTGGTGACTTAAATAACACAAATTTATTCTCCCACATGGCTGGAGGCCAGAGGTCCAAAATAAGAGTGCGACTAAGGCTGGATTTTTATAAGGCTTGTCCTGGCTCATGGGTTATCCTTTTCCCTTTGTCTATACAAGGCCCTTCCACTGTACACCTGCAGTTTGTCCTGCTATGCAGGCAATGTCCTCTTATAAGGGTACCAGTCATGTTGGTCAGGTCTCAGGCCTCATTTTTCCTTAATCACTTCCACAAAGAGTCCATCTCTAGATTCTCTCTTAGGCTGAGGACTAGGGAGTCTGAGCCTCTCACATGCATGGGGTACATACCATAATTCAATCCCTAATATATGGTTTCCAGATTTAAACTCTCAGTTTCTTAAAAGTACCAATTAAGATTTTTATAGGAGCTGCTTTAAAACAATATCTCATTTGGGGGAAAGTCACATTTTAAATTCATCGAGCCAACTGACCTGGAAAGTTAGTAAGCCTTTCCAGGCTTTATGCATTCTTTAATTTTCTCCCTAATCTCGTGTAATATTCAGCTTAAATTTATTTACACCTGCTATTTATTTTTATTTATTTGATAGAGCCAAAGTACTATAAATAGAGTTTTTAATTTCTCTCCAATTGTGTTGCTACAAATACAGACCCACTATTTAAAAAATTTAGCCTTATAGCCCAAGATGTTGGTAAACTCTGTAATTTTTCTATTACATTTTTATAGTTTTTATAAATCTATTCATTCCCTCTCTGTACCTCACTGACCAGAGTCTGTGCCACTCAACCTGTCTCACCAAAGACAGGTTATGATTTCTGAGCTAAAACGAATATGTTTTTCTTACTTCATTGCCTGGATAGGGGCTAATATAATATATTCAATAAAAGTTACAAGATTAGACATCTTTATTTTATACCTAAACTTAATAGAAGTGATAACTTAATATTTCATAAATAAATATAACTGTAGATTTCTTACAGATTCTCCTTCTGAATAAATAAGTTTTAGAATCATAAATTGGTATTGATTTTATCAAATACCATGGAAGAATTGAAAAGCACCATATGAGTTTTCTTATGTTAATCTTGGTTAATTTAAAAATATTAAAAACTTGCATTTATGAACAAAATTCATTTTATTGTGAATTATCAGATTTCTGAAATATTTATGGAATAAATCAGCTAAATTTTGCCATTTTCAAAATATATATTTCAGAAATCTATACTCTTCTATTGGATTTCTTGAGTTTGGGTAACAGACATATGCTGAAAACATGAAATTACTCAGATAACATATTATCCTGATGATGGGATTAATGTAGGTGCAGTCATTTTGCTTGCTCAGTGAGCATCTGGTCGAATACTTACAAGTATTTCATTTTATCACTTTTTTAGGAGAGCATAATGATTTTTTTTTATTGCTCAGTTTCAGTTTTCAACATATGTACTGTGCAGCTGCAATCTTACTTCTTATATCAGTTTCTGAAATAAATCTTTTTCAATGATTTCCCCTACCTTTTCTAAGGTGTTTATTTTCATAGAGATTTGCTCACAATATTGTGCTACCCTTTTAACATCAGCCAGACTTGTACTCCTGTCTGTCATGGTTAACTTCATACTCCAGTTGATTAGATTAAGAATTACCTAGGAAGCAAACATCTGGGCATGCCTGTAATGGCATTTTCAGAGACACTGACTAGGTAGGAAGACCCACTTTAAATGGGGTCAACACGATGGACTGTACCATCATACTTTGAGTCACATAAACCCTTCTTTTCTTACATTGTTTCTTTTTTTTTTTTTTTTTTTTTTTTTTGTCTTCTTTCGAAAGGAAAAAAAACCTGGGGGGGGGTTGGGTCTCCCTGTTAGCCCCAGCTGTCCCTGTCCTGGAACACACTCTGTAGACCAGGCTGGCCTTAACTCACAAAGATCCGCCTGCCTCTGCCTCCCAAGTGCTAGGATTAAAGGGCGTGTGCCACTACACCCAGCTTTCGTTACAGTTTTTTTTTTTTTTTTTTTTTTTAATTTTTATTGATGGTTTGTGCATTTTATACATCATTTTCCCAACTCAGTTCAGGCATATTTCCCTTTCCCTTCCCCCCCACCCCCACCCCATCCCAGATCATGTATTTTGCCATAACTGTCCTGATCTTTTAGGTTATTTTTTTCATTTTTTAGTATAAGTGATAATCCATGAGTATAAAAGCATCCTTCGTGCAAAACCATATCTAGGAGCTGTTGTGCCCAAACCCCCACAGTCGCCACCATTCAGTGGAGGTTGACAGGTTGTTTGTTCAATCAAGTTGATCAAATGAGTGTCCAGACTACATCGCTTGTAGTTTCACCGTTCACCCCAATCGCAGCCTTTACATTCTACCACGCCCCTCTTCCGCAGATTGTTCCCTAGACTTAGAAAAGGGCACAGGTGGATGAGAAGTAAAACTGTCCTCTCTCTCTCTGGAGCTGTTGACTGGATTCTGGTCAATTCTGGCTGTTTCCTTTCAGTGGGCTGACAGTTTGTTCAGGAGTCAACCTTTCGATCCTACTAATAAGCACAAAGCAATTAGATATATAGGTATTTAAGCAGCACTATAGTTATGGTAGGTTACGTTGGCATAGACACATATGTTTGGAGATATGTTGATTCATGAATTATATTTTTACCCCCTGATAAATAAACAGGGTCTTACTGTGGCTTATGACATCTCCGAACCACTAGCAGGAACGAAGCTTGTGGATTCCACTGGGTTATTCCTCAAGGAGAGAGCCAACAGCCAATTAGATTTGGGATATACAGGCACATGGCTGCCTCTGCTGCACAGTATTTCCAGGCAGGTGAAGTGTAGCTGGTGCTGATGGTGGAGTCTTGCTTGACTCAGGGAGACCCGTATTTTGCTTTATTGGTTAGTGGCCCTTGGGAACACTCTCTGGCATCCAGAGGCCATCTGTACCCTTGCATGTGCGTCTCAATACATCCCTCCCATGTTAACGTCAGGTCTTCGGCAGCAGGGTCTTATCGCCTCTCCTCCTGCAGGTATCCCAACTTAGGGGCAAGGAGCCCTTCCTTTTGTGGGGCCTTGGATCCCCTGGCCAACATCCCCCTGTAGAAACAATCCAGTTGCTGATGTCAGAGCTCCTGCATTAATATACTTTGCCTAAGTGCATAGCCCAAGACTTTAGTATTATTATTGGTTTCTGACAGAGTATAATCCTTTTCACAGTTCTTATGTCTATTAGTCAATTAAAGAAGGCATTTACCGGTTTTATAAGAAGATTACCTCTAAATAGTTGTCTCCAAGTTACAGTTGAAAATGACATCATCATCATCATTATTTCTCCTGTCTATGGGGGAGGCAAGAAAGTCAAATCAAAACCTTTGTCTGCACCTAAGAGGTAAGTTTCATTAGGACTCATTATAGATAGTTGTTACATAGTAGGATCCACAGAAGGGTTCGATGTTTTATGGCAATCTGAGGCTTTTCTTCCATTTCAGTGTTCAGACGGTCAACCTTTCAGTTGCCACTTTTTGGTACATCCTTACTCAATGCAAAGCTTGTATCTTTTCTTTCTCAGCCATTAAGTTGGTGACATTTTGTCCTGTTGGAACAAACAAATCTCTTCCATAGTTAGTTTTAAGAATTTGAATTGCAAGGTTTCTTGACTAGAAGGTCATTGTCTGTCTGTACCGCCCCCCCCCCCTTTTTTTTTAACCCATGAGTCTCCAGAAGACAGTTGTATTATACATAACTATAGGGTGGAATCAAGGCCCAGATTTCATCAAATTCACCCATTGCTGTTGATTGGGTGACTTATATGATTAACTTGGGAAGCAAACTTAATCTCTNCTGGCCCAGCGCCCGGGTCCCGCCCTCAAGGCCCCAGCAACCCAAGCTACTCGCCCAGGTGGCTTCTGGGTATCCTGCCCAAAGGCGCAGCCGCCCTGGCCGCCGGACTCTCCGGACCCTCTGGCCCAGCGCCCGGGTCCCGCCCTCACGGCCTCGTTACATTGTTTTTATCAAGTATCTTGACACGGCAAATAAAAATTAGCTAGTATGGGAAATCTGACCTTGCAAGTTTATAAACCTGTTGAAGGGTTTATGGAACAAAGGTAGAAGAATTTGGAGCCGTAGGCTATAGAAGCTCTAGGATGTCATAACAAAAGCCAAGGGGACCATTCTGGTGGCTGATTGGAAGTTGAGAATGCTTAGAGAAATAAAGCACTGGAGTCCCAACTCCTGAAGTTTCATAGGGGAACAGGCACTCTAGAACTGGCTGGTGACCATTCTTACCTGATTCTGGCAGAGTATGGCTTTCTGCTGCCCAAGTCCTGAGAACTTGAGTGAGGCTAGGTTAATTTGTTTGGTGAAGGAAGTTTCAAGACAGGGGAGCGTTCAGGTGGCATGGTTGATGCTCACTGCTCTTATCTAGATCGAGAAAGAGAGAGAGAGGCAGCAGGTGATACAGAAATATATGAAAACCACACAGTTTGTCAACTGTCAGCTAGCTTAAAGTCTTAGACAGCAGAGGTATGAAGATACTGGTCAATTTTAAAGAGATTAGCTTCATTGAAGAGACTCTCGTGTTTTGCCCTGGGAAGATAGGAAAAGTTTCCTGAGTCCAAGACCCTGTCCATCAGAGGCTCCAATGTGGCAATCCGAGTTCACTTAAAAGGACAGAACCTGAAGGGAGATGCCATGGAAGAGGTTCCCTGGTTGCAAACAATCACCTAGATTTGTCAGTCGAGGGCCACAGAAGTCACTGTATCTGTGGTCAAAAGAGCCGTATTACACCTCAGACTAACAGCAGATCTTGGCAATGCCATGCTTGCAATACTGTTTTTTACAGACATGAAAATTGCAAGAATCAGAGGGTCATGGAAGATGACACCAAGGTTCCCAAAAGCCACCGAATCCAGACAATGTGTGGCCAGGACGGAATCACTGTAAAGAGACACTGAGAGGCCCTTACAGGGAACTGGGAAGGTAAAGCTAAGTTCCAATAATTCCAGTGTGTTAGAAGTGCTGAGAACACTGGAAATCCGACAAGGGAACGCAGGTACAAGTGGAGCTGACCCATAAAGAAAAGCCATGTGTGCTCCGTATGGCAGAAGTGGAGGGTAGGGACGCCCCAGGAGTTTGGAGTCCTGTGTTCCATCATGAGCTCTGGAAGCCAGCTATGCAACTTGTGGAGTTTGCTGATCACCCTCCTGGGTTTCGATCTTGATTTGGTCTGTTCTTTTCCTGTCATTTTTTTATCCTTCCCTTTGGGAATGGGAATAATTATTTAAGGTGACTGGGAATTACAAGTATGGGTATGCTGCTTATTTTGTAGAGATGTGTAGTTAGGATTTCTTTTTTCCTTGAGTTTCAAAAGAGACTTTGGACTATTGACAATGGGGACTTTGAGAGACAGAATAAACGTGTTTTGGATTATGAGAGGAAAACAAGACTTTGGGAGCCAAGGGTACAATGTTCTCATTTGAAGTGATGTGTTTGGGTGTCAAGATAACAGGAAACACAGTTGTGATGGTTAATCTTTGTCATCCATTTAACTTGACTTAGAATCGCCTAAGAAGCGAACTGCTGGGCATGTCTGAAAATGTATTTCCAGGGAAGTTTAAAAGAGGTGGGAAGACCCACCCTAATTGTTGGTGGTGCTTTCTCATGGGCTCTGGTCTGAGAGCCAATAGAGAGTGAATGGAGTACTTTATTCCATTTGTCTCTGCTTCCTCATTGGATTCTCCATGTCTAAGTGCCTCATAGACCAGATGCCACACCTTCCGTACCATGATGGACTGTACCTGGAAACTCCGAGCCTAAAGAAGCCTTTCCCTTGTCTATTTTATGTTGTATGACTGTATTGTCTGCATGTATATAAGTTCACCTGCACTGTGCAAGACCTGCAGAGGTCAGAAGAGGGCATGGACTACTGGCGTCAGGGACTGTTGTTAGCTGCCATGTGGGTGTTGAGAACTAAACCTAGGTCCTTTGCATGAGCCATCTTTCCAGCTCCAGACTGTCCTTTTGCAAATCATTTTTGCCAGGCATTTTTGTCAAAGCAATGAAAAGACTAAAGGGTTTACAGCTTTTAAAAATTTTGCTTTTAATGTGTTTCCTTACCATTTATTCAATATTCATCCATTATATTTATATTTCATGATGTTCTTCATCTTTAAAAGATTTATTTTTTGTTTTATATACACAGGTGTTTGCGTGCACGTGTGCATGTGCAGTCAATAAATACAGTTTCCTGTGTTTTGGATTACGAGAGGAAAAGAAGTCTTTAGGAGCCAAGGGTGTCAGAAGAGGACTTTGGCCTCTTGGACTGACAGTCGTTAATTGCCTGGTTGGTTCTGGCAACTGACCCCAGGTCCTCTCCAGTGGCACCAAGTGCTCTTAACCACTGAGCCATCTGTCCAGCTCCATAGCCTTATTTTATTTTTATTCTTTATTTTATGATACAGTCTCAATATTCAGCCCAAGAATGGTCTGGAACTCAATATCTCTTCTAAGCAAGCTATGGACTCATAGCAATTCTCTTGCCTCAGTCTCCTGCCTCTCATCTCCACCGGCTTTTAAACAGAATCTTTTAGTAGCTGCTTGGAAAAAATATTCTTTTTTTTTATTTTAATTTTTTTTTAAATTTTATTTATTTCTGTATGTGTATGATGTACTGTCTGCATGCAAGTCTGTGCACCTGTGACGTGCAACACCACAGAGGTCAGAAGAGGGTGTCAGACTCCCCTGGAACTGGAGTTCTCCTGGAATTGGAGTCTCAGAAGGCTCTCGGGCACCATGGGGGTGCTGGAGATCGAACCCGGGTCCTCTGCAAGAGGGGTCGGCGCTCTTAACTGCTAGGCCATCTCTCCAGCCCCCGGAAAAATATTCTTAATACTTAGGAGAATCAAGTCAAAGCATTTATCCCTCTTTGAATAAAACAACTTTATAATACTGCATTTCCCCCCTTTATGTAGGTTGACTATTATTCTTATATTTCATATATGTATATACTGTATAAACCACAATGTGCTATCATGGTTTTGTTATAAAAATTAAATCAATATTAATTTAAAAATGTATTTAGTTTCTTTCTTATTGAATTTTTGTGTATTTCACGCACACCATCCCAATCATCTCTCTAATCCTGCCCCACACTGACACCCTTCTACACCATACAAATCATCAATCTAATCCCTCCCCCCACGGGCCCCCTTCTACACACCATCCCAATCATCTCTCTAATCCCTCCTCCCACAAGCCCCCTTCTACACCATCCCAATCATCTCTCTATTCCCTCCCCCCACTGACCCCTTCTACACCATCCCAATCATCTCTCTAATCCCTCCCCACTGACCCCTTCTACACCATACAAATCATCACTCTAATCCCTCCCCCACTGACCCCTTCTACACACCATTCTAATCATCTCTCTAATCCCTGCCCCTACTGGCCCCTTCTACACCATCCCAATCATCTCTCTAATCCCTCCTCCACTGACCCCTTCTACACACCATCCCAATCATCTCTCTAATCCCTCCTCCACTGACCCCTTCTACACCATCCCAATCATCTCTCTAATCTCTCCCCCACTGACCCCTTCTACACCATAAAAATCATCTCTCTAATCCCTCCACACTGACCCCTTCTACACACAATCCCAATCATCTCTCTAATCCCTCCTCCACTGACCCCTTCTACAAGATCCCAATCATCTTTCTAATCCCTCCCCCACTGACCCCTTCTACACACCAATCCAATCATCTCTCTAATCCCTCCTCCACTGACCCCTTCTACACCATCCCAATCATCTCTCTAATCCCTTCCC
>VZQC01001365.1:631194-668694 GCA_009823505.1 Rhizomys pruinosus
AAGAGGACCAGGGTTCGATCCCAGCACACCGTGGCGGGCCGAGAAACCGTCTGAATACTCCAAACTTCAGGAGAACTCCAGTTTTCCATCCAGGGGAATCCGAGACCCTCTTCTGACCTCCGCGGCATTGCACGACACGGGTGCACAGACTTGCATGCAGACAGTACATTCATACACATACGGAAATAAATAAAATTAATAAAAAAAATTTAAAAAAAAGAATTGTCATTTTGTCACTGAGAGAAGAGTAGAAACAAAATGGCTTAATGAAGGAAACATAGACTTTTAATGTTTTCCCACCATCTATTCCAGCACGAGATTACCATGTGACAGGCTATGTCCTTGGACCCCTTATTTTCCTGCACTTCCTGAGGGCTGGGATTACAGCATGTGCTATGGTGCCTGGCTGTATTAAAATGTTTGATTTTAAAACTTCTGGTTTAAGTTGCTAAATTAATTTTCAATCCAAAAATATGAAATTAAATTGGGCTTGGGATTAGTCCAAAATTCCAAAACATTTCTGAAATGGCCTTAAATATTCTCCTGTTAATTTTGGCTATGTATTTATATAAGGCAGTATGTTTATTGACAAAAATCAAAATCAAAATATTGACCAACTCTAAGAAAATATTGAAGATGCTTTCCATCCTCCAGTACAAATGTGCAAGGTAGATTTAATTTGTATATAATAATAAATAAATATATCCATTACATTAGCATTTGAACTTGCTTTCATTTTAATAACAAATAAAATTACATCTTGTTCTAGTTCGCTTTTCCATTGCTGTGTCAAAATATTCTGACCAACACCAACTTGGGGAAGAAAGGGTTTATTCAGCTCGCATATCCTGGGTCACAGTTCATCACTCAGGGAGCCCAAGGTAGGAACTCAGGACAGGAACCTAGAGGCAGGAGCTGAAGCACAGACCATAGGAGAACACTGCTTACTGGCTTGTTCCCCTGGCCCATGCCCAGTCTGCTTTCTTTTTTTTTTAATTTTTTAATTAATTTTATTTATTTCTGTATGTGTATGAATGTACTGTCTGCATGCAAGTTTGTGCACCCGTGTCATGCAATGCCACAGAGGTCAGAAGAGGGTGTCGGATTCCCCTGGAACTGGAGTTCTCCTGGAATTGGAGTTTCAGATGGTTCTTGGTCGCCATGTGGGTGCTGGGGATCGAACCTGGGTCCTCTGCAAGAGCGGTCAGTACTCTTAACCACTAGGTCATCTCTCTAGCCCCTCAGTCTGCTTTCTTATATTGTGCATAACAACCTGTCCAGGGTGGCACCACCCACAGTGGGCTGGGCCCTCCCACATAACTCAATAGTCAAGACAATACTCTACAGACATGGCCACAGGCCTGTCCAATGGAGCCAATTCCCCAATTGAGGCTCCCTCAACCCAGGTGTGTCAGGTGGCACTAAAGCTCTCCAGCACACATATATATCCAAAATAATTGTTTTAAAGTATAATGCTTTATGACTTACTATCAGTAAATATTTGATTTGTGTATCTGTTTTATAAACCTATGTGCCCAGGATTATGTAAAACTTTCTTGGATGAAAAAAATCATTAAGATGCTCTGGATTAATGATGTAAAGGGGGAAAGAGGAATAACAGAATAGAAAGGGTTAAAGATGCTGAAGAATGGGAGGGGAGGTAAAGGTAGAGGGGGGAGCATGGGAAGGATAACACACTAAAGACCTTTAGGAACTGCCACATGGAAACCTACCACTATAGAAGCCATTAAAATATATACATATACATTACAAAAAGAGGTTTAAAGGAGTTACCTTATAATAGGGAGACATGTCCCTTACTAGCTTGAGGATAGATAGCCTACAGACCATGTGAGAAAGACTAATGCAACTGTTCTGATAAATATAGTATTGAACTGATTTCTCATGACTTATTGTCATATCCATAGATTATTATACCATCAGCTCTCAGCTGAGAAGCTTCATCATTAACTAGATAGTGAGTAACACAGAGAACCACAACTGGTGAATGTGGATAGAATAAGAGACGACAGAGTGCCCAGCTCTGATTAAGACTGTCAGACATCTGCCTCCAATGATGCCTTCCATCTCTGTGGAAGAAGGCTGTAAGATCCAGAGGCGTTGCATGACCACAAGGAAACAGCTTTCCAGAGAGCTGCTCAGTAACTCATACGAATTCACAGCAGTGGTGACAGCAAGCACAAGCCCTTTACAAGCGCAAATCAGACAAAATCCCAGTATAAACATCGAAGAGTGGTAAGAAACCCCAGCTCTACCTGAGGAAAAGACGACAGCTCAGAAGGAGAAATTCCGTCTCTTTTAAGATTGAGATTCTTGGTAGGTTGACCAGGCTTGAGTGGTTGAACCCATACTGAAGGGAAAACTGACTCTATAGGCCTTTATAGATACACATACACACACACACACACACACACACACACACACACACACAAAGAGAGACAGAGGAGAGAGGAGAGAGAGAGAGATTCGGTGGAAGGTTAGAAAGGGGGTGATGTAAGAACCCCTTCATTATCTTAAAGCTTATCGCTTTTTATATAGAGTCTGCTTAATGTCTGTTTTCTTTGCAATTTTCAAGTGTATAATATTTGTTACCAATCATAGTCACCACAATGTGAAATAATCTCCTGAATTACTCATTTCTCACTGAAGCTTTGTATTTTATGACAAAAATCTCCCACTCCTAGAATACTAGGGACTCCCATTCTCTTTCCTTTAGGTAGTTTCGCTTTACACCTAGTTCTATGAGTGAAGTCATGAAGTGGTTGTCTGTAGGTGCCTGGCATGTTTCACTTGACATAATTCCCTCCAAGTCATTTTAAGCCTCAAAATGACAAGACTTTCCTGTTTTTAAAAAAAATATCCAGAATTCTACTATATAAACTTATGAATTATTTAATCTTAATGCTCATCCATTATATTTTTCTTGCATCTTAATTTCCAATATATGAGTCATTTCTTGCTCTGACACTATGGACTGTTTTTTTTTTTTTTACTGATTGTGGTATCATTTCCCAGCCTATTTGCCTAGGTCATAATTGTTTTATGTTGGACAATTTGTATAAAAATTCAGTAGAGATTACCTCAACTTGGGGAGGTGGGTTACACAGTTTGCCCCCCGCAGACTTTCCATAGGCAGAAAACCCAGGGACCTTGCTGATACTATGAGTCAGTTGAACTGGGAAAGCCAACTGCAAATAGCTTTACATCTGGTTTCAAATGAGATTACGGGACATGTATTTGACCTTCCTTTGACCCTCAACTTCCTGGACTGGTAGAAGGACTGAGCTTACTTATCTGTCCCAAATCACCTAACACCAGGTTTTTTGCAACTTCAATTTCTCAGGTTATTTTTGAATGTTCATCCAGTTGTGTGCTCTGCTGCATCTGTGTGTGTGTGTGTGTGTGTGTGTGTGTGTGTGTGTGTGTGTGTGTGTGTGTGTGTGTGTGTGTGTGTGTAGGAATTGTTTCCAGTTACTAATCTGATTTTCCAGGAAATATAAATAAGCACTTGGCTACTTTCTCTTCTTCACAGATTCAGTTTCCTTGTCCATCATCTTGCCCACTCTTCACTTACAAAAGCAACCCACAGCAGCGAATAATTACAGCAGCATTATTTACAGTTCCCAGAGAATCTGAACCAATAAGATCCATAAAAATAGAAGAAGACATTTATCATAGGAATGGATTACTTGAAGATGAGAAAGAGGAAGCTCTATCTGCAAAATGCTGTCTGCAAGATGGAGAGCCAGGGAAGGTGGTGGTGTAGGCTTAAGTCCAAGGGTTGAAACAGAGATGATGTAGGTAACAAAAACCAGATCACAGGGAACTAAGGCCATGGGTGAACTTGCTAGAGCTTGGAGGATCTAGAACCAGGAGGTCTGAGCTCTGAGTGGGACAAAATGTATGCTCCAGCTCAAGGAGGGCAATGGGGAATTATCTAGTAGACTGTAATTGAGGCGTGTCTGTGAAAGTATTTCCAGGGAGCATTAACTGAGCATGAAAATTAACTGAGCAGGAGGTGGTTGGTGGCCTGGGTCCCAGATGTCATAAATAAAGAGAAAAGTAGTGTAGCTCCAGTATTCATCTCCATCTCTCCAGCCCCACCAAATCTAATTTTTAAAAAAAAAAGCCATCTTAAACAAGTAAGTATACGTGTACAGAAATGACCCTAATTCATTTATAGATCTGTTATTAAAAGCTAAGTGTGACACACCTTGGTTGGAAGACTGGTCTGTGATGGCAGAGCTCAGCACTGAAGCAGATGTTCTACTAAAAGTGTATCTGGAGGCTCAGGTGCTGAGTGCTGCCACTTCCTCCTGGAACAGTTTCCTTCTTAGCTATGAGTCACAGCCCACTTGTCTGCCTCCAAGTTATTGGATAGTGCAGAAGATAAAATTTTGGTGCATAATTTCTGCTATGGAAGTGACATAATTTTCTCTTACTCGGTTTAATAATCCATGGAAATACTTATATTCTGCTGAAATACAATATTCTTCAAAATCATTTCCCCCTGTTGAAACATAGCTAGAGGGTTTTATAATTTGCAAATATTTTGGAGCTGGGAAAAATGTAAATAAAGACAATTTTTCTTTGTTTCTTATCCATTGGCCCATACAAGTTTTTGAAAATTCCATTTCTTGGTGAACGATGGAAAAATTGGAAACAAAGGAAGATGAGGAAATAGAAAATAAAATGGAAATTAATCCCTACCTGTTCCATGACAAGAAATTTCCTACAATATATTGTGAATTATTTTGTTCTTTTATCAGTGTTAAATGTTTAATTGGGGTGCATACTTTTCACCAAATTAGACTCCTTGCTAACTTTCACCTTCCTGAATGGGAGAGAAAGTTGTTCATACAGTAAGATGAGCATAAAATGATTCAAATATGTACTTGTTAAACAAAACAAAACAAAGAAGCACTGCTGTGGCTTTTGGTGGAGAGAAGGCTCAATGGTTAGGAGCACTTGCTCTTGCACAGGACCAGAGTTAAATTCCCTCCCTATACTGAGAAGCTCACAACCACCTTTGACTCCAATTCTAGGGCATCCATCACTCTCTTTGGATTCTGTGGGCAGTACATTCACATGACCCACATATATAAACTCAAGCACACACACAAAATAATTAAATTGTTTTAAACCCATCATTTCCTTAATATTTGTGGTTAAAGTATTATAGATTGATTTTCAAAGGAAGTACTGAGATCATTTATTTTGGGGTATATTGTAGAAATGTACTATGAAGTAGATGCCTTCAGCTATGCCTCCTGCAGGGAAAGAGTGCTACTATTTTATTTAACAAATTATAATGGAGCATGACCCCAGACAGATAGCAATCAGTTCACAACAGAAGATAATAGGTAGCTAGACTGTTGAGCTTGAAACAGAAACATTCAAACAGTTTTCAGAAAGGAATGGACAGGTAAAACAGAGATATGTGGATCGTCTTTCAATTAAATAAACATTTAATTATCTACTCTGTGCACTCATGAAACATAATACTGCATGTCTAGTATGAATTAGGCAAAGTGTTCTGTGAAAGGAGTAATTTCATGTAGGTGGATGATTTTCCATGATTTGAGTGGATATGGAAACCTGAAACATTGTTTCTAAACTAAGCTCAGGAGAACATAATTTGAATAAAAATGATCTGATAAAGTATTTTGATAGGACTATCTTGGAGCTCAGGGGTACATTGTGGGGTATCTAATAGCATGGCTATTGTATATTATTATTAGATTATGATGTCATAAGTACATTCCTGGTTTTCCAGGGTGCTTAAACCTTGGTGATGTTTTTCTCCCCTCTCACTCTACCTCCTCAATGAGCATTCCTCAGGAGACACTAGATTTGGTCAAAAGGAACCCTAAGCAGGCTAGGTCTATGAGACACTCAGAGACAGAAGTACTTCAAATGCTGAATATTTTGAAAAACTAAACATTTCCATTTGTTTCTCATTTGGTCACAAGGCAATAGCGTATCTTCAGCACAAGGAGTAAGAGCAGGTGCATTTCTTAAGGGGATGATTCTGACTGAAGTGTTTGTGAAGGCTCTGGGTGTTCAAGGGTCAAGAGGGAAGGGATGTACAGATATGGGTAGCTCGGAATTCCATTGTATTTCAAAGCTGGCCTCGCCACACACCCAGCCATATTCCTACCTGTGAAAGATGCTGAAGTCTTCTCTAGCTTTCCCTTACTTCACTGGAAAAGTTGCAAGGACTGTGATGGAATTATTAAGAATGAAACAAGCAAGCATGACAAACCTGTGTGATAAACCACTCTGAGCAGGTGATGTGTGTATTTGCTTGGTCTTTAAGGAGAAGTTAGTAAATGACAG
Source organism: Rhizomys pruinosus (assembly GCA_009823505.1). Lineage (NCBI taxonomy): Eukaryota > Metazoa > Chordata > Mammalia > Rodentia > Spalacidae > Rhizomys > Rhizomys pruinosus. The sequence goes on from VZQC01001365.1 coordinate 637,555, forward strand.
AAGAATAGCAATTTAGGCACGGACACTTGGTAAAGAGAAGCAGATATTATTGAAGACTTTTGTGATACCATCTTTAGAAAACAGGCCAGGAGGATCTAAGAAGGCCCCAGGCCTACTAAAGCAGGACGAGAAAGTTTTGTATAAAATCCATAAAGGAGAAATGTCTATCAAATTCATGTTGAAAGGAAACACTGTTTTTGGTATGTGTGTGAATAAGGTCTATGTGATTGTGTGCATGCATGCACGTGTGCATTGAGATCAAAGGAAGAGTCTTGTTTATCTCTGCCTTGAGATAGAGTCTCTGACCAACCTGGAGCTAGGCTGGTAGCCAATAAGCCCCAGTGACCCTCCTGTCTCCCCTTCCCTTCCCTGTGCTGGAGTTACACAAACACCCAACCACACCCTGACATTTATTATGGCTATATATTATGGGAGCTAGGAAGTTGACTCAGACCGAACTCATGAGTGTGTAGAAAATGCTCCTATCTGCTGATCCATCTCACTAGCTGGAATACTTATATCTTTTATAAAGTGACATTTTGGTTTTAAAAAGTAGTTTCATTTGTTCCAGAATGAGATTCAGAAGAGCTAAATTTATAATTTGCAGCCCATATACACAACATGTTTATGGATTGTCCCAGATGATCTAGTGAGTCCCCTTCCTATGAACCCACACACAGACTGACAAATGCTTCAGCCACTGGAGCATTTTAGACATTTTCCCTCTACAAATTCCACCTATGGCATACTGGCTTGCATGTGCTTAACATTCATGAGGGAATGAACTAATGCATTCCTCCTAGGATGTCAGATGCTTCTTAAGTTGAAACAGTGATGTCAACAAATGTAGAAATAGAAGTTGTAGCGGATGCAACACAGTAGGCACCAAGCACACCATTCATTTCTCTGTACTTAAGAATGACCAAGAGTTTATAATCCCTCCAGCAGTGGATGAGTATTCCCCTTTCCTTACAACCTCTCCAGCATTTGGTGTCTTTTGTTTTCTTGATCTTAGACAATCATAGCAGAGTGAGATGGTATATGAGAGTGGATTTAATTTGCATTTCCTTAATTATTAATGATGTTGAACACTTTTAAGATGTTTCTCAGCCATCTTTACTTCCTCACTGGTGAAGTCTCTGTTTTTCTCTTTACTCCATCTTTTGAGTAGGTCATTTGTTTTCTTACTTCTTTATTTTTTGAGTAGTCTATATATTCTGGACATTAATGCTCTGTCAGATGTATCAGTGGTGAAGATTTCCTCCAACTCTATGGGTTTTTCTCTTCACTTCTTTGTTTCTTTCGCCGTACAAAAGCTTTTGAGTTTAATGAGGTCCCATTTGTCAACTGTTGATCTTATTTCCTGTGCAGCTGTTGTCTGATTTAGAAAGTCTTTTCCAGTACTAATTATTCTGGTAGGTTATGTTGGTATAGGCACAGATGTTTGGATGGTATGCTATTCCACGAACTATAGCTTTTCTGTAAAAGATGACAAGGTCTTACTGTGGCTTATAACATCTCCTAACCAAACCACTGTAAGATGTAAGCTTGCTGCATGAGCCCCACTGTAAGATGTAAGCTTGCTGCATGAGCCATGAATTATTCCTCCAAGGAGAGAGCTAATAGCCAATTTGATTTGGGATATACAGACATATGGCTGCCACTGCTGCACAGTATTTCCAGGCAGGTGAGGTATAGCTGATGCTGATGGAGGAGTCTTGCTTGACTCAAGGAGACCAATATTTGCTTTATTGACTTAGTGGCCTTTGATAACACTCTCTGGCATTCCAGAGACCAACTGTACACTTGCAAGTGTGGTCTCAATATATCTTTCCCATGCTTACACCAGGTCTTCGACAGCAGGCCCTTACCACTTCTCTTCTTGCAGGTATCCCTGTCTACAGGCAAAAAGCCTTTACCTTTTTGGGGGCTTGGATCCCCTAACCAACATCTGCTTGGCCGAATAATACATTGCTGATATCAGAGGTCTCCTGTATTAATATATTTTGCTTAATTATCCAGCTTATAAAGACTTCAGTATTATATTTGGCTGTGAATAGAGAATTATCCTTTCACAGTTCCTATGTCTATCAGTCAATGAAAGAAAGCAGCTATACTGCTTTTATAAGAGATTATGTCTACAACAGTCAACTCTAATTTACAGTTAGAGAATGACTTCATTACCATCATGTATTTCTTTGTTCTATGAAAAGGAGGTGAGAAAGTCTCTCATATTAAAACTTTGCAGCACCTGGAAGGTAAAGTTCATTAGGACTCATTATAAACAGTTGTTACAAATAGTATCCACAGAGATGATTGATGCCTGTAGCAGTCTGAGGCTTTTCTTCCTTTTAATGTTTAGCTGGGCCAACTTTTCTGCTGGTATTTCTTGGTACATTATGCACAATGCAAAGCTGTGTCTTTCCTTTCTCAGCCATTAAGTTGATGACGTTTTGACCTGTGGGAACATGCAAATCTTTTCCCATAGTTTTAAGATTTAAATTGAAAAATTTGACAAAAGGTTTAATATATAACTGTATCCCACTTTTTTATTTTAGGCTTTTATTTAGGTTTTAATTAGTACTGTTTAAATGGCTGTATATCTAATTGCTCATGCTTCATTAGTAGGAGTAAAAGGTTATTCCTGGATAAACTGCCAACCCATGAAAGGAAACAGCCTGAACTGATCAGAGTCCAAAACGACATCTCTAGAGAAAGTAGACTGTTTTGCTTCTCGCCCACTTGTGTCCCTTTTCTAAAGCCTAGGGAACAATCTGCAGAAGAGGGGGCATGGTAGAATGTAAGGGCTGCTATTGGGGTGAATTGTGAAACTACAGGAATATAGACTGGACTCTTATTTGATCAACATGATTGTACATACAAGCCCCTCCAGCTGGACAATGGGGGCCTTGGGCTGCATAAGTTTGGGCATAGTTGCTTGCAAATTGGTTTTACATGAAGGATGCTTGTATTCATTACTTATTACTTATTATTAAAAAAATCAAATAAAAAAAAGAAAATCTTTTCCTATGCCTATGTCTTGTAGGTTGCTGCCCACTTATTCTTCTATTACCTTCAGATTTTGAGTTTCAGGTTGGATCTCTGATCTACTTGGAGTTGATTTTTGTACAGGGTGAGAGATAGGGGTTAATTTTATTCTTTTACAAGTGGTGATCCAGTTTTGCCAGCACCATTTGCTGAAGATACTATCTTTCCTCCACTGAGGTTTTATTGTCCCTTCGTCAAATATGAGGTGGCTGAAATTGTATGAGCTCAAGTTTGGATCTTCAATTTGTTACATTGGTCAATGGGTCTGTTTTGTGTCAATGCCAGGCTGTCTTTATGACTATATCCCTGTAATATAGCTTGAAGTCTGGTAAAGTACCCCCCCCATATTGCACTTTTCACTAAGGGTTGCTTTAGCTATTCAGGGTCTTTTGTTTTTCCTTATGAATTTAAGAATTTTTTTTCCAAGTCTGTGAATAAATGCATGAAGATTTTGATTGGGATTGTGTTGAATCTGTATATCAATTTGGGTAAAATGGACATTTTTACTATATTAATTTTTCCAATCGATGAGCATTGGAGGTCTTTCCATCTTTTGATGTCATTTTCAATGTCCTTCTTCAGGGGTTTAAAATTTTTTGTTGTAGAGACCTTTGGTATCTTTGGTTAGGTTTGTTCCCAGGTATTTTATTTTATTATTTTGAGGCTATTGTGAGTGGGAAGGTCTTCTCTTATATTCCTTCTCCCCTTGTTTATTGTTAATATAAAGAAAGGTTACTGATTTTTCTAGGTTAATTTTGTATCCTGCCACTTTACTGAAACTCTTATTCATTTCTAGAAGTTTTCTGGTGGAGTTTTTATCATCCCTTAGGTAAACTATCATATCATCTGCAAAAAGGGATAGTTTCACTTCCTCTTTTCTGATTACTACTCCTTTAATTTCTTTCTCTACTCTTATTGCCCTAGCAAGCATTTCAAGTTCTATGTTGAAGAAGAATGGTAATAAGGGACAGCCTTGCCAGGTTCCCACCTTTAAGGGAACTGGTTCCAATTTTTCTCCATTTAGGATGATTTTGGCAGTGGGTTTGCTATATATGGCTTTAATAGTGTTGAGGAATGTTCCCTTCAGTCCAATCTGTGTAGAACTTTAAACACGAAGGGATGCTGGATCTTGTCAAAGGCTTTTTCTGCATCAATTGAGATGATTGTGTTGTTTTTGTATTTCACTACTGGTGGGAATGTAAACTCACATAACCATTATGGAAAGCAGTGTGAAGAACTCTTAAAAGACTCAAAAATGAGCCTACCACCTTACCCAGTCATACCACTCCTGGGTATATACCCACAAGACACATCCTACTGCAAAGATACATGCAAATCTATGTTTATTGCAGCACTTTTCACAATAGTGAAGAGCTGGAACAAACCCAAATGCCCCTCAACAGATGAGTAGATAACAAAAATATGGTACATCTACACAGTGGAGTACTATTCAGCAGTAAAGAAAGATGACATCATGAACTTTGCAGGTAAATGGATGGAACTCAAAACCATTATGCTAAGTGAAGTAACACAATCCCAGAAAAACAAATGATAAATGGTTTACCTCATTTGTGGATGCTAATAGCAAATCCCCAGATGAAAGTCAAACTGAACCACATTATTGTTATATTTCTGTTTATCTGAAAGCAACTGTGTTGTTATAATGTAAATCTCTTAACAGGCTCTCAAATTGACCTAATGCTTATTTTCAGATTCTGTAATTATGGTATATGAGTGGAAAACATGTCTTCATATTTTAGAGTAGTATAAAATTTTTTTAAATTTTTTTTTTATTATTTATTTTTGTATGTGTATGAATGTATTGTCTGCATGCAGGTCTGTGCACCCGTGTCGTGCAATGCCGCGGAGGTCAGAAGAGGGTCTTGGATTCCCCTGGAACTGGAGTTCTCCTGGAATTGGAGTTACAGACGGTTCTTAGCCGCCATGTGGGCGCTGGGGATCGAACCCGGGTCCTCTGTAAGAGCGTCGGTGCTCTTAACCACTAGGCTATCTCTCCAGCCCTAGAGTAGTATAAAATTAAAGGGGAAAATAGGCCACATTTATGAAACAAGGATTCTCAAAAGAAGAAATAAAAATGATCAAGAAATTGGGGCTGGAGAGATGGCCTAGTGGTTAAGAGCGCCGATTGCTCTTGCAGAGGACCCGGGTTTGATCCCCAGCACCCACACGGTGGCCGAGAACTGTCTGAAACTCCAATTCCAGGAGAACTCCAGTTCCAGGGGAATCTGACGCCCTCTTCTGACCTCTGTGGCATTGCATGACACGGGTGCACAAACCTGCATGCAGACAGTACATTCATACACATAGAGAAATAAATTTAAAAAAATTTTTAAATGATCAAGAAATAAAAAAAGAATGACAAAGGGGCTCATAACAGTAGCTCTGACGCCACTTCAAGTCCACCTGGAAAACAAAAGCTTAGTCCAACCTCAGCCTACAACTCCCATGGAGTGGCAACCTTCTACTTTATACCTCTCAACTCACAAACCCAACTCCATTAAATACCATGCTGTAAACCATGTGTACACCATTAGCCCAGACAACTGCTAGACAGGGCCCATCTGGGTTAAAGCTTTCTCCCTGTTGCCATCATCTCACAATTGTCATCACCATCATCATCTTCATCATCATCAATCCCCTCAGATTTTACCATCTCTATTGTGAATCAGGTTGTAAATTCATAACTATTATTTTCACATGTAGCAATCAAATTTTTTTCTCTCTCATGCTTGAAGTGCAAAGATTTGCATTCGTTTATTTCAAATATTGTAGCAGTTTTTTTATTCTTATAATAATACAGAAATACCACAATTCTATTTTGGTCATGATTATATTTATTATATCACATTGATGCATTTTCTAGTTTTACATAGACATTTTTGCATTTCCGTATGTGAATTAGGTTTCTAGCCCCTACATGGCAACTCACAACTGTTTTTGTAACTCTGGTTCCCAGGGATCTGATGCTTTCTTCTGGGCTTTAGGTCATGCTATTGAAATCAGGTAAACAGTAAAAAAAAGGCTTAATGTTTACCTGATTTCAATAGCATGACCTAAAGCCCCTAAAACTGATATGATCATCAAGCAAAATATGTACATAAATATTGTCTTCTCTTAAAAATATAAAGCAAATAAGCAATATGGGAAAAATAGGTAAGTTTAAAAGAAAGTTTCCATTTCCATGTCAGTTCTCCCATCTTTCTTTTGTTTCTAGGATGCTGTTCACACTGTCTTGTGAGCTGTTTGTTTCACTTATTACCTGTAATGTCTACACATAACTCCAACCTCATTCTAGTTGTAGTGTCCATTTCTGCATTTCTTTTGTGTCTCTCTTTCCTTCTTCAATATTTTTACCCAGCCTCAGTTTATTAATTCCAATACCTTAATTACCCCTGTGCCTTCTATTTCCCAACTTCTCTATCATGCCATAGTCATAAATGTTTCCCTGTCTTTTTATCTGTTTGTAAATTACTTCAAATGATATTATTGAACAGCTCAGAGGATTCCTTATAGAACTTCTAGAACAGAGGCTCAGCCCAACACCTGCAAGAGTTTCATTCATTCATAGTAAATAAATATCAAAAATTTCCACCAAAGCACATGTCTTGGTCTTGGCTTGATTGGTAAAGAGGACAGTTTATTTCAGTTTTTCAGATTTTTTTTTCTTATAGGTCTGTCTTTTAAAATTTTTGGGGGGTCTTTTTGAGACAGGGTCTCCCTTTAGTCCCAGCTGGCCTGAAGCTCACTCTGTACACCAAGTTGTCCTTGAACTTACAGAGATCTGCCTGCCTTTGCCTCCTGACTGCTGGGATTAAAGGCATGCATCACCATGCCCAGCTCTTTTTTAATTTTTAATTTAAGTTTAATGAATTTCTGTGACTTTTAAAAACACTATATTTGATGGAATTTAGATCCCCTCTTGTATTGGAACTTCCCCTTACTTCCCTCCACCCAATTCAATGTACAGCAGTATGTATACAGATATATATTAAGGCCCATTGATTAATTTGTGTCCCCAAATGTCCTTTAGGATGAGTCCATCTACTGGAGCCTGATTAAACTACCAAAAGTCACATTCTTTCTTTTTAATTTTATTCATTTATTTTCATATGTGTATGAGTGTACTGTCTGCATGCAATTTTGTGCACCCATGTCATGCAATGCCATGGAGGTCAGAAGAGGGTGTCGGATTCTCCTGGAACTGGAGTTAAAGATGGTTCTCAGCCGCCATGTGGGGGCTGGGAATCGAACCCAGGTCCTCTGCAAGAGCAGTTGGTGCTCTTAACTGCTAGGCAATCTCTCCAGCCCTGAAAAGTTACATTCCTGAAAGAGACTTATTCTCTGTCTCCCAGTAGTCATCAGTTGCCAACAGTTCTTCATGCACAGTTGGTGTTACTTACTTACTTCCCCATGTCTATGCTGGAACTTTCTCTGGTTTGAGCTTGCATGGGACTTTAGAGTATGTTATTAATACTCTCACGGTATAATCTTTTGAGAAAAGTCACAAATAATGAATTTATTAAAACTATTAAGCTGAAATATAAAATGATGTATACCAATACTCTTTTTGTACTGTTTAACTGATTTTAATAGCATGACCTAAAGCCCCTGAAACTTACATGATTCATCATGCAAACTATGCACATGAATATTGTCTTCTCTTAAAAATATAAAGCAAATAAGCAACATGGGAAAATAGGGAAGTTTAAAAAAAACTTTCCATTTCCATGTCACTTGAGGAAGGGAGATTATCATTTAAAACCATATTCAAGTTTAGAAAACAAATTTGAAAAGTTTAAAGTGTCTAACTTGCATCAGCTTCAAGGTTTATGTTGCTGACAAATGTGGCATATAACTGAACTTTTAAATCTGCTAACACCTGCTGGACTGATACTATTCTGCTCCATCCTTCATGGCTGGGTACTGGTGAACACAAAGAGGGACTGGAGGGGTATCTAATAATAAAATATCACACACAGACAACTTAATGTTTGAGAAAGCTGGGGACCAGAAGACTCTCCTGGTTCCAAAGAACAAAGAACACTGAGTTCTCTAATTTTCAAGGTTTTATTCACGGGGATGGTGTGCTCTAAGCAGGTATTAAGGAACAAAGGGTATGCAGATCAAAGGACCTTCCTCTGAAGGAACTCAAGAAACAATTAACAACAAAGTGTGCCCTGTTTGTAATGTATAGAGCAGATACTGACACAACAGTGTAAATAAGGTACAGTCTGTTATCTAATCTAGACATAGACATACGACATACGGGACCCTGCACTTCGGAATCTTGAGTTGGCATACATGCCTATGTGGTTCCGCCATCATAGACAATAATGGCTACCGGCAGCATAGCACATGTAGTCAAGCATCTTTTCTGCAGAGTTCAAGCAGGGTCTGTAAAGCCATTCTCCATTCTAAGACATAACTTTCTTCTTGCAAAGTCTTCTCGGCTTCTTCTAACACTTCTTGGGTTTCTTCTTGAGAGTGGCAAATGAAAACATCTCCAGTTTGGTAAGGAATCTTCAAGCGACCATCCTCTGCAAGCATGACGTCACTGCAAGCATCTTCTAAATTCTGGAGTTGTTTCTTTTGCTTATTTAGTTTTTCTTTTTTTTTAATTTTTTTAAATTAATTTTATTTATTTCTGTATGTGTATGAATGTACTGTCTGCATGCAAGTTTGTGCACCCGTGTCGTGCAATGCCCCGGAGGTCAGAAGAGGGTGTCAGATTCCCCTGGAACTGGAGTTCTCCTGGAACTGGAGTTTCAGACGGTTCTCGGCCGCCATGTGGGTGCTGGGGATCGAACCTGGGTCCTCTGTAAGAGCAGTCGGCGCTCTTAACCGCTAGGCCATCTCTCCAGCCCAAAAGTAAGATTGACTTCTTCTGTGCTCAAGTTCCTCATGATGACCACCACGATGGGTAAACATCAATGTTCTTAAAAAGAACAAAGCTGGGCGTGGTGGCGCATGCCTTTAATCCTAGCAGAGGCAGGTGGATCTCTGTGAGTTCAAGGCCAGCCTGGTCTATATAGCGAGTTCCAGGACAGCCAGAGCTACAGGGAGACCCTGTCTCAAAAAGACAAAAAAACAAAAAAAAAAAAAAAAAAAAAAAAAAAAAAAAAAAGAACAAAACAAATGTAAGTTCTGTGACATTTCTGTAGTTTCCCTGCCATGTTTACCAGGCTCCAAAGCTTCATCAAAGATTAGCATTCCACTAACACTCCTCCATGAGAGACCTGGGACTTCCTTTGGATGAAGGTACTCAGGTAGCTATACTCATCACAGTGCCCTGGGATTTTAACCAAACACAATGCACATTCTAAGACTCATATCTTTATAACCTTCATTCCAAATGTTGCTCATTTCCAGAGACTGTGGGTGGGTTTAGACTGTCCTAATCACTGACTCAGCTCAGAAGGGCCACAGAGATTTTTGTTTTCAAAGGCTTGCATGCCAGGAATTTGAAAACACTGAGAAATTTGCTTTTGTTCACTGCATGTTATAATTCAAAAGTGCATCAATGTGGTTGATTTAACTTGCTGTGTTTTAGAAATAATTTTTCAGAAAATGCATATGCTGAAAAACAAAACAAAACAGAAAAGAATAAATAGAAAATGACCAAAGGACTGCCCCACCAGCAAGGGAGTGAATACCTGCAGCATCATTCTGCAATTAGAGCTGACTGGAAATTCTTGTTCAGGCTTTTTCTTGTATTTGTGACCCAGTCACACAACTTCTTGACTCTGTTCTGTTTTCTTGACTGTAAAAAAGGATGATGATTGAATTCTCACATAGAATTTACCACAGGGCGAGCAGATTTATTTGCCCCAGGAAATCCAGAGGAGTACCCACCAAGATTTGATTTCCTCATTGTCTTGGGAGGTGAGTATGCAGGCAGTAAACTCTTCTTGACCACCAAATGAAGGCATTTGGCTTAGTGGGAACTCTATGCAACTCACTTAGATATTTTCATCCCGGTATAAAACATGTGCTCCCTTCAACATCCCTTAATTTCCTTTGTTATGCTGTTGACTGCTTAGCTGACTACTTTGATTTTGTTATGAGTTATTTAAATGACACTGCCAACATGCCTGGTTTATGTGGTGTTGAAAATCAAACATCAGGCTTCATGCATGCTAGCCAAGCACTCCAAAAAACAACCTATATCCCAAGTGATCCTGAGTTTTAAGAGCAAAGCTTCAGATACCCAGGGCCATGGAACACTTGTAATATGTTCACTAGAGAAGACCATGAAACCAAATGGTAACAGACAATAATAAAAACTGTGTGCGTACGCCAAGCTTTATTTTATTTTTTTTTTATTTTAGGTTTTTTGAGACAAGGTCACACTTTATAGCCCTAACTGCCTTGGAGCTCATGATGTACACCAGGTTGACCTCAAACATACAGAGAACTGCCTGCCTCTCCTTCCCATATGCTGTGATCAAAGGCCTAAGCCACCATGCAGGGCCTACCAAGGTCTAAGAGTACACTGCATGTGAAGAAGTCAGAGCTGCCCAGGATTCAGAGTGATATTGTTAAGACACAGGAGTGGCATTGACAAAACCCTTTTTCTCTGACTCAGAAGACCTTTGGCTGCACACTGCACTGAGGTTGTCTGTCATGCACAGTTCCCCATACCCAGTGTGAGCAGAAACATTTGTAGGAAACACAGGCCCAGAAACAGCAGTGGGGAATTTTGAGTTGGCGTTGCAATATGTCACTGAAATTTCAGAGAAATGGCAGGTCTCAGAGAAGAGTGACAGATATAAATAGAAAATTCTCTGGGTCTGGCATTAAAAATGGCCTCAGGTCAACTCACACAGCCACAGTCATCTGTTTCAAAGGTGATGCACTATGTACTTGAAACAGTATAAGGGGCACGAAAGAACTGTGTGACTTTGTCAATTTTCTTCTAGAGTGCAAAGGAGCAGGAGACGCTGATCTTGGGCACAAAACGCTATCCTGTGTGGTTTGTAAAAATTGCCCCATATCCATAAAGATGCCCTGAGAGTAAATTTATCCTATAGCAAATGGAGCTTTACTTGAAAACAAAGACAAACACAGGCACATGACATTTATTTATTTTTAATATACACAAATTTACTTTTATTTAGTCCTAAAACACCATGTAACCTGTAGACAGAGTCTGGACAAAATTGGATACTTGTTGAACTCACATCAATTAAATATACATTAATCGAATATGCACCCATGTCCCTCTCCCGCCCCTCCCACCCCTCCCAATTCACCATTTCAGTCAGTTTTCTGATGAAGTCTTTCTGTTGTTGTTTTTTTAATATGCATCCCTCTCCACAAGACATATTTATAACTGGGTTATTGACGCTAGCATCCACATATGAGGGATACCATTCATCGTTTGTTTTTCTGGGACTGTGTTACTTCACTTAATATAATGTCTTCTAGCTCCATCCACTTACCTGCAAAGTTCATGATGTTGTCTTTCTTTACCGCTGCATAGAACTCCATTGTGTACATGTACCACATTTTCTCTATCCACTCATCAGTTGAGGGGCATTTGGGTTGGTTCCAGCTTTTTGCTATTGTAAATGGAGCTGCAATAAATATAGCTGTGTATGTATTTCTGCAGTAAGAGGAGTCTTGTGGGTATATACCTAGGAGTGATATGACTGGGTCAAATAGCAAACTCATTTTGAGTCTTCTAAGGGTTCTCCACACTGCTTTCCATAGTGGCTGTACAAGTTTACATTCCCACCAACAATGGATGAGTGTTCCCCTGTTCAGAACCAAATATAATACTAAAGTCTCCTTAAGGTATGCGCTTAAGCAAAATATATTAATACAGGAGAGCTCTGACATCAGCTATGGATTATTCTACCAAGGAGATGTTGGCCAGGGGACCCAAGCCCCTCCCCAAAAGGTAAAGGCTTCTTGCCTGTAAACTGGGATACCTGCAAGAAGAGAGGCGATAAGTCCCTGCTGTCAAAGACCTGATTTAAGCATGGGAAAGATGTATTGAGACCACACTTGAAAGTGTACAGTTAGTCTCTGGAATACCAGAGAGTGTTACCAAAGGCCACTAAACCAATAAAGCAAATATAGGTTTCCTTGAGTCAAGCAAGACTCCTCCATCAGCACCAGCTACACCTCACCTGCCTGGGAATACTGTGCAGCAGTGGCAGCCATATGCCTGTATATCCCAAATCTAATTGGCTATTAGCTCTCTCCTTGGAGGAATAACCCATGGCTGATGCCACAAGCTTACATCCTGTAATGGTTAGGAGATGTTATAAGCCACAGTAAGACCCTGTCATATTTAACAGAAAAAAACGTAATTCATGGATTAACATACCATCCAAACATCTGTGTCTATACCAAAGTAACCTACCATAACAATTAGTGCCACTTAAATACCTATCTATCTAATTGCTTGTGGTTCATTAGTAGGATCAAAAGGTTATTCCTGGACAAACTGTCAGCCCATGAAAGGAAACAGCCAGAATTGACCAGAGACCAAGACAACAGCTCCAGAGAAAGTAGACTGTTTTGCTTCTCATCCACCTGTGCCCCTTTTCTAAGCCTAGGGAACAATCTGCGGAAGAGGGGGTGTGGTAGAATGTAAGGGCTGTGATTGCGGTGAATAGTGAAACTGCAGCAATATAGTCTGGACACTCATTTGGTCAACTTGATTGAACATACAAGCCCCCCCCCCCAGCTGGATGGTGGGACCCATGGGCTGCGTAGGTTTGGGCACAACTGCTTGCAAATTGGTTTTACATGAAGGATGCTTGAACTCATAAATTATTACTTATTGTTAAAGAATGAAAAAAAATAAAGAAGTAATAGAAAAAAAATAAAGCAGGTTACTTTGGACGGAAAAAAAAAAGAAAAGAAAAGAGATAGAGGGGCTGGAGAGATGGCCTAGTGGTTAATAGTGCTGACTGCTCTTGCAGAGGACCGGGGGTTCGATCCCTAGCACCCACATGGCGTCTGAGAACTGACTGTAACTCTAGTTCCAGGGGAATCCGACAACTTCTTCTGACCTCCGTGGCATTGCAGGACATGGGTGCACAAGCCTGCATGCAGACAGTACATTCATACACATACGAAAATAAATAAATAAAAACAAAAAAAGAAAATATAGAGAAAAAAAGAGCTTAGGTGTTTCTGAAGAAGTCAGAAAAGTGGGCAGACCTATACAAATCTACATGCCTGTGGCCTGGTTAATAAGCACTGCACTAGGGAGGGGGGGACTCTGGGTAGGAAAACCTACTATCTCCTTAATGCATTAGGTATTCTTCCCCTCTCTTTAGCATAACTTCTTCCTGGGGGTGGGCTATCCACCTGGCGACTGACCCTGCAAATATGGAAAGTTGAGTCTTCATCCAGGCCAGAGTTTCCTCACTTTCCTGCCCAGCTTCCTGCAAAGGAGCATTTTCTTTTTGCCACTGTAACATTACTGTAATAAAACAGCAGAGCAGGTGGCTTATAAACACAGAGGTTCATTTCTCACAGTTCTGAACATCGAAGGTCTTAGAGCAGAGTGCTGCACAGCTGGTTCTGATGAGGACACTGTGCTAGTACACTCTTGAATCCTCCTGCATTGTCACAGGGTGGAAGAAGAATGCAAGAAGGCTCTGCAGGTGGTACTCTTCCCATTCCCATGGGCCACACTCATGATATGAGCACTTCCCAGAAGCCCCGCTCCTAAATCATAGCAAGGCCCAGGGGTTTCCATGTATGAATTTTGATGGGATACAGATTTACAATCCCTAACATCATGGGGCATCCTGAAAACTTTAGCATCACTTGGGGTGAATACTGGAAATGAAATAGAGAGCTGGAGAGATGGCTCACTAGCTAAGAGAATGCACTTCCAGTGAGAGAATCCTCTTCCAGAGGACACTAATTCAGCTCTATGAACCCAAGACAGGCAGCTGTTCACAAGCCCTGGGACTCCAATGCCAGGTGACTTGAGAATCTCTTTCAGTGTCTGTGGGCACCTGTGGATATCCCGTACTTGCTCATGGTGACAGGTGACATACACGTAAATATGAAAATGAAAAATTATGTGTATGAGTATTTTGTTAGCCTGTATGTAAGTACACGTGTGTTATACAATGTCTGCAGGAGCCAGAAGATGGTTTTGGATTCCATTGAACTGGAGTTATGGATGGCTGTTAGCCACCATGTGGGTGCTGCAGATCCAACCCGGGTCTTCTGAAAGAACAGCCAGTGCTCTTAATCACTGAGCCATCTCTCCAGCCCCTAGACCTTAAATTCTATGCAACTGCCTAGGTTCTATACAACTTCTAAGCACCTTAGCTGCTCTCTTGAGTTAACTAAGACTCTTAACAAGAGATTTAAATGATTACTATTCTGAGAAGAATCAGTATAATTTTCCTGGATTTTTCCTTTTTAACAGACTGCAGTGATAATATTGAATACAAGGGTTTTTCTCTAAAATAATCTTCTATATAATTGTGCTGAGCCAGCTTTGCCTTGTTCATTGTGTGAGCATGTTCCTTCTCTCAGTTTTGTATGATTAAGGCTTGCTTAATATTTTTCTCACCTATTTCATATGGATGTAAAAAAAATCTCAAGATCAAGTGGATTGATCAAGCTATGATTCTTTGACTGTCTTACATTTACATGTTGAAAATTAGAGGTTTTCTCTGTTTCACTTTTCTAGTCAGAATATGAGTCTATCCTGTTAAAACAGAGAGTTCATCAAAAATTCTTCTCACATTCCAAGATATTCAAACTCACACTTATCCAAGTACAAAATTAAAATCCGCACACCATCTGAGCACTCAGCCAACAGTCTCTGCTTTGCTTTGGTCCAGATAATTTCCAACGTCTTTCTGCTTGCTAGGTCTGCTTTCAATAACTGCCCTCCACCTAGTTGTTCTGGAGCTGAAGATTTGAGGCACTAGCACTAGCCTCATTAAATGCGTAAAGATTTCAAATCACTTTAGGAAAAGTCTGAAATTTTTGGAATGGATTTACAAAGTAATTCAAGTGATATCATTATATGTCTAATTGAGCCATATAATTTTCTGGTTTAAAAAAATATTGAGTTTCTGATATAATTTTATGGTGTAAATTTGGATCCCTTCCCCTGTCCAGACCTTCCCTTATGGCCACCATCCAATTTAATGTACTATCTTGAACATATTGGGGAGTACATCTGGTTGGGAGGTTCCAGCAAAGCAGGGATTCAGGCACTCTGAAGGGCTCGCTCTCCTCTGTGCTGTGACTTAACCCTGGGGTTCACGAGGTGGGTGTCCATGCAGGCTTCCCAGCCTCGTGGCACTAAGATTCCTCCAGTGCCTTCTGGATCTGGGTCCCTTGGGGGCTTCCCTTTGGGACCATTGCAGCCTGCTCTTTTGTACTGCCAGTTTCTTCTCTGCAGGTAGCTTTCCCCGGGACAAGGCGCTCATCTTTGGGAAGAGCGTGTGGGCTGCTGTTTCTGTGATTTTAGAGGCAGGTTCCATGATGACGTGGTTTGACGACATCATCTTCTAACTTAAAACTGGGATCCCACAGACCCCCAGTTTTGTCTGCTGTGGCTCTCCAGGCCCCCCAAGCTATGGTCAATACTTGGTCATCTCCTTTGAGATGAGTATGAGTTGGTAACATTTTAGGAATATTATCTTTATCTCATTTTGGTGAAATGTGCCATCACTTTTTTTTTTTCCTTTTTGATGTCCTGACTGATTCATTCTTTTTTGTGTTGGTCACTTTTCTTTTGCTGTAATAAAGCACTATGACCAACCAGGCATGGTGGAACACACCTTTAATCCCTGCACTCAGGAGTCAGAGGCAGGTAGATCTCTGTGAGATCAAGACCAACTTGGCCTATATAGTGAGCTCAAGCCTAGTTTACTCTATGGGGAGACCCTGTCTCAACAAACAAAAAAACAAACAAACAAACAAAAAACAACAACAAACAGAACCCCACCATGAACAAGACAATTTAGAGATAGAAGAGTTTATTTGAGTTTACAGTTCCAGATTGGTAAATTCATCATGGCAGACCCCGCCAGGGTAGAGAGTTAAGTGGTCACATCTCCAAAAGCACTGAGTCATCAGTGAGAGCAACTGGAAGTGGGAAGAGGCTATACACCCTCAAAGCCCACCCCCCAGTGACTTACTTCCTTCATCCAGACAACAACCTCTACAAAAAGTTAAACCACTGCACTATTTTTTATCAAACATCATAAATTGGATTCTAAAAATTTATGTTGCAAAAAATGATCCCAAGTCTATAATTATTCTATGGTTTGAATGAAATGAACAATATGATCTCAAAGTTCCCACTTCATCTCCCAAAGTTAATCACATGAATCTTGCAATTCAGTTCAGTTATTGGAGCAGAATACCATAGTGATTACACTTAGGCATGCCAGGCATGGAGTCACAAGCCTTTAATGTAGCAGTCCAGAGGCAGAGGCAGACAAGTCTGTGAGACTGCGACTATCATGGTCTACATAGTGAGTTCTAGGCAAGCTAGAGTCATATAGTGCAACACTGTCTCGAGCTCTAAATTTAATCAATATTAAGCTTTTAATTTTATTTTCATACTTTTACAAATAAAATCAGGCAAATTGCTGTGATCTGCTTTATGTGCCACCCAAATCATTTTTTAATCCTTTACTTCAAGTTGAGGGTCTCTTTGAATATGGAGCCTATTGGAGACAGTGAGGCTTGTGTAGGATCATAAGAACAGGCCTCCTCTGATGAACTGATGAAAAGAGGTACCAGACCCTGTATCCCCTTTCTTTTCTACGAGCTCACATCAAGGGAATAGGCATCTACTAGCCAGGGAAAGAATTTTCAATGCAATACATTTGTCACCTTGATCTTGAACTATATAGTCACTATACATTTTAGAAAGAAATTCCTAATCATCTATCTGGCCTAGGATACTCTACCATGGCAGTTCAAGGTAACTAATCCACTATTGTACTTACTTTCAAACTCTAGTCAATCACAGGTTCCTTTCTTTCTACAAACATATATTTAGAGATTACTAACATAGAAGAATTTTAATTTTTATCGAGTATTATATTATTCTGGAAAACTTTTTTTTTCTGCTAGGTGACTTGCTCTCTAAGCCTCACTGTTCTTTTTTTAAGGCAATTTTTATTGAAGCTTTGTGCATTTCATACAAAGTTTCCAATCAAGCCTAGACCCATTCTTCCTTCCCCCCCACCCCATCAGAGCTCATGCATTCTACCAAATATGTTTTTCATCTTTTTCTCAGTGTCTTTTAAACTTTTTGATGCAGAAGTTTACTGTTTTGAGCAGAAGTTCACTATTTCAGTCAGTTCATTGACTCACTCTTTTTGTTGTTGTTGCTCCTTCCAATCTTCATCACTCCAAAATATGCACATATGCATGCCATGTATATCTTTTAGCATCTTCAGGTTATGATTTCTTTTTTTTTTATTAGGCTGAAAGATGTCATGTTTGAAGTCTCCTCCTTGGCAAGCCCAAACAACCATCAGTCCTGCCTTTGTGCTCCACACTGGGATTTTCCCTTCCCATGGTCACCAAATGAGGTTCAGTAAACACTGCACCTTGACTTGATCTTCCTGTACTGGTCTCTGTGATACAGCCTGGGTAGTCCAAGAATGGCAATCAATTCTCTGAAGAAGTTGAAACGCTAGTAGTAGCTCAGTCCACAAACTGGATGTCTCAGCAGTCCCCATCTGGTACTGAAGGTTTGGAGGATTCTCGGAGAGACATGAGTCTTCAGTCCATATTGGAAAGTGGAAAACATTTTTAATCAATGAAAGTTCCCATTAATCATTATTATTTTGTAAGAATCACTTCATATATGAACTCTGGTATTCAATTCAACTAATCAAGATCTTTAACATGAAAATGTAGATACTTAAATGTAGTTTGATATTGTTATCTAAACTAAATTGGGAATATTGTGTCAAATACACAGTGATTTATCTTTCATTAATTGTGTCAGCTGATCTATATGGTCCTGACACTTGGAAGCTTCCTAGATAGTTGGAATTATGATTATTTTTACCCCTTCAGCTATGCTTTGTCACAAGCTGCCTATTAAAATAATAAAAACAGTATATTAAACCACACAATTTATAAGGATTTTCTCTGTTGAGAGGCTCCTAGACTTCCTTACTGGGATATTTGACAGACGTTGCATTGCACCTCAAACAGTGTTGTTTGCATTGTTTCTGCATATCTTTTGGCATCACCGGATACAAAACTTTTTCTAATGGTGAGGTCATGGTTATTAAGTAGTTCATCACTGTCCAATTGTCCAGTTAGTGCTGCTTGCAGGCCTCTGACCTCTGTGCATGGTCGAACAATCAGGAACACTCCAGAAATCTTTATCAAATCATACCAGGTCATGTGGCAGAGAGAGCATTCCTTTACTGCCCTAAAACCGAGCCAACAATTTAGGAATATATTTTTGTGTGTATGGAAGACGCTGTGGGGGCATGTGTATGTAGCCCATGCAGTGATCATGAGGGTGCATAATGATATGCATGCCTGCAGAGGCCAGAAAAGGGCATCAGATGTCCCTCTGTCTCTCTGCTTTATTTTCTTTTTCAAAACACCTTACTTATTATTTCTAGTTTTTATTTGCATAAGTGAATTGCCTACATATTTGTAAGTGCACCCGTGAACTGCGATGCCCATGGAGGTCAGAAGAGGGCATCCAAATCCCTGGAACTGGAGATGGTTGTTAGCCTCTGTGTGGGTGCTGGCATTTGAATCCAGATCCCCTGCAAAAGCAGTCAGTGCTCTTAGCCACTGAGCTATCTCTCCAGCCCCTTTGCCCCATTTTCCTGAAACAAGTCTTTCACTGAACTAGAAGCTCATGGTTTTCACCAGGCCAGCTGTCCAGAAAGTTTCCTATATCATCCTGTCCCTGCATCCCCCAATCCCCAATCCTGGGTTTCAGATGAACATGGCTTTGGCTGGGTGCTGGATGTGAGATATGGACTCAGGTCCTTATGTTCTCAGAGCAAACACACCTGTCTCCTGAGCTAACTTCCCATTTTGACGTGTCTCATGAAATGAAGCATTTTTATGTGTCTTTGGGTCATGAAAATTAAATACTCAGGAATATCTCTATCTCTACTATTGTTTCTGAGACTTTTGTTACCTAAAGATCACAAGGGTAGAGAGGAGGCATTTTATAGTATTCTGGTTCTCTAGCCCCTAGCCTGGGAGACAAAGTGTAGACTGACTTGAGTTTATACAAACTAATTCCCCCTTTCTCTCTCTGTCTCCTCTCTCTGTCCCTCTGTCTCTTTCTCTCTTTCTCTGAAGCACGTGCTTTTTTTTTTACAGCTTCTCCCACCACCATCTTGGGTATTTAACTAGAACTCTGCTAGACACTTTGTTGTCTCCATTTCATTTTATCACAATACAAAAACAAAAGGCTATTGCAAAAGGAAAATGGGTAAAGTGAACAATATGGAATTAATGTTTTCATACAAACATCTCATAAGATTATAAATGTTTTTATCACATTTCACAAAATCTACATGCCACTGGTAAACAAAACACTTTTTTCAGGTAACTCCAGAGTGCAGTGTATAAAGTGTTATGGTCTCACTACATTCTCATTCACTAGTGTGGCCTGCCCCCTGAACATGTAACTTTCCCCTCTATCATCGGCCATGCCTGCTTTGCTTTTTGCCTCATTGAGAGCTGAGTCTGTTCCATCCAAGCTTCAGAGAGCTGTGTCTACAGCATCTCAGCCATTTTTTCCACAGATCTTGCTGGATGGGCACCCTTGTACCCAGGACAGTGTTCCCATCTTCACATATAACTCTGTCTTTTCCTGGAACCTGACAGCATTGTAGCTTCATTAAGGGTCTTACAAAGCAGAGGCTTCTGTCCAGGTTTGCAGCCAGGTAGCACCTAGGAGTGCAATCCTTTCACAGAGCTGTGGCCCAAAGTCAGAAGAGCCTGTGACTTCAGGATTCTTCATTGGAATAGTGTCCTCATTCTAAGTGTGAGGGTCAGCTTCCTTGCTGCGTGACTGCTGACCTGGGAGGCAGGTCTGGTGGAGATATACACTGGCTCTTTTCTGGGGTCTCTCTCTCTCTCTCTCTCTCTCTCTCTTGAGCTGAGGCTTTTGTACAATCAGAGGCTTTGTCACCCTGCAGATTCAGAAGATAGAATGTTTCAGGCATTATATTAGAGGCTCTACCTTTCACAGTTCTTGAGAATTTTAGGTTTTGACTTTCTGCAGGACAGCAGCTATCAACCATCAAATTCTGCAGTCTCTGTAGCTAACACCACCTCTGTACCTCTCACATTCTGAGGAAGGCCATCAGAGACTATCTCTCAACATCTGGATCTTTCAAATTTACCATAAGTAAATGTTTTTAAAGTTTCAGGACTGGTGTCCAACACCCAACACCATTGCAGATGGGCCTTTCCATTTGCAAGCCATCTGATGTGAAGCTATAGACATCCTTGGGATCTCTTTTGTTGCTTGTCTCAGGGTCAGTTCCTGGAAAAAAATATCTCTCTATCTCTCTCTCTCTCTCTCTCTCTCTCTCTCTCTCTCTCTCTCTCATTTCTTTTTGAGACAGGGTTTCCCATAACCTCAGCTGTCCTGGAGTTCACGTGTAGGCCAGGCTATCCTACATCTCACAGAGATCCACCTTCCTCTGCTTCCAAACAGCTGGGATTAAAAGCATGCATCACCACGCTCACCAATAATTTTTAATACTTATTTATTTATATTGTAATGGTATAAAGATTTTCCCTGCATGTATGTAGCCTGCAGGGGCCAAAAGGGAGCAGAAGATCCCTGGAGTTGGAGTTATGGACAGATAGCTACCATGTGAGTCCTGGAACAGAACCCCAACTCAGATCCGTTGCCAGGGCAGCCAGGGCCGTTGAGTGCTGAGCCATCTCTCTACTCCTATGTATATGTCAATTGAGGAGTATATCTTGACACAAGTCTAGGAAAAGGTGGGGGCAGTTGGGGCAGAGGGAGAAGCTGAATTGTGCTGTGGTAGAAGTCACATAAGACTTTTCTGTGAGGAGGTCTTGACCTATGCTAGTCTCCAGAGTTGCTCCAACTAAGAAAGTGGGGCTGAGCCTTGTTCCCTCATAGTTACTACTTAGTTATTGAGGTGTGAGATGAGCAAGGACGTTCCCTTTCGAGGGCAATTCTGGGATGGAAACTTTGCAGCATACTGACTTAACAGAACCCCAGTGAACTACTGTGCTGGTTGTGACATGGGTATGCATTAATAACTAAGATTCAGAGTTGAGTCCCTAGGAGTCGAATTTTGTTGGTATCTGTGGTATATTTCTAGAAATTTCTCCCACAATCTCCCTAACTATGATATCATCAAACTGGCTTCTCTCACACGTTGCAAAGTCAGCTTCCTAAGTGCAAATTGATGGTTATTTCAGAACTGTTATTGTTTCCATAGCATTCTCTGTATGTAAAGTCAAGACACAATGGAATCCACATGTATTTGATCTACCACCCAGCTCCATTCCTTCTTCTCTACAAGGTGGTTTGTGGAAACAAGGTATTTCTAGTCCACATGTTTGAGGCAGAGTCCTGTGAGCAGGACATTTAGACAGCTGTGGTAAACAAAAAATTCCACTCGTCTCCCCAGAGTCAGATTCAGAGTTCAGAACTGGGCATTTTATCATGCAGAGACAATGGACTAAAGTGACACTCCGCTTGGGGCTGCCAGAACTGGCATGACAGGGAAGCTTGGGCTCCTCTTATTACTGTGAGTCAGTCTGAGAACAGACCCAGTAGAGCAGAAATCAAGCCTAGTGACGGGCACCGCAAAGGAGCTGTCACCCGAGTCTAACCCAACCTAAAGCAATTACCATTCCTTGATTTGTTAAGTTACTTGCTTCAAAGAATCTTGGCCTCAGAGTCTTAAATGGAGAATAGGAGTCTGAATTGTCAGAGTGACCTGATAGCAGCAGAGACTGACACTGATTCATGGAGCTGGTTGAGCATAATCTCCAGGTAGGTGATATCCCAAATTGCAAAGTCACACAGAGGTGGAATAGATATGTAATTATGCCTAATGGATATAGAGACATAGGATACACATATAGGAGGCCAAGCTTTGGAGACTAGACAAAAAAACTCAGATGCTACAGCAGATAGGAAGGAAACTCACTTGATTCACAACAAGGACCATTCCGCTTCTAGCCTGTGAAACTGTTAGATGTATAGTAGCAGAGGATCTTGAATGGTCAGAAAAGGCAAAACACTAACCTGAGCTAAAAGAAGAGAAAATACAGATGAGAAGAAATGACATTCAGATGCACTGGGGACATGGGGGTGTCCGCTCCTCAAGGCCAAGCCTCAGTACCACCTCATTAATGTTCATCTCTGACAGGCAAGAACCTTGTCACCTTATTGTTTGGAGGCTGCCAAATGATGCTTGGAGGGCAAAGTAAGATCTATACCTTTTCACTTCCACTTGGAAACATTGATTCAGTTTGCTTTAGGCACAGGCTAACTGGAGCCTCCTGATCTACATGTGGGAACATGAGCACACCTCGGGGAAGAGGTGGGCGCCTACAGACCAGATAAATGCCAATGTCACACATAAGCAAGGTTTCTGAGTGGTCACGGTTACAGCTTGAATTGATGTCCTCACAGGTTTACACGTCCTGTGCTTGGCTGCCAGCTGATAGGGTTTTGAGAACAGATTTAGACCCAGGGAGCTCTGACCTAACCCTTGGATTGCTTAATCCCTCCATAGATTTATAATGTATTATTAGGAAGGCAAGAGGTAGTGCTTAGTTGGAGGGAACACGTCACTGGGGTGTGCTTTAAAATGTACCTTATCTTCAGCCTCCACCCCCAACTGCCTGTTTCTGTTTCTTCTTCATGACCACTCTGAAATGGGCAGTTCCGCTCCTCATACCTGTGTATCATATCTGCCTCACCTCAAATCCAAAGCAAAGCAATGAATCTAGCCAACAATGGACCAAGACCCCTGAAGCTGTGAACTGAAATAATTTCTTCTTCCTTATTTTTTTATGCCAGGTATTTTGTCATAACGTTGATAAACTAACTAGCATAGTTAGTAACTGTGCTGGATAGCTTTAGTGTCAACTTGACACACCTGGGTGGAAGGGTCCTCAACTGGAGAATTGCCTCCATTAGTTTGGCCTGTAGCCATATCTGTGGGGCATTTTCTTGACTGTTGAGTGATGTGGGAGGGCCCAGCCCATTGCCGGTGGAGCCACCCCTGGGCAGGTGGTTCTGTATTGTATAAGAAAGCAGGCTGAGCATGAGGCAGGGGAACAAGCTAGTAAGCAGTGCTCCTCCATGGTCTGTGCTTCTGCTCCTGCCTCTAGGTTCCTGCCCTGAGTTCCTACTTTGGTCTCCCTAAATGATGAACTGTGACTTGGGATATGTAAGATGAATAAGCCCTTTCTTCCTTGTGGGGGCGTCAGTCTCGCAGTGGAACATGCTGAAGAGGGTTATTCCAGTAACAGCCTGGGGAACATGTCAGAGGGTGCACATCTGTTTATTCTATGCAACAAGCAGCTTATATAGATCTGGGGCAAGCAGCCTCTACATCATATGGCCCCACCTCCAAGCGACAAATCCTAGACCTCCATGCCATCATGCATCATCCGACCCATGATAGCAGTGTCCCCAGAAAAGGGCACGCAGACAAAGAAGTTGGCTCATGGCACCAAGCGAGCGCTAGCATCAGGTGGAAGGGTGTTTCTAGTGTGCTAGGCAGATAGTGCTTGCACATCTGAAAGATACTCCTGAATCCTGGACTGCTGTCCCACCACCTCCCCAAGTTGGTATTGGTCAGTGTTTTGTCCCAGCAATTGAAGGCAAACTAGAACAGTAACACATCAAAATGTTAAGGAAAAAGACCCTCTGTTGATAAAAATTTATATAGCATTATTTAAGTTAATCTAGATTATTTAAACATATCTATTAATTGTACTTTTATCGTTTTGGTTCTGGAATTTCTGTCTGGGCTTATATCTTCACAGGTCACAACATGACTCCAGAGTGAGAACCATGTGAGTGAGGAAGAGCCAAAGAACTAAGAGTTGAAACTTGCACCATTGGTTTAGCTGAGTTGAGAGACAGAGGAATCTAGCTGTGGTCCTGGACTTTGATAATCAGCATTCTTTACCTTTACTCAAATTCATCTTGAGAAATCGTTCTCTAATTTTCAAATAAAATAGTCATGGTTCACAGAGGCCATCTTGTTGGTTGAAAGGAAAGAAGAGTGTATGCACCTGTGTATGAAGGAGTCTGGGTGAGAGAGAGGACATGAGGATATATCAGAGGGAAAGATGAGAGATTCTACATGCTGACATCTTTGCACACTTCTGATTTCATTCAATAGTACCGATATTTACAGTCACTCTGTTAGCTACCAAAAATACAAAAAGACATACTGACCAAGAGAGGCCTACAACAAAGAAGCTAAAAGGAAGACGTGTAAATAAACCAAGTCACAGTATATAAACAACCACATATCAATGCAAAAGTCTACAGCAGGTCTTGCTAACATGATGTGATCACCCGTGATGGAGTTTCAGGATGTGTGAGAACTGTCACAATTATAACAAAATGCTGAGTGATGAGCCCAGAAACCTATTTCAAAATTGTAAAGAGCTGTCATTAAGGAGACAGGCAGAGAGAGTCTTCATTGTGATATGGCTCTGGATTATGGCTGGGTACGGGGTGTTAGTTTAGAGCCCCAAATACCACATCCACACCCCACTACTCCAACCTACATACACTTATACACATTTAGACACACACAGATACACATATGATTACATACATACACACAAATTCACATATATATACAAACATGAAGATACATGCAAGCAAATGCTTCCACATACAAGACTAAACATGTGAACAGTGTACACATACACATTCATATAAAAACACATGTACAGATTCAAATGTACACAGACACACATATCCCCCACCACAGATGCATAGTCATACACACAAACATGTACTCACACATGCAAATACACATACTTACATATACATACACATGCACAAATATATTGATAAGAACAACATAGAACATAAACCCATCGTTCATCTGTACAATATCACATAGGCAGCTAAAAATGCCATTGTCTATAGTAAAATTACAATTAGATTCATAGCACAGCAGGGCATGGTAGCACATGCCTTTAATCCCAGCACTCTGGAGGCAGAGGCAGACGGATCTCTGTAAGTTCAAGAACAGCCAGGTCTACAATGAGTTCCAGGACATCTGGAATACTTAATACACCTTAAATACTTTACACTGTAACCAGAATGTAATGAGGAATATTTACACTGTTTACCTCTCAGTAAAGAGATCACGGTCTTTATTTTGTTCCTGGTTTCTGGAGCAAGCACAATTTCCTAACGATTAGAGACACATGGAGGCCTAGCCTTTGGTGTTTGGGATCTCTAACCCTTTAGCCTGTAAGCGTGTGTCTAAGAACCATGCATGTATTAATGTAATGCTTTCACAAGTCTGCCAGGCATTAAAATTTTATAAAGACTAAGCCGTTTTTCCAGTTGTTTCTCATTTTTCTGAGTGTTCTCTTACTCTTGGACCTTTTCACATTGACTTGATTATTATATAATTACAACTTGCTTGGGCACCTGCTGGGGTTGTCACCCTGACTGCTTTTACTTATAATTTCAGAGTTCCTTCAACTTGGAATGCTCACCAAGGAAAGAGGCATCTTAGGGCTCTTTGTAGTGAGCATCCCCTGGCCTCTGATGCTACTACCATTTCTGTTGGTTCTAAAACCCGAGAACTGTGCAGAAGTATTTCAGTCTAATCTCTTGCAGAGGGATCTGACCTCAACATATGATTTTATCTGTAACTAGTGGTTCTCCTATGGTAGTGTGGGAACAAAGACTGGGGTTCCATAGTGCCTGGGAATACTTGGCCCTGAATAGGGGGATCCTAGAGAATTCACACCTCTGGCCACACCCTGCTTTACCTGGAGCTGCTTTGAAGACTCCAGAGGACAGATGGTGACAGTGAGAAGCTAGTGTGCTGGGTTAAATGAGAAAGTCCTCATTGGTTCATGGATTTGAACACCTGGTCCCTATTCGGTGGCACTGTTTGAAGAGGTTATGGAGCCGGTAGGAGATGTATATAGCATTGCTGGAGGAAGCCCACTGGGGTGGGCTTTCAGAGATTATAACTTGGCCTATTTCCTGCTCAAGCTCTGCTTCCAGATTTAGATGGAAGTGTGATCTTCCTGTATTTGTTGCTGCTTCCAGCTCCCATTATGGACTCTCCTCCTGACTTTATGCTTAAATAAACTCTTCCTTCTGTAACTTGCCTTGATCATGGTATTTTATCAAAGCAACGGAAAGCCAAATCCTGTAACACATAAACAGGAAATAAAGGAGTCCTCCCTCTGTTCTACTTTTTGCAGGAGCCACTGGCTGAGTCCTGAGGCAGGCTTGGTGAAGGTGATGGTGGAGCTGAGGTTTCCTTCCACGTCTACAGGCTAATATCAGTCTCACCTCAATGTATAATTCTAGATCAGCTCTATAATTTGTTTTTAGGTTTTATCAAAAAATCTTATTTTAATTGAAATTATATTTAAGAAATAACATATGTCCAAGTAAGATGAACCCAAATGGAATATGTCTAAGGTCAATCATTTGGGTGAAGCAAAATCTTATCCTCAAAAGACTTCCAGTAAGTCTATATTTAGAAATTTTAAGAATAAAAAATTAAATATTCAAATATGTACTCATAACACATTTTATGTATTGACTTACATTCATGAGTGCTTAATTTTTTAAATTATTTTAATAGTGTTTTTATTTTATGTGTATGAATGTTTTGCCTGCGTGTAAGTGTAAATATTCAAATATGTACTCATAACACACACACACACACACATATATATATATATATATAAATGTGTGTGTGTGTGTGTGTGTTCATGAGAGAGTATTCCACCTTCCTATTTAGATGCAGGTGGATTTTTCTACTTTCAGATCTTATATCATGGGTTTCAGTAGGTTCTGTTTGTTTCTGAGTATGAACTTTGCTGCATGCCCCCTGATGTATCTCTGTCTCTTCTCTTCTCCTTTCTCTCTCTCTCTCTCTCTCTCTCTCTCTCTCTCTCTCTCTCCTCTCTCCATGCACACATATTCTCAGAATAATATTTGGCAAATAATAAGTCATTCCTGTGCTGATAAAGATGATAATGTCTGTTTTAATATTAAGTGTGATATACTATATATGATTCTTTGGAAGTATCTGTGAATTAATTATAAACATACTAACCCCTCCTGATAAACAATAGTAATATTGTACTCCTAAATCCATGACTCAACACTGGTTTAGATTTCCAGCATGTTTCCTTACTTGATTTACTCTGTGGGGTCATTTTCATGGATGAATGAATGCAGTTTTCTTTCAAGTTGCCAGAGAGCAGTTGTTAAAAATGTAGTTACCTCAATTGTACTGAGGCAGCTCTTTGAAAGGGGCCTAACTTTTCTAAGTCCCCACTTGGATCTGCCCAGTAGAGTCTGAGGAAGCACAGCTGGAGAGGAGACCCTAGTTCTGCCAAGTTAGTTCACTCCAGTCTAGGTAGAAAGCATGGGACCTAGGGACATCAGGCACTTCGTAGTCCTACATTCCTGCTGGCTTAGGAGTCAGCTTTGTCTTAGAGATAGGTTTACTTTAGCAAATGGTAGTGAGCTTCAATTTAATTTCTTTTTTTTTTTGTATATATGTGGTATATGTACATACTCAAGTGGGTGTGTGAATATTAGTGCAAGTGTGTGTGTGTGTGTGTAGGCCAGAAGACTGTTGGACATCTTCCGTTATTACTTTTTATTGAATATGTGTGAATTTTATACATTCTAATCCTATGTAGACCTCCTCCCCTATCTGTAACCCTTCTTAACCTCCTGTCAGATTTCATGAATTCTGTTATCTATGTTAAGATCTACTGACCCAAGTTTGTGTCCCCAGATGTCCCTCAGTGTGAGTCCATCTGCTGGAGCCTGGTCAACCATCACTTCTTTAAAGAAAATCTTCCCTCCTCTCCCAGTAGTCATTGGTTGCCAATAGCTAGTTCCTCAACCAAGGTTGGGTACTTCTTACACATTTCCCCACGTCTGTGCTATGTTTTCATCTGTTTTGAGTTCCCATGGGTCCTGTCCATGCTGTCACCATAGCTGTAAGTTGATATGAACAACTTCTTAGCTGCCTGGAAAACCCTGTCTCTACCTTAGTTTTGAGACAGAGTCCCTCACTGTATTCAGAGCTCCCCAACTAGACTGTCTGGCCAGTCAGCTCCACAATTCTGTCTGTTCTTTTCACTACTACCAGTACTGGGGTCAGAGATGTGTACCAATGTGCACAGTCTTTTATGTAGGTACTGGGGATCTGAACTTACTGGCTCATGCTGGCACAGTAGGCACTTTACCAATGGAGCCCTCTCCCAAGCACTTTATTTACCTTTATAATTAAGCTTAGTTTATTCTCTGCTAATTACTCATTTTTACATATTTTTTTAGAAAGTAGACCTACTGGGCTGCCCTGATGCATATAGGCAGTGGTCTCCAAGCCTGATGACATCCAACACCACAGAGTGGAAGAAGAGGACCTTTGCTCACAAACTGTCCTTCTGACCCAGCTTGTGGAGAGAGAGAGAGAGAGAGAGAGAGAGAGAGAGAGAGAGAGAGAGAATAAATGTAAAATATGGTTTTTAAGTAGACTTGCTGGTCAAGATTTTTCCTAGTATCTGAATTCTGAAATCACAAAATTCCTTTTCTAGAACATGCTTGTAACAGGAATCTTTCATGACTGACACAAGAACAACCAAATGTATATACCTATTTTTGACATCTACAACTTATGGTAGACAAAAATTGTTTGATTCATGAAGGAGACAAACAATGGTTTTGCTAGAAAATGATTCTTTTTAATTTGGCTACTCTCATAGGGTAATATTATTGATAGATTAAGTGCAGCAGGTAAGGACAAAGACTTGAGAAGCAGAAAAAGGAAACCCACCACCTCTTAAAAATCTATTTTATTGTATGAATGTTGTATTTGCATGTACGTAAGTGTACCACATATATGTAACTCTACAGTAGCCAGAAGAGGGAATTGAATTCCCCTGAAACTGGAGTTACAGATGGTTGTTAGCCACTATATGGGTACTGGGAACTGAACCAGGCCCCACTGTAAATGTTCTTAACTTCTAAGCCCCTTCCGTCTTCTTTTTAATGCATAAGAAATTTAGCCATGTAAATGAAAATGAAATAGATTGCCACAAAAATCGATGTTGAGAGCTAGAATCAACTTTAAGAACTAGAATCTGGGGATGGAGAGATGGCTCAGTGGCTATGAGCACTTTGCTTGTTGCTCTTGCAGCGGACCGTGTCTCGAATCCCAGCACCCACATGGTGGCTAACAACTGTCTGTAACTCCAGTTTCAGGGGTTCAACACCCTCTTTTGACCTCTAAGGACAGTGCATGATATGGGTGTAATTGCACACATGCAGGAAATACACTCCTACATAGAAAATACTAGATAAAATGTTGACAAAGGAACTGGAATCTTCAAGCTGCATAACCACAAATGGACGCCTGCGAAGTAAGCAGGGTGCAGTGATGTATATGGGCTCGCGTCTGCAGCGTTCACTTGAACAAATCACATCCTGGCACCTGATCCCTCAATAGAATGTATTTGCAACCCTCTACTACTCAGCAGCCTTCTCCAATGTGCCGGTGCTATTAAACTTCTCTGTGCTATTAGTCACACTCTGAGGTAAAACCTACGTGGGAGTTTCTAGACTCCACAGCCTGCTTCTCTTGATAAATGAAGTCTACATCCAGACAAGCAATTTGCTCTTCTTTTCCATTGTGTGATATTTTAATTGATAAGCTAACAAAAATCAGCATCAATCCCAGTCTCTTGGTTGTTTTCTTTATTGTACAGCATTGCTCAGTTGGAGCTCCCTCCCTCCCCAGTGTCTTCTTTGCCTCCTTCCCAGGAACAACCCATGGCTTAGCCTTCAGGCCTCATACCTGAAGTACTGACCAATACTGTTCTTAAAAACAACCTTTAACAGAAGTTCACTCTTTCAGTCAGTTCTTTGATGCAGTCCTTTCTGTTGTTGTTGCTGTTGTACATGAATGTACCTGTATTGTACAATGTCCATGGAGGTCTGAAGAGGGTGTCAGATCCCCTGGAACTGGACTTATAAATGGTTGACAGCTACTATCTGGGTGCTAAGAATCAAACCTGTGTCCACTGCAAGAGTAACTAGTGTTCTTAGTGGCTGAGCCATCTCTTCAGCCCCTCTACTCTCTTTTAAAATTGAATTTGTATGCATTTCATACAATATATCTTAATCATATTATATCCCCATTCCCAGTCTGCACCCTCGGTATCCACCCACCGGATTTCATGGATTCTGTAACATATGTTGAGGCCTATTGAATGAAGTTCATGTCTCCAGATTGTCCTTCAGTGTGAGTCTATCCACTTCTTTCAAAAGGGAGTCTTCTGGGTCCCAGTCTATGTCCCCAGAATCTCCTCACCCCTGTTCCCTCCCCCAAATCTGATTGCAGCTCCTCATTATGCTCCCCATTATGGTTATGCTTTATCAAGCGTCGCTCAGCTCTGGGCTCCCCCTCATTTCAGCTTTGGGCTGGCTTTGCTTTTCTGCACTCAGTGACTTGGCTTCAGAGGCTTGGCCAATGTTTCCCAGACTTCCCATCCCTCTAGAAGCACAGAAACACAAGCTTAGCTGGAGTCAGCTTACTACTCCCCCACACTTACACCCTGAAAATTGCCTTATTTTAAAATGTCCTGATTCATGATAAATGTTAGAGAAAAGAAAAGCCCAGGTTACTTTAAAAACAAAGAATGAACTTTTATCTATTACAGAAATCAGATTCAAACACTGTTGTTTGAACTTGGGATAAGATCATAGAAACATTCTCTGAGATGTAATTTAGCTACATCTGCATAATAATGATGTTTAAAACAATGGCTCTCTGCTTTTCTTCTTGTCTTTGTTTGTAAAATGTA